>CM053772.1:6307749-6338069 GCA_028658325.1 Potorous gilbertii
GTTGAGTATTGTTCTTGCTACTAGGAAATAAGAAATACAGGTAATGGGGAATAGAAAGTTATCTGGCCCTACAGGACAAAAGAGAAGTTGGGGTAAGGGAAGGGAGGGAAGATAGAAGAGAGGGCAGATTGGTGATATGGGTAATTAGAATGTCCAGTGTATCAGGGAGGGGGGAGGCGACAAATGGGGAGAAAATTTTGGAACCCAAAATCTTGTGAAAATGAATGTAAAAAGTTAAATAAATTTATTTAAAAAAAATTAAGTAATTGGGGAAAATATAATATATATACATATATTTTTAAAATATTGTGTGCCATGAACCTATAATTCAGAATTTTGCTGGTTTCTTTAAGCTCTGGTGCTGAGGGGTTAAAGTCTGGAAGGATTTCACTCCTAAATGACTACGGCCACTTTGGCTGTCTGCGGCATCAAGGCCTGCAGCCTGGAGCCTGGATCTCCATGACATTAAGAGGAGGCAGGGGAGCCTGAGGTGGAGGGTATTGTTATAAGCCCATATTCCAGGCCTTGAATCTTCCTGTTGTAGGCTCATTCCTAGTAGCAATGGGAGGTGGGGAATACGTACTGAATGAGCTCTGCATCCGGAGTGTCAGTTCATTGAATTTTTTTAAACCTTTTGATTCCAAGTCTTCTCATAGAGATTGCTGAGCTTCTTTTATCTTCATCACAGAGTTCTGTTTCAGATAGATTTGAGAGGTCATGGGGATCAGTGAAAATGCATAGTCCTCCATGTTATTGCTCATGTGACCCGGAAGCCCATGAGCTGAGTATTTAAAGAAAACCAGAAAGTGGAGATAAGGAGGGAGAATATCCAAGGTATAGAGGACAGCTGGTACAAAGTCACTGAGATGAGAGATGTGGTTGTGCTCAAGGAACATCCAGTAAGCTAGCCTAGCTGGATCTTTGAGGGCAAGGAGAGAATTCAACATAAGACTGAAAATGTAAGAAAGGCTATCAAAGCCTTGCGGTGCCTTTGGACTCAATCTTACCAGCAATAGTGAACCACTAGAGGAGTGGAGCAGCCTGCTCAGAACTATGATTTCAGAACATCAGCTTAAGGGTTATAGGGAAGGATGGGTTGAAAAGCACAGAATATCAGAAGCTGAGCCTGAGAGACTGATTTGGAAACTCTTGTCATAGCCCATCTAAGGGAAGATGAGGCAAGAAGAAAGATGGTTGCTGGCTGAGTGGAAACAATCAATCAATAAGCATCGATTGAAAGCTCCCCATGTGCAAGGCAATAGGCTCTGTGATGGTGATACGAAGACTAGAACAGCAATCTCTGACCCTGGATGAGCTGAAATTCCTTTAGGGCAGCACCATGGATGTGTATAGAATTACATGCCAAGCAAATCAAAATTAAACACAGCTCCTTTGGTGAGGGAGGAAGCACTAGCCTCTGAAGGGATGGGGAAAGATTTCATGTTGGAGGTGACATGAGCCTAGAGGAAATAGATGCAAGACACCTTATGGAGAGAGATTTGACAAGACATGGAACCTAACTGGCTGTGAGAGGGGACAGGGAAGAGTCTAAGGTGACTGATGGCTGAAAGGACTGTGAGATTTTAGGAAGCAGGGAAGGTTTGGGGGAAAAATAATGAGCTTTGATTTGTGCATGGTGAGTTCTAAGATGCACCTAACTGGAAATCTCTGATAGGCAGTTGGTGATGCTGGACTGGAAAGAGGAGAGAGACAGAAACAGAGACAGACAGAGAAACAGAGACAGAGAGAGACAGTGAAAGACTAAGGCTAAAAAACAGAAATTTAGGAGTCAAGTACAGAGATGCTAATTAGACCCATGGGAACTGCTGAGTTCCCCAAGGGGCGATGTGGAAAGAAGGAAGAGAAGAGAAAAGGGTCCCAGGACAGGTTTTGAGGAACAGCCATGCCCAGAAGGAGAAAGGTCATGTGTGAACTGTCAAAGAAGGTAAAGAGTGGTCACAAAAGTAGCAGGAGGACAATACCACCATTGTTGGGAGCAGGGGAGTGTCATGAAAACCCAGGAGAGAGAGGGTGTTCTTGAATAATGGGCATTTCTTCCATAGTCCATCCACTGCTCACATTACTTCCACAGTCCCAGGGCCATGAGAAATCACAGATGAGAAAGTTAGTGGTGATTTCCCAACCCTGACAATCTTGCACTACAAACAACTGACTAAACATATGACATGTGTGCAAATCTGTCTGGAGAAAAAGAACATGGCTCCAAGGGCTCAGCCCAAAGACAGGAAACCCCCAAGACGCTTAGGACTGTGGCTGGAAGCCCACTAATAGTGAGATGGTGGTACTGGAAGCTTTGACAGAAGTAAGGAGGAGGAATTGGGGCTCTTTGGGTCTGAGGGTTTGAGTTGGGCAGGGAGAGCATGTGTGTTCACCTGCAGGTACCTGAGGATCTGTCCAGTGGCTACAGGGGCAGCTGTGTCTTCCCTTACTATTTGTGTCCAATTGTAGAAGGACTAGGTGACTAAAAGGCCTGAGTTCCAATGCTGCCTCTGACACCTGTCTGCTGTGTGAGCATGAATTAGCCCCATCTCACTCCCTCTCCTTTCCCAGTCTGTTTCCCCCCCTCCCCAGCAAGTGGGAATAAACATGCCTGGATTACCTGCTCACAGGGTTTCTGTGAAGTTTAATACAATTCAATGGATATTTTTAAGGTCTTACTATATGCAAAACAATGGAGTGTACAAAGGCAAAAATGTGAGAACAGGGTTGTATATAATACATATATGGGTTAGTACATATGTATATAAGAACATGCAGATAATTTTCTACAGAATCTATAAAAGATAAAACCAAAGTAATTGGGGAGGCAGAGTGAAAGCAAATAAGATGATGTTTCCAAAGTGTTTTGCACACTTTAAACTTAGTGTAGACAGATGAATGTACTCATTCCTAGGCTGCCTTGTCCCATCTTATGCAAAGGGGAGTGGGTTTTTGATTTCCTTCCCCTCTTCTGTCCTATATTTGTTCTAGATGAAAATGCTCCCATTGGCCTTTGGCCAGATAACTTGGTTGTACCTTTTTTTTAACCAAGGCTCTTCCTTCTTCCCCATGAAATCAGTGTCTGCCTCAGTTACCCCCACACCTGTTTAACCCACTCTCTGCTGCCTTAGCTCTAACCCAGGGCTGCAGAAGCAGCAAGAGGGTGTGCAGGCTGAGGACCATCCAGTAGGCAACCTCTCAGGCCTCAGTCTGTCGGCCTCTCCTTCTTTCCCTTACTCCTCCCTTATTCCAGATTACATCTGGATTATTGGACTTCCTTCCTCTCCTCCTGAGGGAATTTTACAGAAAACAGCTGCTTCCTCCTCAAAGGGGTTCAGCTGGTGTTTTTATGAGATCGTCCAATTCTGGAGATGGGAGGAAGCTCAAGAGGTCATCTGATCCAGCCTCCTGTCTTTAGACAAGTGATCATCTAAACCATTTTGGACTTGTCATAGGATCATGGGATTCAGTATTGAAATGGACCTTGGACATCATCTCATCTAATCCAATTCCTTGGATGCCCTGGCTCAGAGAAATTTAGTGACTTGTCCAAGGTCACACAGGTAGTGAGTAACAGAGCCAAGATTCCAACCCAAATCTCAAAGCTCTAAACTCAGGGGATTTTCCACTCCAAACCCCTGCCAGCGAGGGTTATTTTCCTCCACAAATGAGCGATTTTTTATCTCTCTCTCCCCAACTTTCCTATATGAGCTGTGGGCCAGCTTCAGTTCAGTCCCCAGTAAATGTGATCACACTTGAGTCACTCTAGGTCAGTTCCCAACAGACAATTCATTGACCCTCTTGTTCAGTGTTTTCCAAATTCTAACAATTGGAACACAGTTTAGGGCTTTCTGCTACCTCTTTCAACTAATTTACATAATTGCCCCAACGTATGTCTTTGGACCTTAAAAAACACATGGTAATGTAATTAGAATATGAACATGTGTACGTATATATCTCCACGAGCTCCCATTTACCATATGGCCCAAAGAGAGGATTCTAGACCTTTTCTTCCAAACCCTCCACTACCTCAGCCAAACCTCCTTGTGTAGACTCATCTCCCATCAACCACAAAGTGTCTTTCCTTGCTATTTTGCATGTTCTCTTTGTGTATATATGCACATATGCTCTGTGTATATCCTTTGAAAGAAGTACATAGACTTCGGATTACCTAGAGATATCATATGCAAGACAACTGAGTGGCACAGTGGATAGATAGATAGGTAGTGGCCCTGGAGTCAGAAGGAGCTAAGTTTAAATCTGACCTCAGACGCTTACTAGCTGTGTGATCCTGGGTAATTCACTTGACCTTGTCTGCCTTAGTTTTCTCATCTGTAAAATGAGTCGGAGAAGCAAGTGGCAGACTGCTCCAGTATCTTTGCCAAGAAAAACTCAAATGGGGTCACAAAGACTCAAACACAGCCAAACAGCAACATCCTATATGACCATGTTCATTAAGTATTATATTACTTGATATCAAACTGAAATATTCTCTCCGCTGAGTGGGCCCAGCCAATAACAGGCTTGACCTCTCTCCTAATTAAGCTATTTTTTCTTGGGTCTCTGGAACCCACAGTTCACTTTCCTGCCTTCTAGCTATGTTCTATGTTGTCCAGACTCCAGTGCACTCTGTGTCCATTATACTACTACACCAGGACACTTCTTGACTGGCATTTCATTCAAGGGACCACACTTCCTGGGCAGTCTCCTAATATCTATTACACCTATCCCCTCACTTCATCAAAACCAGGTCTGACTCACTTTGACCAATTCTAACCTCTTTGATTCTATTTGATCTAATCCATCATGTATGAAATACCTGTGACTTATCCCATGCATCTGCCTCAAGTGCACCAACATACTGAAAGGCACTCACATCTTTGAAGGACTATTTAACTTGAGACAGTCAACCTGGTAAGGTCAACTGTGTAAAAATTAAATTTAAAGAAAAAACACATTCACCAATTTTGGAACACACAACCCAAGGGCACAGGCTAACAGGAGCCCCCTGCTTGGTACCAATTACAATGTGATTTTCATGGTTAATCCCCAATCATTTAACCAATTTATTCATTTATTAAGCCTATTAGTTACCCATTGATTATGGGACATTTCCAGGCATTTGAAGAGATACACAATTTAAATAATATGAAATCTCTGTCCTCATGAAAGCCTATAGTCCTGTAGTCAGATAATACATGAACACCAACAGACACAAATACAGCATCACAAATTAAGATTAGGAAAGTGTAACCATTATAAAGCATTTACTTCAATAAGCCAAGAAATCACCCCAGCCTGCAGTGCAAGAAGACATGACATTCAAGGACAGTGTCTATTTGGAATACAAGATCAGGGAAAAACATGGGGAGGAAGATGCGTAATTATGGCTAGGAGCATGGTGAAGATGATGAAATACAATGGTGAGGAAAATGAGCCTGAAGAAAGTTGGTGTGGGGCCCAGCTAAAGCAAACCATTCTCAGAGTATTCACAGAAAAATCTGAAAGAACAGCATGAATAGACACAAAGACGAACAGATGTGCAATGATTTTTCTCCATCTGTTTACATTATCAAGATCATGGAAACATGAGATCTGGACTCTGCCACCTCATTCCCCAATACATTACGTAAGTTAGTAGCAATGGCTTGTAAGAAGGTGAGGTCATAAAGAATGACGGGATGAGAGCAAATACAGATGGAGGAAATCCATGCTGAAGGTGGAGCAGCGTGGAATGCACCTGGGGCCATTTTTCAACATATGCCAAAAAGGGAAAGATTCCAAAGGAATGAAAAGATAATCACACATGTTAATAACATAAGGACAAAATGAGGTTATATTCTAGTTTTTAAATGATTTATGGCTTCAAAGTTATAGGACCTGATTTCAAATCCTGGCATTGTCATTTAGTGGCTATGTAACCTTAGAAGACCCACAATCTCTTGGAGTCTTAGTTTCTTCATTGCAAAATGGGTTGGAATTAAATGACCTACAACCCTTTCTAACTCTAAATGTATGATCCAAAGACATCAGCAACTATTGATCTATAAACTTGCATTGATAGTATAACTTTGGGTCAGTTTGACTCCAATTCATACCAGGAAATGATGCCAGCTAAGTGTGGGGTGTGTGGGGTGTTCAGGGAGGACTCCTCTGACAAGAGGGCTTATCAAGCCTTCTTCTGGGCTGCTCATCTCCCTCTGGTGTCCACTTTTCACCCAAATCTCATCTAAGGCTCCAAGTAGTTAGAGTATGTGCAGTGGCCACACCCTGATAAAACCATCTTGGCAGATAGGTGAAACCTAGGCTAAACCAGGTTGAGGGTACCTCAAGGGCCTCAAACCCTAAATGCATGCTGAGTTAATGGAATGTTTACCCCAAGCAGGTGAAGACTTCCCCCAGGAGAATGAGTGGATGAGAACAATTTATTCCAACAGTCATAAAGGTGGCTAACATAGGTACTGTGAAGTTCTTAGAGCTTGGTCAGACATCCAGGACACTAATGTCATCCACTGCATGCTGGGCCACCACCAATCATCCTGACCTTTGTCCTGCCACTGCACTTCAATGACCCTGGAAGAAACAGTGAGGCTGATGACTTGTGCAACTCTGCTTTACTTAAATGCAGTTCACGCAGGAGTCAAGACATCACCCTGTGATATCATTGATCCCCTTCAAAACAGAGAATGAACAACAACTAGCTAAGAGTAGAAAGGTAGGCAGCAGGAGATGGCTTTAACCATCCAGCCAAGAAGCTTGAATTTGACTGAAGTGGCAATAAGACGGTGAAAGGTTAACATCATCAGAATTACAGGGAAGAAAGATTATCCCCATGGGAGGGAAGAGACTATAGGTAGAAAGAAAGCACTTGTCATCTGTTTTAAGGGAGATTTTTTTTCTGTGTAGGTTGGACTCACTGGCCACTGGGGTCCCTTTGAACTCTGCCAATTGTTCAGGAGGGTGATGGGGAGAATCCCGACTGAAAGGGGCGTATCTTAAAAGGCTGTACCTAACACAGAGCTGTGTTCACAGCGCATGATGAATTCCCTCCCTTGGATGCATAAGATCATAGATTTAGAAATGAGACTTTTACTGTCGTCTAGTGCAGCCACCCTTCTTCTGTAGTTGAAGAAACTGAGGTCAATAGAGGTGAAATCATTTCCTCAAGTGTTTGAGGAGAGATTTGAACTGAGATCCTTTGATTTCCAATCTAGTGGTCTCCATCGCCTCCATCAAAATCTTCCTTGCATTAAAGGAAAGCCTTGACCTTGTAAACTTTTGTGTGGGAGAAAGCGAAGAAGTTCTATCATTTCAACATCTCATTTGACCCCTTGTTTGCGGTATAACAACAGGGATTTTTTGTTAGGTAGGACTTAAATTACGTGGCCTCAGAGGCCAGTCCTTGGAATGCTAATATGGCCCTGGTAGCCATGTTTAGTCCCATCTCCTTACTCTGTACTTGGGTATTTTCACTTCTAGAGGTAATGACATTTTTATTTGCTGGTGTCCATCATCTTTTAACCAGCTGTCTCTCATGCCTGGAAGACTTTCACTTCCCACTTTTGCCAACTAACTTCCTCCAAGGCTCAGCTCCAAGCCTCCCTCTCTTCCTTCCACTGTTGGTAACTTGCCTCTGAGATTTCCTTCCATCTATCCTGCAAGTTTCTTGTATGCACATAGGTGCTTGCATGCTGTCTCTCCATTAGAATGGGATTTCCTTGAGATCTGGGCAGGTGTTTTCCCATTTTTTCGAATGCCCAGCACTTAGCATTGTAAGTATTTAATAAGTATTTCAAGTATTTAATAAATGCTGGTTAACTTACTTTTTCTTTGTTGGAGTTGGGTTTTGTTTCATTGTTTTGTTTTGAGAAGGGAGTTGCCCAGAGACCTGTGAGTAATAACTTGACTTTTCATATCATAAAAAAATCACATATTCTGTGAAATGTAGGCCTATGGAAAAGTCTTCTTAACTGAATGCAGATGGATAGTTATTTTATCCTCTGCCCTACACTCATGACTGACCTTCTAATCCTTTGTTATACTGTTAACATAAATAGCCAGCCAGAAATCCCCCGCTCCCAATACCACCCAAACTCGTCCATTTGCAAGGCAAACCCCAGCATCTTCTTCCTTGGTCAAAGCACACCAAAAGAGGAATCTAGGCAATTTTTAATTGCATTGTTTACATGCTTCTTGTATTTCATCACTGAATCAGCCTCAATGCTTTCCCAACGTTAAATCTCTCTCTAAAAGTTGGAAAGTTAAATAGTTTGTCATTTGCAAGTGATTCTCTATTAAACCAGGTCAGCAGAAACTGGGAGGTTCAAAGGCAGTCCCCAAATACTTAATCTGGGTCCCAGAGGAATTCTTTAAATGTAGTCAATATTTCTCTAAGGCTTCCAGGTTTATAGAGTGCCTTCCTCTGAACAGCCAAGGGAAATGGGAGGTAAGGGTATTAGCATTTCCACTTTACAAATGAGGAAACTGAGACCCAGAGAGGTTATATAAAGTGAACTCAAGTCCTATAACTGGTAAGTGACAGAAGCCAGAATAGAACCCAAGTCTTCAACCTCCCCCTCCTCTTCTCTTTTCACTCCTGCATCCATCCAAATGCTTCTAATGCTTTCCAGGCATCACACCAGGTTTCCATATCATTATAAATAACAGGTTCATATTTTCAGTCTCATCCAATAACATTCCTGTATTCATAGTCGTATCTAATAACATTTGCAGCAGCATTCGCAAAGCACCTCCTTATTACCAAGAACTATGGCTGCTGCTGCTGTGAGACAGATGAATTCATCCAACTCAAATCACCGAACTCTTACCAAGACCCTCTAAGCGGTACTTAACTAACCCTTCACAAATGTGGGTTGAATGATTGATGTTGATTGTCAAGCCTGCAATGGACAAACCTCAATGCTCAGGACTAGAGCTACAACATGAAGATGCCATGGGTCCTGCCCTCAGGGAACTGCCATTCTCCGGGAGCCGCCAACCAAGGAAGGGAAAGGAGAAGCACCCAGAAATACCTCGCCTCCGGAACGGCTTGCAGTAAGAGGCTGAGAGGTCCAGATTGAGGACTCAGAGAGGTCAGCCACACTTCTTCCAGGACGGCCCTGCCCTAGATTAAAGATGGCCTCTCTTATGTAATGCTTTCTGAAAACATTGTTCACAGGCAAATCTCAGCTGTGATCCAAACAGGCTCCTGTTGACTGAGGGCAAAGCCCTGGGATGACTAAGGTTGACTGTCATAATAGGTCTCCACTCCGGAGGATTATCATGTAACATTCAGAAATCGTTACACAACCCTCACATAGCTAGCCTTCAATCAGCCAGGGTAGTCAGGTCAATGAATGCCATTCCGCTGTAATCATGTCCACAAATGCCAAAATACACACGCTTACACCCGGCTTGGAAAAAAATGAAGAAAAATAAATAAGAGACCAAGTATTTCCTACAGGGAAATAAAAGATCAGGTAAAAAGAGACTAAGCACTAATTGTAAGCCAGTGCGGTGCAGGAAAATGAAGAATGGGCTCCAATTCTGCCCTCACTCTTCCTCTCTGAGCCTTGGTTTCCCCATCTCCATCCCCCCTTCACTTAATGAAAGGGTTCAATTAGAAGACCTTCGAGGTCCCATTCAGCTTCCAGTCCAGGACCCTAATTCTTTCCTTCTATTCCTTTCATGTAGGAAAGGAAGCTGGCTTGGAAGGAGGGAAGAAGATCCTTCCTGTGCTTCCAATGGCCACCTTTACCTGGCCCCCTGATAAATGTTGGGCCGTTAGCCCCATGAGCCTCTGCAACAGGAAATTGGCTAGCCCCTAGGGGCATCTTCACAGGATGCCTGCCTGAGGCTGATCTCCCAGACCTGGGCAGGGAGCCTGAGAAAGGCTAATATACATCAGACTCCAATAACACAAGACTAGGTCTTATTCCATCTTTGTATCCCTACGGCCTGGCACAGAATCTTGTCCATGGAAAGAGCTGAATGCATATTTCTTCAACTGGATAACTTGCAGAAAAGTCAAACTTAAGCATTTTTTTTTCCAATTGAGATGTTACCAAAGTCTCTGAGAGGATTCCATGCCCAGGCTTCTGGGCGAGGGAAGCAAGTTGGGCTGTGCCAGTCACCTGCTGCTGTCTTAAGATTCTCAATATTCTATCACCCCTTGGCCCCAAGATCCCTTGATTTGGGTCCCACCCCGCAGTGGAGGGTCAGATAATGAAAACTTGGATAAGGTTCACGTCTTTTAATTAGTTTTGTCAGTGATTCTGCCTGCTTGGCATTTAAAGGAATACTTTCTGAGAGATCAGGTTCTCACATTGGAACTTTGGAGACGATGAAGGCCTTAGAAGACTGGGATCAGTTTCAATCCATTGTCCTATCCTCTTTCTCTGTTGGACTTGCCACTCAAGACCTTGGGGGCCAATTGTGTCCTCTTGTTGTCCTAGGTTTAACTAACAATGGCTCCCCCTTTCTCTGCCCACGTCCATGCCTTCACTCAAGGGAATATGCATGAATTATATTTACTGTAGCTGAGAATAGGCATTATAGTTCTGTAGAGTGAATTGTGGGATAAATATTTCTTAGAAGACTTTGAAGACAATACTATATCTGAGAGGAGGGGATGAGGCTGTTTACCCATGAAGGGAAGTAGCTAGGACATTTTTAGGAGACTAGAAATATTACGAAATGGGTAAAATTTGTGTCTCTTAATCACTTACCTAGGAACAGACCTTAGTGATGATCTCATGCAACCCCTTCATTTAAAGATAAGGAACCTGAAGCCAGAGTTGAAGGGTACTGCCTAAGGTCTCATAGGTAGGAAATGATGGAGTTAGGATTGGAATCTCGGTCTTATGTGTCCAAGTTCATCACTCTTGTCTTTCTCAGAGACAAGACACTTGAGTCAATACTTGTGGGCCCAATGCCTTCATGCTCAATGCCTAGTGAATGTCACTTTCCTTAGCTTTCCAGGAGGGTCTCTCTGAGATCCAACATAACTTGGAACAGCCCCAAGAAGCTGGCAAAGCCAAAATCTTCATGGAAAAGACATGCACCTCCCAATAAGTAAATAAATCTGAGAATTATACATGTGTGCTCCCACGCTTGGGTCACAACCAGATCACAGCCCCAAATTCCCAAAACGAGCTTTGGAAACCTTGTGCAGACACTAACAAGAAAGAAGATTCCATTTTTACACAGCCACAACAGCAGCTGGGGCTTGTCTGTCAGAGACATCACCCCACTGTATCCCTAGTGAGTCAGCATTCCCTCGTTGCCCCTAGGGAATCCCAACTGGGCTTTCTGCTGGTAGGAGAATGTCTTTATATGGAGAGTTTTCTTTTCTTCTTTTGGGCTCAGTGGGTGGAGAGCATATTTCTAAACCCATATAGACAAGGAGCAAATGTTTCTCTTGGGCTGTCTGACTTCCATCCTCAGGTCTACATCAAACACTGATTGAGTAAGCAGCGTCATAAACCATTTCCTTTGCTTCCATAACCAAACCTCTTCCCTAAGACTTTACTGCCCAGAGATGTCTAAGAAAGGTCATTCTTATCTTGCCTCCTAAAAACTGACTAGAAAGTTGACTTAATTCAGCAAGATGCAGCTCCTTGCTGCGCTCAAACCTTGTGAGTCACCATTGCCTTTCTCATAGCCACATGAAACCAACCAATTTAGAAAGTTGCACCATAACGACAGATGATTTCCCTTCGCTTACCAAGTTTGTGGTAAAGAGCCTGGAATTTTCTCACTGGATGTATGTGAAGCACCTCCAGGAAGGTAATTTCTTAGAAAAGGAAGTTGAAGTACAGAATCCCACAAGAACAGGGAACCTCAGCAATCATTTAGTCTAACCTACAACTGAATGGGAAAATTCTCTATAAGTCTTCCCTGGCAAAGGAGTCATGGAGTTTTGGCAGAGGCC
Source organism: Potorous gilbertii (assembly GCA_028658325.1). Lineage (NCBI taxonomy): Eukaryota > Metazoa > Chordata > Mammalia > Diprotodontia > Potoroidae > Potorous > Potorous gilbertii. The sequence goes on from CM053772.1 coordinate 6,319,682, forward strand.
CTTAAAAGGAGAGCTGATTGCCCTCAAGGAAGCCCATTCCACTTTGGATCATCTTGAATTGCTAAGAAGTTTTTTTGTTTTCCTGTCATCAAGCCTAAGTTAGTCTTTTGAGACTTCCACCTGTACCTCTAGGTTCTGTTTTCTGGGACCAAGCAGAAAAAATCCTCTCCTTCTCTACCTCTCCTTCTCTCTCTCAAATATCAAGACAAATTCTTCTCTAACCTAGGGACTAATGTTGTAAAAGAAGAAAGGAAAAGACCCATACATTCAAATAAGATGGTATTGATCATTGTCATGGTGAGATAGCAAGGAAAGGGGAGAAAGCTGCTAGGATGCCCAATATTTATCCCAGCAGTCCTTTCCATGTCATAGTCACTGTACATCAAATTCAAATACAAATGGACCCCATATTGACTTACAAAACCACCAATTAGCATCTATGTTTGTATTGTATTGATTTTGTTAAATATTTCCCAATTACATTTTAATCTGGTTCAGCAGTACCCAGGAGTTTTTGCCAGGAGAACAGTGAGACCAGTAGCCCCAAGCTTGACACCTCTGTTGTGTATCTGTTGTGTTGGCTTTTTTCATCAGTTTCTACATGTAAAACTCAAGAAGGGTTAGGTGAATGGTCTTGGATGAATGACTTCAGTCTCAGGATGGGCCTCCCTATCCCCCTAGCTATACACTCTGGGTCAATATTTCTGGCATCTTTGCTCCCCAGGGCATCCTAGGTCTACCATATCATTGGAAGTTGGGCTTTGGTGAGGATAGAAATAGTTTCTTCTGCCTTTCCAAATTTGGGTTGCTCAAGAAAGCAAATGACATTAACATGTCTTCTTTGGCTTTGGGACTCTTCAGTAGTCATGTTACTTTTGGGCACAAATGGTCTTCAGTCAAACCTGACACTCAATGGTGGCCTACATACTCCCAGCTTGAGAGAAACTGAGGTCACAGGCCTAATGAAAACCAGGCAGAGGCCCTAATGACACACTTCACATGCTCTCCCTCTCCTGTTCATTTTTCATGATATGCTACATTTGGGAGGAGGAGAGTAGATGCACTTGTAAGCAGATGGCTATCCTTCCTCTGCTGCCTTAATGGAGTCATCCAAGGGAGAGTAAGAGAAGGAGGTTAGGGTGACCCAGAGCAGGGGTGTGAAGGCTGCTGGGTATGGGCCAAGACAATGACAAAACTTCTGGCCCAGGAGAGCTTTAGATTTCTCATGAGGTTGTTGTTGTTTTATTAAAGAACTGTAAATCTACTATGAAAGTTTAGGAAGAGACACCTACTGTTGTGAGTGTCACAGTATGTAACTCTTTCGATCTCACATGGACATAATGATACTAGATGCATTATTCATGGCCAATTTCATGCCCAAACTCTGCTACCATTTCCCTCTGCTATTTGGAAGCAGATGAGCTGCTAGTTTGAGTTAATATGTCTTACTCGCATTTTATCTTGGTGAGAGGAGAGGAGAGGGAGAGGAGAGGAAGAGAAGAGAAAGAGGAAGAGGGAGGGGGAGAGGGAGAGGGAGAGGAAAGGGAGAGGAAAGAAACAGTAGCATGCTAAACTTCTCCGGTTGCGTATAGTTGGCACCAAGCAAATGCTGATTGGCATCTTGGCATTGAGTAGAGGTGCCTGAGATACTCTCCTCATGAGGTAGTGTTGGTTTGGAACACTAGGTGTTTCTATTTGTTGACCTTGGAGGGAGCTGAGAAAAGGCGCGCTCGCTATCACAATATAGATCTCACAGGTGGAGCGAACGCCTTACTGAGTTACATTTCTGCATCCTGGATTCCAGGACATGAGGCATTCAGTAGAGAGCACTGGCCATATCCCCCCTTCTCAGAGCTCTGCCCAGGTCCAAAGGCTCCACCGCTTGAGAGTTGAGTCCTATGTTGAGAAAGCAAGAGAGATTTCCATCTTATTTCGCTTGCAAACATTGAAAATGAGCACCGACTTTCCTGCTCTCTCCCCTTCGTGGAACAAAGAGGTGTTTGATCAGGAGCAGGTCCCCACCTCTCAGCTTACACACCCTTTCTCTTTCACTGGCTGGTCTATTACAGAGTTTCAACTTCAGCTTTTTTGCTGATGACTTTTGCTTTGTGCTTTAAAGTTCAAAGGTCATTTGTGGTGACCAACTTTTTGCTGTTGGCACCTGGATCTGATTTTAAGGTTTAAAGGTTAACAGTGAGGACTGACTGGTCTTTCAACTTCTGGGGGTGCCACCCAGTGGCCTCCTCAGGAAATGTAGCTCTAGTTGTCCAAGGACCAAAGAGGCCAGATGGGACATGGAAGGGGATCGCCATGCTTTGGCGGAGGTCAGCAGTGCCTTAGTCTCATTTGTCTCTTTGCTATAGCTCCTGGTGCCAACCAGGAGTTTTCTGCTGAAAATTTAGAAATGGTTTTCAAAAAAAAAAAAAAAGAAAGAAAGAATGTACACAGGACACACGAGTTTAATTAGCATTATTGACATTTTCTCTATCACTTTCTTGAATCTAGAAAACAAGCAACATAATAAAACAAGCCCTCATTTGTAGTATTTATCAAAGTGCAAATACTCATGCTGAACATTTAACAATTGACTGTTGCAAGCCAGACTAGCTGTTTCCAGCCCACGCCTGGGTCCAACTCACAGACAAAATCAATCATTTTTCAGAGAAACCTAAAGAAAGAAATCTTTCCCTTGAAACCTCCCCCTCATCCAAATATTTCCTTCTTTATGGTGAGGACACCACCATGTACTCTTCCATCATAGTGTTAAAGCAACTCTGGATTTCTCCTATTTCCTCATCTTCTCATTCCCAATAAGTTCTGAATCTTGCACATTTAAAGTTCACATTTCTTTCTCTCATGTCTGTTTTCTCCACCCATACAAATACTACCTTAATTCAAGACCTAATCACCTCTAATATAAAATACCATAATTGTCTCGTAATTGGTCTTCCTCTTTCCACCATGTCCCTATTCATCCTTCTTAAAGTTCAAGTCTAACCCTGTCACTCCTGTTCTCAAAAAAAAAAAAATCTATGGCTCCCTGGTGCCTCTAGGATAAAAATTTAAACACACACACACACACACACACACACACACACACACACCCCTAAGCATCAGCTTTACTGTCTGCTTAGAGCCTTTTTTATTATCCAAGTTGATGTCACACCCTCTGTCTTCCCTGTAGATCCATAGACGCCACCTTCCATACCTAGAACACTTCTGCTTCTCAGCTTTGCTTCTCAGAAGTCTTATCTTTTTTCAGGTAGCCACTCAGGTACTAACTCCTCCAAAAACCTTCCCTGACTCTCTCTAGTTCATGTTCTGTTCTCTGTCAGTCCTTCTACCATGCTTATTTCCATTGTCTGAGGCATTAAGTGACTAAGTGACTTGCCCAGGGAAACCTAGTGCTTCTGTTCCAGCAACAGGACTTGAACCAGGTGCTTGTGACTCTGAGGTCTGCTCTCTGTTTATTCTGCCACCCTACCCCTCTCATCAAGCTGAACACTCCATGTTGCATAGAAGGTTGTGACCTGAATTGGCAAAGGGATTTTCTTTACTGAGGATAGGGTCCTTGTCCTGAATGTAACTGTGTGACAATTGCCTCTCCCTCAAGTGAAAAGCAGGAGGCCTTAGGTTGGGGATCCCAGGGATAAATTGGTGGGACTTGTTTGGGAATTACTGTCAATGGACAGTTACAGACAGGTAACAATCTTCCTCACTGAAGGAAACACCAACAATGTGGAGATTGCAAATCCATTGACTGCTGAAGAGTCCTTGAGCAAATCCCCTACTTTCTCTGGCCCTCCCTCTATTTCCCCAACTGTAAAATGAGTGAGTTGGCTGAGATTTCCACTATGTTTCTCCCTGCTCTAAGTCATGACCCTACCAGCCTACAATCCCACCTCCATCAATGTCAATAGAGAACAATGCCTCATACCCAGTAGGTGATTAATAAATATTTTCAGAATTAAATTGAATTCAGAAATTAAATCTCATATGCCAAAAAGAAGGAAAGTTTCCTTAATAGTTGTTCTTCCTGATTTCTCTCTGGAGATAAAGAATACAGGTGCTTATAAGAAAGGTATTTATGGTATCATTCAAAGACAACAATGAGTCACTATTTTTTTTTCCTCTCTGGGGTAGAATGGAAGGAGACATGAGGGGAAAGTAACTTCAAGGTGTAATCCTAAACCAAGTCAATAGGTATTTGTGAAATCTCCACCATGGATCTCATATTGAAAGACTACAACAAATAAAGTGGGGAAGTTGGCGCAGATGCAGGAATTAACTTAGTCTGCTTATCAGCTAACCTCTTAAAAAAAAAAACTTTTTTGGGGGAAGAGGGTTGTTTTGTTTCTGGATGGAAAGCCACTAGAACCTCAGAGAGTCCTGGGATGTCCCTCCTCATCTTCTGTTCCGAGCTCAATATTATTTTAAGAGTTGAGGCTAGCACTCTGCAAATCAATTTTGGTTCGCCTCAAACGGCCATCGCTTTGGCAATGTATTATTAGTTGTAACGATGGACAGAATGACAGAAGACAGCTTCTTCTCAGGATGATCCTGTTCCTCAAGTCCTGCGATTCTTCAGCATGAGTCTAAAGAGAGGTCTGGGAAAGCTTTTGACTGGCTGGGGAAGTTGATGTAATTGGAATGAGAAGCTGATAGAAGGTGAAGCATTTAAATTAACCTCCAGTGGAAACCCCAACCCACTTGTTCTGGCCATTCTTGGCAAGGAGGCCTCCCTGGTTAGCTAGAAGCCGGAAACAAGGAAATGGTGAAACTGCAAGACAGAATGTTGGCAGGGGTCCCACAGAAGGGCCTCCTATCACCACTGACTCCCCTGCCTTTGAATTACTTCTAGACCTTGCTTCCAGACACATTCCTTCCACCTCCACTAAGTAGGCAGAGGTGTCCTACACTTGTACCGTCTGGATGATGGAAAAAGCATGCAATGCAGGCTCTCTGTGAACTCACTGCCTGATCAAGGTCAAGTTCAACTAGGCCTGGGAAATGCAAATGCAGTTCCAGCCCTCCCAGGCACCCAGGTGCAGAGCAGGAGTTCTACACAGAGTTTGTCTGGGGCTGAGTTGCCCATTTCCTGCAACTTCCAGATGTACGAGGAGTGTTTTGTGTCCAGGAAGGGTGGCCACTCAGTGACAGCTAGGAACTGAGGGAAAAAAAAGCAAAGAAAAACAACCACAGATGTCCCAACTGCAAATGCTCTGAGACTCCAATCACCAACAAAGGAAGCCAAGAAACAGTGGAAAAGGACAGATCACAAGAGCAATGACTGAAATCAGAAAGTCTGTTGTCTGTGTGAACTTCATGCACCTCAGTTTCCTCATCTGTGAGAAGAGGGGGTTGGACTAATTCCCTCCCTCCTTGTCTATCTCCATGGTAAGTCTGTGACTGAAGGATTATGGGTACATCTACTCAAAGCTGGAAGTGGCTCTAGAGCATCTAGACCAACCCCCTCCTTCTACAGAGGAAGCATTGGCAAAACAAAGAACAGAAGTCGATGTGCTCAGGGTTCCATGGAGAGGAAATGAGAAAATAGGGATTTGAATCCAAGTCCTTTAACTCCAAATATTTCCACTCTGCCCCTTCTGAAATCCTGCTGCAACGACATGAGATCATGTTTTCCCAAAGCTCCATTGGTCTGATATACCCTAGGATGCTTCTCATATTCCCCTCTAAATCAATTATGTGAAAGGCCATCAACAGTACGGACGCTCTACTGTCTCCCCATTGCCACTGCCATCCTCCTGAGCCTCACCTACTTTCTGCACTTCATATACAATGCTCTGCCTTCTCTCCTATGCCTCTGAACTGTCATCCCCTCCCTCTGCATAAATCGACCTCACTCCTCCTTACTTCGACTTCTCCCCAGTTTCGTTCAGGACTTAGTTCAAATCCCACCTACTGCAGGAGAGCCATTCCTGGTGCACCCAATACCCATACAAATACTTTTCCCTAGAAGGTTATGTTTTTTTATCTTCATGTTGTATATACCCATTTATGAACACATCATCTCCCATTAGAATGTAAGCTCCCTGAGGACAGGGACCACTTTGTCTTTTTCTTTGACCAGAATTTAACACAGTGTCTGGCACCTAATAAATAAATAGATTTATTTCCCAGGGAATGAAATATTTCTGTACAGATATTGGAAAAGTTAGGTATGAGCGACAATTATTTTAGGGGTTGTCCTTTATTGACTTTAGCCTCATTATCGAGAGTCATTAATAGTTATGACAATCTATCCTTAGGTAATGGGTTCTGATCTTCCACCTTATGAGACCTCTATGAGAAAAGTACTTATGAAGCCCTTCCGTGATAGAAGACATATAATCTTTGTGCCTCAGTTTCCTGTTATATCAAGTAAAAGTGTTAGACTCAATGGCCCTTTAGATGCATTCCAACTTTCAATTGATGATACTTTCATCAAATGAGATAATATTTATAAAAATAAAAATTTCTTAATAGTTCCTGGCATAAAGTAGGCTGTATATAAATACTTATTCCCATCTCCTTCCCCCTTCCTTTGAATGTGTATGTGTGTGTGTGGGTACACACACACATACACATACATTGATACAAATCTATATCTATAAACTTATATACACATATGTTTATAGACACACACGTGTGTATATATACACACATATTTGTATGCATACATGTATGTGAAATTGTTTCCCCCATTATACTGTGAGCTCCTTGAACAGGGACTTTTTTCTTTGTATCCCCAGCAATGAGCATGGTCAGTATTTAATAAACACTACATTCATTCATTCCCCCTCCTCTCTCCTTAAGGCATATTCCCATTCCTCTCCTTCCTTTCATGGCCAAATTTAATAAGGATAATAAACTCTAGAATTTCTTAAGTGCTTTATGTTCAGAATCTCATTTAATCCTTACACACCCCTGTGAGGCTGTTAGGATGAGCATTTTTTCCTCATAAGGTAAGGAAGATAGGGGTCAGAGAGGTTAAGAGATCTGTCCAAGGTCACAGAATCATCCATGTCTCTCCTGACTCCAAGGCCAATGTTCTTCCTACTATAACGAGCTTCCTTCCAACTTGTGAAAAGGGTATCCTCCTCACACAAACTCCACTTCCTCATCACCCAAGTTGAGTTGAAATGAATTTATTTGAGTTAAGCTGAGTTTAACTGGATTGGAGAGGAATAAATTGAACTGAATTCAGTTAAGGTGAGGTAGCTTCCTCATTGGATTTGATTTAATTGAGGTTAGGTAGCTTCCTCATTGGATTTCCCAAAGCTAATACTAGAGAGCCAATACTGGACAAGAGCTCAGGTCTTCTGACTTCTGACTCAATGTTCTTTCCACTTCACTCATTCTTGGAGATGCCCGAGTCTGAATTCTTGCCATTGAATGGAAAAGTGCACAAATGGAAAACCAATCACCTCTCTACCACCTACCTTCCTCTCAAGCCTAATTTACTTTCCTTGTAATCAGGGAGGAAGCTGCAGATGGAGCTATTTCCTTTGCCGATTTCCAACTGGCAAGAAGACAGTCAAGAAAATGTGAGCACACCCAGCATATCAAGAAAGCCCTCAGGAAGAGCAACTGAAGCCAGAACCTCCCTGACACCTTACAGCTTCCAGATTCTCAGGACAAAGCCCCCAAGTGCTTAGGAGGTAAAGCCTCATTTCAAGGGAGCATCTTTTGCATTCCATATTGGGGTCATTTGGGGTGATGTTTTGACCTCCTATGATCCTCTTTGGGGATAGGAGTTTCGATGACTCCTTGGTAGACAGTATCAGCAGGCATTAACCAAATGTTCTCATTTTGTCAGGCTCCATTGTATGGACGGCACCCTTGACATGTAGGTCAATGCATAAGGTGTTATGGAGAAGTATGCAGGATCTAGGTAGCTTTACCCTGCTCTCAATGTGCTTAGAGTCTGAAAAGGGAACATGCCAGGAGTGTAGTGACTGGAATAGAAAATGCGCACTGTTCTTACCTGTATGCTAAAGGACTTGACCTTTTAAGCTCAGAGAGAGGAGTAGTCTTTTCCTCTCCCCAACAAAGCCCCAGTCCATGACAGACACAGTCCTGCACTAAGATTTCCTCCAGCAGCTTCAGTGTTTTCTTCAAGAAGATAGGGCTTCTTCCAGAGAATCCTGCAATGGAAAGAGGTCTGGAGACAGTGGGCTTGGGATCAAATCCTCTGTTTGAGGCTTACTGTGTAATTTGGGGCATGTCTGCCCTGCATACGCCTCAGCTTCGTCATCTACAAAACGAGGAGGTTGATGTGAACAACCTGACTTCCCATCCAACTTTAGGTCTGTAATTCTAAGCTAGATCCTTTCAATTGATAGAAGGTCCATGGACAGACATAGACATAGAATCTCTAATTCCTCTTAACCTTAGCTGAAGCACCTCTTTTGTCCATGAACCCTTTCCCAACCTCCCCCAGTGCCTGATCTCCCCATTACCTTGTCTCCATTTTCCATTTGCCTAAATATGTCAGCATTGTCATTTCTCATAAGCTCCCTGAAGGCAGAAACTATTGTACCTTTATCTTTGTATCCCCAAGTCCTAATATATGTTAAATTTTTTTGCAACTTACAATCCATCAGGAGGTCTTAAAGGGGGTTCTATATATACCTTTATAGATGTGTATATACCAATAACACCGGAGTGGAATTGCTGACACCTGACATTGCGTGAATGGCTTCTTTCAGATGAAGTGGTCCAGCTTAACTGATTGGATAATCCAGAGAACTACAAATTTTTAAAGAACCTTTTCTCTAACCAACCTGATATAACCTGGAAGTCTACAGAAAGGAGTGTAAAGGGGTAGGTTTCCCTCTCAAAACCAAATGATATAATTGAATCAGACCCAAATACCACAGTAAACCCAAGGTAAGTGAAGTTGCAATTCACAATGATTATAGGGACTTTAGATCATTGGATGAATACAGATGGCATCACACAGATGATATCATGTGATTGACTGAAGAAATCAGTCATATTTCTGAGCTTATGTATAACCTAAAAATCCAGTTAGAACCTTGCATTCCAGTAGAAGTGTAGCTGAAGTCAGTGGTAAGGACTCCTAAAAAGAAATCACCCTTGGGGTAGGGGAAGTGAGTTTCTCATCTTCCCCTCCCAATTTACTCATATAGCAACTTTTTGAACTCCAAGATAGCAGATGATCTGAAATTCCCATTGGTGTTGGTATCAGTGTCCACCAGACCTAGGAGCAGCAACCAGGGTGGTAGTGGCTGAAAATAGCATCTGTATCACAAGATGAGAGGCATACTCAAGGAAAATTAGACCCCTGAAGGCAGGCAGCTTCAGGATTCTCTAAGGTTGCTGAGCCTTGGAACTCAGCAAAGAGCTAAACTAAAAGACCATTCATGAGGAATCCACAAAGGGATTAAAAATAAACTTCTAGTCACCAGGAGCTATGAGTTTACCCTCTGGCCAAACTCTAAGGAGGTCTCCAAGTTTGAGCCCACTCTCTCCAAGAAGCTTGATGTGTACAAGAGAAAAGTGGATCTATTCTTTCAATGGATGTTTTTTTAATTATCTATTTATTTTTAACATTAAAAAAATTGAGTTCCAAATTCTATCCCTCCTTTCCATCCTTCCCCTACCCATTGAGAATTTGAGCAATATGCTATCAATTACATAGGCAAAATGTAAAATATATTCTGTATTAGCCATGTTGTAGACAAAAGCAAAAAAAAGTGAAAAAATTATACTTCAATCTGCAATCAGAGTTCATGAGTTCTCTCTTTGGAGATGGATAGCATTTTTCTTCTCGAATCCTTCAGAATTGCCTTGGAACATCGTCTTGATCAGAATATCTAGGTCTCTTGCAGCTAATGATCAATATTGCTGTTACTATATACAATGTTCTTCCGGCTCTGCTCACTTCCCTTTTTATCAGTTCATATAAGTCTTCACAGGTTTTTCTGAAACCATCCTGTCTTATACCATCATTTCTTATACCACAAATGTATTCTAGCACAATCACATACTACAACTTGTTCAGCCGTTTTGCACCTGAAAGGCATCCCCTCAATATCCAATTCTTTGCAGCCACAAAAGGAGTTGATATAAATATTTTATACATATAGGTCTTTTTCCTTTTCCTTTGATGTCTTTTGGATACAGACCTAATAAGTGGTATTGCTGGGTCAAAGAGTATGCACAGTTTTATAGCCCTTTGGGTATACTTCCAAATTTTTCACAGAATGGTTGGACCAGTACACAACCCCTTGGTGGATGTTTCTGTTACAATGGTCCATGTTATGTCTGCTTAATAAATACTCTTTCTAAAAGTTATTTAAGTTTGACTGATAATCAGTGATGAGCACCCTGGATGGGGGCTTGTGAACAATACTACTAGAAAATCTCTAGCAACCCAAGCCTCTCATTTCACATGTGATGAAACTGAGATCCAAAAATGTTATATAATATCCCCAAGGTCACACAAATAGCCATTACAAGGGGTAAGAAGTAGTCAGTCACCCTCTGGGGACTCAATCTACCAATGAAAGTGGCAGTTGGGTGAGTAGAATAGGAGGGAGAGGTGCTAGAGGAGAATAAATGAACTTCCTATGCTTTACCGATCCACATGGAATGTGTCCAACTCAAGAGAAGGCTGGAGAATAGGAATTTGCAAAGCAACATGGTGCCATCATTTTTGTTAGCAGGTAGTCTAATTAATTCCGGATTGTCAGAGCTATAGCACCAAGAGCTACATCACTTCCATCTTCAAAATCATCATCATCATTACTGTCTGTGTTTGCTTCTCCTTAGCAATAGAGAAGGGGAGGATTATAGATAGGGCCATGATGCTACAGAGATTTGACCCAAGGTCTACTTATGACTCGAAGTCTTGATCCTCCATTATGCCATGGAGTGTGCAAGCATATCCAACCTATCACTCTACATCATCCCTTATTCTGATTGCTTATCTCACCAGTCAGATCTTCAAAGCTGATTCAACTCTTAGTGAAACAAACCCTCCAGGAGGGTGGGAGAAGGGACTGTCCCTCCATGACCATGTGCCCTGTCCTAACTTGTCTTCTATTTGTTAACTTTTATTGCTATATGGGCCTGTGACTGTTGGCTGCGGTAATCTAATAGATACACCCAATGTCCATAGAGGGAAATCACCTTTCCTTAGGTCTCAGTTAAGGCCAATTTATACTCCTAGTTCAGATTCCTGAGTCATGAATCCCTTGACTGGTTCATAGCCCTCTCCCCAAACCCAGGGATGTGAAAAATCACAGATTGTTTTGGAATATCTACTAAAGTCTTCCCTCAAAAAAGTTGTTGTATTTAAATATTTTTGTATGAACTTATGTATAATGTGTGTGTGTGTATACACATGCTACTTTCCCTAATAAAATGCCAGCTCCTTGCAGAAAGACAGTGTTTTTGGTGTTGTATCTTTATATTAGCATAGGGCCTGAAACAGAAGGTGCCTCAAAATTCTTCTCGATTGATTGATCATATGTAGAAAGGGTGCTGGTCTGAGAATCCCTGGACTGAGTGACCCTTAGTAAGTCACTTAACCTTTTCTTTCCCTGATTCTCTCATTTGTAAAAGGGAGATCATCCTGGTTTGACTTACATCTTGGGGTCAATATGAGGAATGGGGTCTAGTGGCCTTGGAGTAATACAGAAATATAAAGAAATAGGTTGTTATATGAGCAAAGGAGAAGTCCATACTTTGCCTTTCCTCTATTCACACTGTCCCCCATAACAAAGCAGAGCTATTTCAAAAATTCCAGTCTCTCTAAAAGAATTATTTGTCTTAAAATCATGCTATAGAAAATTCCCTAAGTCCCCAGCTCCCAGCCAGGCAACTAAAATGCTGGGACTTACCTTGGTGAGGAAGAACAAATTCACATCCACCCAAGTTTCAGACCTAACTCTATGTCCTTGAGAACCTCACCTCTCTAAACCTCATTGTTTTCATCTGCAAAATGGGTACACTCATCTATTAGCTACTTATTTCATTGGATTGTAAGGAATATGCTTTAAAATTAAATTTATAAATAAAAAATAAACTTCAAGGTCCTACAATAATGTTACTATTGATAGTAATGTCTGTCATATGTCTAGTGAATGTTCTTCTGGACTCTATGTGGAAAGAAAAAAGCCAGAAAAGATCCCATTGTTGCATGTGGGAGTCTACAGTCTAATACTCTGCATAGAAGAGAGCTTCCTGAGATTTGGGGAAACAGAAATATGCCTATCTATACATTATCACATAGGACAAATAGGGCATGAGATGAAATGAGAATAGCAGCTTTTTACATTGTCTTAAAAAAAAGTTGTTTTCATTGACAAAGCAGCACACTGTACATATTCAGTTGGTCTGTACCTCCTGGCAACCTGTGAGTGAGGTTGTGTGAGGAGTGTTTTTAATTTTCATTCTTTGTGTGGACAAGGAAACTCAGAATGGTGTTTGCAGAATGGTCAAAGGGCAAATAGGTGGCAGAGTCAGAATTCAAATAAAGATCTTGTCTTCAAGTCTGGAATTCTTGTCACTGCTCATGTGGGTAGTCCAAATGGAATGGAATTAGAGAAAGGCAACTAGAAGGAAAAAACATTGAACTTGACTTTACAAGGGAAAAGTATGGCTTGGCAGAGAGGAGAGGAGAAAGAAAAATGTCTATTTGGGGAGGGATGGAGAGCATAGAAGATTTCAGTAGAAGTCTTTGGGATGGCCATCTATTTTTGTTTCTAGTTCTTTATTGGAAGAAAAAAGATTACTGTGAAGATTTGTGTTCTAATGGATTCTTTCTCTTTTGAAGCTCCTCTAGATAAGTCCTGATTCTGGATCACATGCACAACTGAGTGATACTTTGGGCATAACTCCACATCCTTCTCCGGAATTGTTGGACCAACAATGGTTGCTGTCCTTTGTCTTCGAAGAGGACCACAATGACATCACCGTGATAAGTGAAATTCAGCGTGTCCGACTGTGGCTGGTCAGACCAATACGATCTCGGAATACTCTACCACAGGTTGGGTGGTAGATAGGTCCTGATTCTGGATCACATGCCCAGCTGAGTGTTACTTTGGGCACAACTCCAAATCCTTCCCCAGAATTGTTAGACCAATGACCAGCACCATCGATAGAGCTTCTGGACTTGCTTTTACCTCTCCTTCCCCAGCAATTGTCATTTCTCTTTTACAGTTTCTTTGCTAATCTGATGAATATGAATTGTAACCTTAGAGCAATTTTAATTTGCATTTCTCTTTTTATTGGTGACTGGAAGCATTTTTATATGGTTGTTAATTTTCATTTGATCTTTCGAAAAAGAAATACCTACTTATATCCTTTAACCACCCAACTGTGGGAGAATGGCTGTTATTATACATTTGTACCAATCCTTACCTATCTTGAAAATTAGACTGGTATCAATGATGTTTGTTCTGAAGATTTCCTCACATTCATTGTTTCTCTTCTAAATCTAGTTGCATTCATTTTGATTCATGTTTTTGAAATATTCTGTTTTATCTTTTGTGACCACCTCTATTTCTTATTTTGGAAAGAACTGTGTCTTAGCCACAGATGTGAAAATAATTGCCTTCCCTTCACCTACATTTTTAATAACATGACCTTTAATATTTAAATTTATATAAAGATCATCAAAAATATGATTTAATGCACAAAAGGAAAAAAAAGATTAGAAGGTACATAAACATAAACAGAATAAAAAGCAGTGTGTGTGTGTGTGTGTGTGTGTGTGTGTGTGTGTGTGTAAGATCTCTGTACCCATGTAACATATGTGGGTTTATATGGGTAATCCAACTGGAGCTCACAGCAGAACATTGATGGATCCAATGGGTGGTCAAGACTTCCCATGAGGAGCACAGTAGTACCAGCTTGATAGCTGAGTGGAAAGAGACAGTTAAGCCTCTGGTGTACCACTAGGCTGGCTCCCATTTCTTCCAGTCTCCAAGAGGCTACTGGGCTAGAATTAGATCCATCTTTCCCATGAAGTACTAGTGGTCTGGTTCAAATGGAAAAGTCACTTCTCTGGTCACTATCCCTTAAAGGTATGTGAGGAGAGAGGCATGAAGTAATCTCTAGATTACTCTCCCCAGATTGACACCGTCCTCCCCCCATATTAATTAGACAAAAGATCATCAAAAGTAGCAAATAACAAGAAAATCCACTTATCCAAGCAAGAACAGAAAAATTCAATAAGTTATATAGACCAGAATACACTACAGAAATCTGTGAATGAATAAGCTGTTTAGATAGAAGGGAGAAGAGGTCTTCAGCTCAATGAAGAGAACGGCTGGATCTCAGTCATGGGAAAATTCTCCTAAATAGCAAAGGAGGAAATCTGGAAATCAGAGACAGAAGCCCACTTGCCCTACATGTCTGCAGCTTTTAACTCCCATCCCTTTTCTCTGTCTCTGTCTCTCTGTCTCTTTCTCTGTCTCTCTCTCTCTCTCTCTCTCTCTCTCTCTCTCTCTCTCTCTCTCTCTCTGTCTTTTCTGTGTCTATCTATGTGTATCTATCTCTGTCTCTTGACCTGTCTGTATTTCTTTCTCCCTAAATGTCTAGAGTCAGTCTCTAATAGAGCCTGGAATCACATGTATCTTTCTCAAAGGGGAAAAAGAATGTGCCCCCTCTCCTATGCTCTTGAACTAACTCCTCACTTTATGTATCATAGAATGCTCATCATTCTTTCCACCAATCTAGAGTCATGAATGTGAAGTAAGCAAAGTATAACAGTCTTGTCTTGAAATGCAGGTTATCAGTTCCTCCATTATATCATGAGCTCCTTGAGGGCACAGACCATGTTTGTGCCTTTCTACGTTTCCCTGCACTTGGCATGGTATCTGGCACATAGGAAGTGTTTAATGAATATTTGTTAACTGACTGATTTCAGAGTGTTCCAGAACTCTGAATATACTTTGAAGCTATTAAAGCTTTTGGAACTTTGGGAATACTATCTGTATATATGTTTCTATGCTTGCATTTCTACACTTACACACATTTCTTATAAACAAACTATACTTAACACATGTTTTTTTTTATGACTTCTTGGGGTTTTATATTTAAATGTTTGTAATTGCTGATAATTTTAAGTTCACAATAAAAACTAAAATTGAATTTTAAAAAGGAGTATTTAGTTGTTGCGGATGTTTAGCTTTAAGGAGAGCAGACCTGTGGAGAGGGGGAGGGAAAGCTGTCCAAATATTTAAGAGGCTGTCGCATGGAGGAGGGCTTAAACCTTTTTTTCTTGGCCCCAGAGGATAGAACTGGAAATGATGGGTGAAAGTTGTTCTCCCCATTGCTACTGTCATCAATTTGCAGAGAGAGATTTAGGTTTGATGTCGGCAAAACTTTTGTAGTAATTACAGCTCTCCCAAAGTTCAATCAACTGCCTTGGGAGCTAGTGAGTTCCTTCTCTCTGGAGGTCTTAAAGTCCAGGCTGAATGGCCACTTGGATTGAATTTTTTGAAGATCTTCTCCATTTCATTTTGTGTTGGACTAGAGGTCTCTGAGGACTTTTCTTACTCTGAGATTTGGAGAATCTGTGAAATATTTCCTCATGTTGATGATTTCAAATGAAGAAAATGAGTTAAGAAAGAGCATTATGGACTGGTGTAGCAGGAAGGGCCAAAGGTCACCTTCTTTGTTCCCCACCCCTTGGAGGAAGGTGCCTCAGTGGACGATGATGCTAGTTAAGAATAAGCTGTTAATGTTTTCCCTAGAATCCCTGCACACATCAGAGAAGATAAATGATCCACAAGCTACAGAGCTTCTCCTTTTAGTTTCAGTTGCCCTTCCATAAACACTCCCAATAAATATTATCAGGAGTCACATAGAATCATTAAGGATTATACCCAGTGGCTCTGTTTGTTTTACTCTGTAATGGATGATAAATCGAGCTGATGAGTGGGGCTCGCTGGGCCAGGCAAGTCTCAGCATTCCCCTGCCCTGTCTCAAAAGGTTGGCTCATTGTTTTCGCACTGACTTGTATTATAAATAGAACTTACCAGAACACTGATTTGTGTTGGCGGGACCGACAGTAACCTACAAGGACAGCTTCCGGACAGACTCTCTAAAGGGCAAACAAATAGTAACAGTCTTACCGCCACAGGAACAAATGCTTCCTATCCATTAGCTCATTTGAGTCTCAGAACAACCTCATAAGACAGGAATAGGGCCTGTGATTTTCCCCAGTTTCCAGATAAGAAAACAAAGGTTCACAGAAATGAAGTGAACTGCTTACAGTGAATGTCAGAGGGGGGTTGAACTCAAATCTCTTGGACTCTGGGTCTCTATATTCTGTCTCCAAACAATGGGATTTGGAGGGTGCTTCTTGAATTTGTCCAGGGCCTGATTTTACTGCCAAGGGCAGTTGTCCATAAGCACAAATTATGAATCAACAATCAACCAACCAACAAAATATTTATGTTCCGGTGTTGTTCTAGACATTAAGAATACAAAGGCAGAAACTTCCATGGACCCTGACCTCAAGGAATTTCCACTCTATTTAGGTAATAGACCATATTGGGCATTTCACTGGATCTGTGATTTTACCAAGACAGCCCATTCCTGTATCGACAGCACTCAGAAACCTATCATGCTTTCTTAGCTCATGTACTTCTGGTTCATCTCCTTTCCAAATTCCTTCACAGAGAATCTGACCAACATTCCAGCTGTCTCTCACTTTTGTGACTCATGATAGGATCTTATTTTAATGTAGAAATTGGAGAGGCAGAACCAGTACTCAACCTTCAGGCTGATCATGTGAAAAGTTTTTATCTGCTGTCATGTTTTGGTGCCAGAACCATAACTATCCATTCTCTACATAAGCTTACATTTAAGTCATGTTATAATAGACTCTAGTCTTATTTTTTTCTGAAAACAAAATAAACAGGCTGATCCCAGGAAGATTCTGTAAGATTTTAGTCCTGCCTTACAAAATTATCCATTGGCTGGTTATCATGTAGACATTGATTTCTATTGCATCCTTCTACCATTTTGAATGACTCCTAGAGGGTGATAAATAACAAAACTCACAGTCTTTCATCATTCTGATTGCCCTTTTCTGGATGCTCACCAGCTTATCAATGTCTTCCCTAAAATGGGAGACCCTCAAACTAAATACAACCTTCTAGACATGGCCAAAGCAGGTTGAAGTTCAATGAGACAATCAATTCCTTCTCAGAAATTCTCTCTCCCTTGGTGGACCCTATGATCTTCTTGAATTCTCAGTTCATGTATCTCCAATTCCTGGTCCCCTTTTGCCCCATCATTCTGATCTCCATGAGTAGAACACTGGTGTCTTTCTCCATAGTCTCTTGGAATCCCAAACTTTTCTAGACTGAACTCCAGGTCCCCTTGGTGTCTAATAAAGTCTTTCCTTCTCACCTAGGTCACTCCCCCAACCCTACCCAGAAACTACCTTGCATAGAATTTGCATTTATTCATTGGATATAAATCATAGCAACTGGAAGGCAGTTAGTGCTTAGTGCTTTTGTATTTCTAGCTCCCACCAGTCTTTGGCACCCAGTAAGCCCTTAAAAAATGTTTCTTGGGGGGCAAAGCCAAGATGTCAGAGTAGAAAGACTCACATATGCGAGCTCTGAACACACAGCCCATGGATCTCCTGTAAAAAGAACTCCCAACAAATTCTGGAGAAGGGGAAGTCTCGCAGAAACAGAGTGAAGGAGATTTCCATTCCAGAGAGCCCTGAAAAACCGACTCCAAAGGTGTGTCGCCACACCTGACGGGAGCGGAGCCCAGCCTTGCTCTGTCCCGGCCACGCAGCACCAAGAGGAGCAAGCAGATCCAAGCAGGCTTCAGGGACGGAATCTCCAGCAGCTGCGAAGTCCCTCCACCAACAGACGCACAGGTCAGTGAGAGAGACGTCTGGACTGGCTGAGAGGGGAGCGGGGTGTCTCCATGACTCGGGCCCCCTTGGGAGGCAGCAGGTGGCCAGAGGCTCCCAAAGCAGGCAGGAGCTCAGCAGCAGCTCCATTATGGAAGGTTTCTGCATAAACACCCTCAGGGAACTGAGCCTGGGAGGAGGCCCTGCCCTGACCTGAGAACCTCATTTAATCTTACCCTGAATAGCAGCCAGGCCTGCTGCCGAAAGCCCTGAGGCTGGGGAGCAGCATTTGAATCTCAGACCCCAAGCACTAGCTGGGCAGATCTAGGCAGGAGTGGACAGGCATCTCAGAAGTCAAGTAACTGGCTGGGAAAATGCCCAGAAAAGGGAAAAAAATAAGACCATAAAAGGGTACTTTCTTGGGGAACAGATGATTCCACCCTTCCTCTCTGACAGGGAAGAAAACTGCTTACCATCAGGTAAAGACATAAGAGTCAAGGCCTCTGTATCACAAACATCTGAAATAGA
>CM053772.1:6338569-6406069 GCA_028658325.1 Potorous gilbertii
GAACTATTTTCTTCAGTGAGCTTTTGCACCTCTTTTTCCACTTGGCTAATTCTGCTTTTGAGAGCATTTTTCTCCTCATTGTCTTTTTGAACCTCTTTTGCCAATTGCGTTAGCCTATTTTTCAAGGTGTTATTTTCTTCAGCATTTTTTTGGGCCTCCTTTATTAAGGTATTGACCCGTTTTTCATGCTTTTCTTGCATCTCTCTCATTTCTCTTCCCAGTTTTTCCTCCACCTGTCTGACTTGATTTTCAAAATCCTTTTTGAGCTCCTCCATGGCCTGAGCCCATGGGGTATCTATTTCAGATATTTGGGATACAGAGGCCTTGACTCCTATCTCTTTACCTGATGGTAAGCATTGTTCTTCCTCATCAGAAAGGAAGAGGAGAAACATCTGGTCACCAAGAAAGTAACCTTCAATGGTCTTATTTTTTTTCCCTTCTCTGGGCATTTTCCCAGCCAGTTACTTGACTTCTGAGATTCCTCTCCACCCCTGCCTAGATCCTCCCAGTTAGTGCTTCGGGGTCTGAGATTCAAATGCTGCTCCCCATCCTCAGGGCTTTTGGTGGCAGACTTGTCTGCTATAATGTGAGCTTAAATTCTGGTGCTCAGGTGGGGGCAGGGCCACCTCCCAGGCTCAGTTCCCTCAGAAGTTTATGGACCCGTAATGGACCCGAGGTTCTGCCAAGCTCCTGCCTGATCCGGGAGCCTCTGGCCACCTGCCTGCTGCCTCTGCCACTGCCTCCTGAGGGGGCCTGAGTTATGGAGACACCCTGCTCCCCTCTCAGCCTGTCCAGATGTCTCTCTCACTGACCTGTGCATCTGTGGGTGGAGGGACTTTCGCAGCCACTGGAGATTCTGTCCCTCAAGCCTGCTCGGATCTGTTCCTCTCCATGCTGCATGGCCAGGGCAGGGCTGGGCTCCGCTCCCATCCGCTGCGTGACAGACCTTTGGGATCAGTTTTTCAGGGCTCTCTGGAATGGAAATCTCCTTCACTCCGTTGCTGCGTGGCTCCACTGTTCCAGAATTTGTTGGGAGTTCTTTTTAGAGGTAATTATGGGCTGTGGGTTCGGAGCTAGCATATGTGAGTGTTTCTAATCCACCAACTTGACTCCTCCCCCATGTATTCAATTTTGATAGGGAGTGTGCTCAAAAAGGACTTGAGACCACTGTTAAAATCCACAACTAATCAATCTCCACACAAATAGCAGGAGATATTGAACCAAAAGTTTGTATAAAATGTAGGTAAACAATATCCACAACATTCCTTTCATTTACCTTTTTAGTAGCCCTGTCCAAAAAGAAAATGAGGCTAATATAGCATTACCTATGCTTGATGAAGCCATGCTGGCATCTGGGGATTGCTATTTCCCTCTCTAAATGTTCTCCAACCTTCTTTTTAAGGATATATTTGGGGAGTTCCCCAGGAATTCAATTGAAGATCACTGGCCTATAATATACAGATTCTGCCCTTTTCCATTTTATGAAAAATCAGGAGCATCTTCCCTTCACCAGTCTCATGCTGCCCCTCCTGTTTTCCACAATTTTTCAAATATCATATACAATGGTTCAACAATCTCATCCAGCACTTCTTAAAGGGCTTTGAGCCCCCATCTGGGCTAGGGGACTAACTGAGCAAGGACATCTACACAATCCTTCACTCTCTCCTTAATTACCTAATATTTCTATTACCTCCCTAATGTCAATTGTTGTTTTGTATTTTCCAATGAGATAGTCATTCTCCTTGGGAGAGAAAAGAGAAGCAAAATCAAGATTAAGCAGCTGCTCTTTTGCCCATTGTCTCTTACATTGTACTGTTGTTGTTTGGGGTGCTGGAAACCCCAAAATGCAATGGTACAGATGGTCTGCCTTGAAAGAATTTGACCACTCAAGCCTTCTTTCAGCAGAGTAATGCGCTTTTATAACACCAGTCAGGCAGGCAAGATTCCGAGTAAATCTGTGAATTGGATGAGGATGGGACTGACACTTATAAACAAAAAAGATTCCAAAGATTTGGATGGAATTAAGTAGTGGGAAATAGTCAGGGGTGATCAAGGGGCAACAAAGAAAGGGTCTGCAAAGGATCAAGGAGTGGCATATAGACTGGGACGGACCAGATGCCTCAGGCAGAATGCTGGTGTGGGAAAGTTCAGGAGCTTTTAGTGGGCCAGGTCTCAAAGACATGGTCTTTTTCTTTTAGGGAAACAGGTCCCATAACCCCATCGGTACCATCCACACCAAGCACAGCTTCCATTTCTTCCTGGAGTCTCCTTTTTTCTTCCAACATATCAAAACAAAAACAAAACAAAACAAACTGTTTTCTTGTCCTTAGCTTTTCCAGGAAGCCTTATCTCATTCTAGCATACTACCTGTGGATCTGGACTTGTTTCCATCTTCTGTACAGTGCTTTTTCAAATCTAAGTTGGTTGGTAAGTTCTGCATATAATACCATTTGCCTCCATCTTCACTCCTCAGTGGGATTGTCACCTTGCGTGTCTTTAGAATTTCATTCTGAAGTGTTTCCAAATCTTCTGGGCCTGATCTCATCCATGGGATCTTATCTTTCCTCTGAACCCTGTGCAATCAGCTTTTCTCAAACTTAGAGTGCATGTAAGACTATAGCCAGATTTCTTTATCAAAAATTCAAGATGGAGCCATCACTGTTTCTCTAACCCAAGGTTCCTATCATTTCTAACTCAACAATCAGTTCTTCCTTATCAGTGAGAAGAAGATCCAGAATAAATTTTTCTTTGTTGGTTTTCTCTACTTTTGAAAGGATGAAATTGCCACTAAGGCAAGCCAAGGCATTACAATGCTGCTGTGCTTTTTGTTGAGAAAGATTTCTAGCACATGTCTGGATAATTGGAGTCCCCTCTGACTACCATACCTAGTCTCTGTCCCAAACTCCTCATCTATTTCCTCTTTCTGTTGAGGTGGTCCTCTAGTATGCTTAAATGACCAAATCATTTCTGTTTTCCCCTCCTCTGACCTCCACCCAGATGTTTTACAACATGCTCCTCTATTCTAGTCAAAGAAGAACCAGATAACCTTACTGTATCTTTTCCTCATAGATAGGCACTGGAGAAGCTCTGAGAAAGTAGTTACCATTAAAATATTTGTATGATTTCTATGCATCAGAAATGTGTGTGTGTGTGTGTGTGTGTGTCAAGAGGTCAATTAACTGAAACATGTTTGGTTAAACTTATATTGCATCATCCAATTCTGCAGAAAACCTGCACAGAATTCTCTTTATGTATGCATTAATGCAAAATCCCTACTATAGTGTAACTTCTTTGAAAGTCAGGTTTGTGGATCCTCTCAATTTTCTACATTCTCATTGCCTATCTTGACTCTGCACATAGTAGGAACTCAATTCATGCACATTAAATTGAATTCACATAATTCTGTATATTTGGGGATGTTCCCCAGAAGATCACCTTAGTGTACACCATCCTCTAAAAGAAACCCCAGTGTCATTTATTTTTAACTTCAAGAAATGTCTTATTGGGTAATGGGAGATGGAATTTCTGGAAACATCACAGGAGGTTCAGTCATGCATTGATGCTCACTGTTCCCAATACTCCCCAAACCCAAGATCTACCTGGGTCTTGCTGTCACCATTTTGGGTCCTCTCTGTTTCTCCTCTATTCTCTGTTCCTGACCAGCAGCTCAGATTATGCAATTTATAAATAATATCAATTGGACTTCTGTTCCAAGTGATACCCAGATATTCATGTTGCTACTTGGGAGGAATCTGGAATCCAGAACTGCACACATTGGTGACCTTTATAGAACCATCCTAGAAGCCAAGGCTTAATCTAGAGACAAACCCAAAACTCCAGAGATTTACTCTTAGACTCTTTCCTTTCTTTACTATCTCCAATTAGCCCATCATCTCTACCTCTTATCCAAGAAAGGTAGATCTACCCACCCTTTGGGGATTGATAGCCCAGGCTTGGTCTTATTTTACCTGGATCCAGGCCCACAGAATGTCTGAGGCACATCTAGGAGGGCATACTCCCCCCTCTCTATTACATGTTGTCTTCCTCCATTAAAATAAAAATTCCTTGAGGTTAGGGACTATGTTTTCTATATTTTTATCCCAAGTACCCAGCGTACAGTAAACAATACCTTCTCTCTGTCTTTGTCAGACAAAGACAAAGAGTCTATCTCTTCTCCCCCATATTCATGCCTAGACAAACCCCCAAATCACTTTCTCACTCATAGTCATGTTAGTGTTAACTCTTAAGGTATTCTCTAAGTCAACGCATTCACTCTGACCACCCATTAACTCCTTTCTATGCCCCATCTTCCAAAAACTCCATATTCTACCCTCCAGTTATTCTGACACAAATAATCAAGGGTCAAGTCCTGTAACATCATAAGAGATAACTGGCAGGAAAAGAGCATCATGACCCTTCCTTGTTGGTCTGGGGAATAAATCCCAGTTGTATGTGCCTACGATCCCCTTTCGTCTTCTTTGTACAGATGCCTGTCTTGCTAATAGTAGTTCCCTAGAGTTCAAAGCAAGTGGGATGAGTAAGAATGGATTTATAAGGGGGAGAGATGGTCTTACAACAGGGCACCAGAACTACTCAAGAATTGATAGTGATTTCTGGGAAACTATCGCAACAGTGTGCCCTGTTTTTTGTTTTTGTTGTTTGTTTGGGTTGGTTTGGTTTTATACCTGATTATCCCTTCATAGATCTACTGAGGCTTCCCAAGGACTTCCATCAAACTTTCCCTCCAGAAACAGCCCTAGGGTGCTGTCCTGGTGCTGATGTGTCTTAATGCTCAGAAGCAACTTGTGATGGATAGAAATCTCCTTATGGTTCTAAGAGGTGTTCCTGTCCTGCTTTCTAGTAGAAGAAACTACCCTATCCTAAGCTCACATTTCCTCTGAAATACTTCTGCCCTGTGAGTATTTTTTTTCCTACAGAAGTCATAAGTAACCAAAAAGAATTATATAATTTAGGGAAAAGCTCTGCTAGCAGTGAAGAGGCTTGGCACCATCTCTTGGAACAGGTCCAGCATACCAAAGCAGGCCATTTGGACTGTAAAATCCTGGAGTACCTCCCACACCCCAGAGAATTAAGCCAACAACAAACACGGTGGCTTCTTCGTTAATGGACTCATCTTTTCCATTGTGCACATTCCAGGCCATTGCCATCAGGGAATAGACTCCTGGCCTCACAATTAGGAGTAGGACTCCAACCCCCACTCCAAAGCCACTTTGGCAAGCAATATGGTAGCTAGAGAATACCACATATTTCAACTTTACCCTGACTACATTTCATTGACTGTTCTAAAGAAAAGAGGCACAGACACACGTATGAGCTGAGCTGTCCACCATGGATGGAATGCCTTCTGTAAGGTAAGGAGCTCTTTCCTTTTTTACCCTTATATCCTTAGTGCCTAGCACTGGAAAGGACTCATAACATTCATTTAATTCTTGTTGATTGGTCTAAGCCAGAGATTGAATTTTTAAATCAAAGAATGCTCAATGGTTAGGACTGTAGTTGACACATCATAGGATGATGCATCTAGAACTGGAGGCACCTACTTCAAATCTATGATTTTACAGATGAGAAAAGTAATGTTCATGATAAATCAATGAAATGGCAATCAGGCTTTTCAGTTCAATGGACAAGAATTCAATTTAATTAAACAAATATTTGTTAGGAGCCTACTATGTGTCAGAAATGTTTTAAGCATTGTGGGAAGAAGAAGGAGGAAAAGGAAGAGGAGGAGGAGAGTAGTTCCTGCCCCCAAGGAGCTTATTCCATTCACCTGCATGAAAATTCGAGGCCTTCCCCTTGCATCCAGCCTAATATCTGTCATAAGGGATTATTGTCCAATCAGAGGACTCTGAGGAAATCTTGGACTTTTTCACCTACAACAAAATCCTCATTAACCCTGGACAGCAGTAATGAAGAACTCTATCACAGAATAGTTACCATCCCAAAGGTAGAGTTTGATTCTTGTAATAGAGGACATATCTCCATGAATGACCCCCTGAATCCCACTGGACCACCTCTCCCAAACCACCTGATCCAGTTCCACTACTCTTGGTGGAGGCTATTATACTCCATGGACTTCTGTCTCCATGAGACATAGACTGGTCTCACAGATAAGGTCCTTAATCTGTGTCATACTTTTGACCCACTTTGTTCCTAGACATCTAGGTTAAAGTCTCTTTCTCCTCTGCCAATTACATCAGATCCAATGTGCAACTGAGAGAAGCAACTAGTCTCAGACATGTCTCCATCATCTCACTAGGCAACAAACTTATTTGGAAAGTCAAGAGAAAAGAGGGCATTAAGGAAAAATAGGTTGAGGACTGAAAACAATAAACAAGCATTGAATTTGGCAAATAAGCAACCATAGGTGACCTTTGAGAGACACGTTTCATCACAGTGCTGTGGATGAAAGACCAGCTGCCAACATACAACTCGATAGAGAACAGATTTGGAGAAAGTAGAGACATGAGTGTATACAGCTTTTTTCAGTTGTTTGGCTATAAAGGGAGGTGAGAAATGGGATGGTTGTTGGATGAGGTATAAGAATCAAGAGAAGGGTCTCTAGGACTGAGGAAATTTGAGTGTGCTTGTATGCAAAGAAGGAGGCAGTTTGGGACAAATAATTCTAAGCCTGTGCCTTCTGTAGATAAGTCCTAAGTGCATCAACAGATGGGCTTCTCCCACAAGGACAGGTCATCATATTAATCTCAAGAGAATGAGTTGGCTGCTGCCAAGTGAAGTGGCAAAAGAATCATTTCTGTATACATAATTACAGCGTGATATTTCAAGAAGAGTGAATCTGAGGATAAGGTACAGAAACCCCCAAGATAGCAGCTTTGGTAACTGTACTATAACTCAGCTTTCATATGGTTATGTAGGTATAGGAGGGCGGGGAAAAGAAAATGAAATGCATATTCATGGAGGTGGACACAATCATGGCCTATTTCTGTCCTAATGTCTTGTTGCTGGAGTTGGCTGCACAATTCATAGTAAGAAGGTCATGGGGGAGTAGATTCCCATACTCTGACTTGGAGTTAGAAAGACCCTCAGAGCTCACCTACTTCAAAGAGCCACCCAAGGCAAGAATTTTCTCCATCACTTACATCCTGACCAGATGGCCTCTGCCCTATTGCCTCCAGAATAATGAACTAATGACTTGGTTGGGGAACCTGTTCTATTTTTTTTTTTTTGTCATTTTCAACTTGGGAGAGCACCTATCCTTTCAACAGGGCCCAAATCTGCCTCCCTCCCACTTAGGTTCATAGATGTAAAACTGGAAAGGAGCCAGGAGGCCGTTGGGTCCAACTGCCTGATTTCGTGTGTGAAGAGATTGAGCACAAAGATGACAATGATGACGATGACGATGACGACAAGCATTTACATAGCACTTTAAAGTTCACAAACCCTTTGCAGATATTGTGTCATTTTATCCTCACAATGAACCCAGGAAATAGATGTGATTATTAATCCCTGTTTTCCAGATGATGAGTTACTTAGGGCCACAAGCAATAAGTACTGGAAGTAACATTTAAACTCTAGGTCCAATGTATACCTACACAACTTCTACCCATTGATGCTTTATCTGTCATCTATACAGCTACAGAGTAAGAGATCCTTCTCTGGTGTATCATTGTCACTGTATGGATTAAACATCTGGATGTTAAATTGAAAGTTTCCATTTTCACACAATATTTTCCTGCAGTGATAAACACGACTCTTTTAAAAAAACAAAAACAAAAAACAACAGTCAATCTGGTGCTTTGGGCTTCTTTATCAGCCAACTTGGATCTCAGAATGGTTGATTCAATAGATCGTGCTATTTGAGAGGCCCTGAATTAACAAATCAATCTAAAAATAATTGGTCTGTTGGCTGTTCCAGCTTGGCTCAGCCCATAGTGAAAATCTGATATTCTCTTTTTACTTGTCCATTTTGCTCATCTCTCATTGTCAATGAGTTTTGTTGTTATTTTAGTCATTTTCAGTCAAGTCTAACTCTTTGTGACCCTATTGGGGGGCTTTCTTGGCAGATATTGGAGCAATTTGCCATTTCCATCTCCAGGTTATCTACAGATGAGAAAACTGAAGCAAATAAGGTTAAGTGACTTGCCCAGGTTCACACAGTTTGTAGGTGTCTGAGGCTGGATTTGAACTGGGGTCTTTCTGACTTCTGGCCTAGTTCTCTCTACCTTGTACCACCTAGCTGCCCAGTCCATGAGTTACCAAGACCTTTCATTTCCGCTGTGGTAAAATCATTCATATCCATGACTTCCCACTGTGACTATCCTAATAATGACCTCAAGTCTCCTTGCTTAGCCTTTGACCAGACTCTCCTTATAAGTGTTTCCCCTCCCCTTCCTCTAATTCACACTCCTTTGCTCAGCATTCAAGAGCTTCAACCATCCAAGGATTTAACTATACTGCTACCTTATAAGTTAGTGCAGAAGAGAACAAAGAATATTGAACTCAGAATCAGGAAGGCAGGATTGGCTGTTGGCTGCTAGTTATTTGCTGAAAACAAAGTCCCAGTGAAAAAAAGTTATTTTCTTGGCATCATACAACTAATAAATGGTTAAGCATTTTTACACCACAGCCCATTGAGCAAAGGACTGAGGTCAGAGGCATTTAAAGTACTCATTGAGTATACCCAACAAATCAACAAGAATTTGTTTATGGCAAAGTCTTAACTTTGATGTTTCTACATCTATAAGCAATAAATTAATTTTGAAAAATGAAAGTGATCTGACATAGTGGTTTTAAGATAGTTGAGTTGCCTCATGATGCACTTTGAAGTGTGCCTACTCCTCCAAAGTATCCTAGCTAAGGGAGGGAAAGTCAGTCAGAAAATTCAACAAACATTGATTAAGCACCCACAGTATGAAGAATGTTCCTAAGCACCAGGGAATACGAAAGTTTTGGTGAAGTGAGTCCTACCAATCATTCAATCACTCAACATTTATTGATTACCTACTATGTGTTTCTGAGGCACTGGGGACACAAACACAAAAATGAGACTGTCCCTCCCTTCATGAAGATTTCATTCTACTGAAGTTCCCATTGTCCTTTCTTGAATTGGCATGGCACCTGGAAGACACTTCCCTTGATGGAAGGTCCATTCCAGACTTCACAAAGGCAGGAAAGGAGACATTTAGAGGAGGGGGGAGTAGAACAGATACTAACATATAACAACCTGAAAGAGACATTCCAACTCACACAAAGACATCTCCTTGCAGTTCCTCATAATTCTTACACTTAATGAATAGGCATTCATAGAAACAAATTGTGGAGAACTGAAGAGATGTTGTGTCCAAATCACAATGGAAGTTTTGTGTGGAAATATGATCCTCTATCTAGGGAATCACCTTTCAATAGCATATACCATCCCATTCAAATAAGACGAATCTAGAATCAAGATCCAGATGGTGGGGGGATGGAGCGCTCCATTTAGCATTCCATAGATATACATCCCTAACAGCTGCCTTTCTGGGATAGTGTTTTCTCTTTAGCAGAGAAGTCTCTGGTGATATAGAAAGTTTAAAAAAAAAGAACTGAAAAAAACTAAGTCAAAGAATAAAATTGAGATAATATTTAAGGAAAATTATTTTCTTTGCATGTATTTTTAATTTTTACAGCTTTCAAAATAACTCGGCACTCAGCACCACTCAGATTGACTGACTCATCTCCAAGTCCACACAGTTTCTTTAAAAACAGAAAAATCCTTTTTGAAAATGATCAACACAGAACATTTTGTTGGAACAGATGCCTCTTTGCCTGAGTGCCCAGCCACGTTTCTGTAGTATTGGAAATGAGTGTTTCAGTTTCAAACACGACAGGGATAATAACCACTAAGTGGGGAAAGAAATCCATAGTGAGCCCGGTATCTTTGTCAGCAGTTAGTAATCCTTACGGGAACCTTACGTGATCACTGCTGAGGGTGCATGACTGATGACTGTTCCCTGGGACTCACCATTCTGATCCAAGAAATAGAAGGGAAGATTGTTTTTCTCCTTTAGTCACCTAAAATCAAGGGGATGAGGTTCTAGACCAAAATGATTGGTGGGTTTTTCTTCTTTCATTTTTACCAATTCCACCTTAACGTTCCCTTTCTTTCTTGCAGGTACTATCTATACTGTCAAAAAACAGTCTCAGCTTTTGTATAAGAGCACCATTTTGGAAAGGCTTTCCAAATTCATTCAATTCAATAGACATTTATTAAGTACCTACTATGTGCTAGACTTCTTGTATTAAGCACTAGGGATACAAAGAGAGGCCAAAACAGTCCATGCCCTCAAGGAGCTTATAATCTAATGGGGAAGGCAGCATGCAAACATATATATATATATATATATATATATATATATATATATATATATATATATATATATATATATGCAAAAGCACATTGATACTAAAGCTAAATACTAGATAAATGGGAAATAAATATCAAAGGAATGTCATCGGCACTAAGAAGGGGTGGGGAAGGCTTCCAGTAGGAGGTGGTATCTTAGTTGGGTCTTAAAGGAAGGCAGAGACATCAGAAGTCAGAGTGAAGGAAGGAAAGCTTTCCAGATATGGGGGACAATGAGTGTCTTGCTCATGGAACAGCCAGGAGGCCAGGGTAACTGTATTGAAGAGTACACGTTAGGGAGTAAAGAACAAGAAGACTGGAAAGATATGAGGACTTGGTTTGGAAGGGTTTTAAACGCCAGATTGAGCACTTTGTATTTGCTCCTAGAAGGAAGAGGATGTCAGTGGAGTTTCTTAAGTGAGGGTGTGTGGTATGATCAGACATTCATTTTAAGGAGAATCTCATTAGTAGCTGAATGGAGAATAGAATGGAGGAGGGAGACGAAGCAGACAGACCCATCAGCAGGCTATTGAGGCAATCAATATGTAAGGTGATAAAGACCTTCACTAGAGTGGTGGCAGTGTCAGAGAAGAAAAGGGGACAGATGCAGGAGATGTTTCAGAGGTGAATTCAGCAGGCCTTGGTCATAGCTTGGATTTGGGGGTGGTGAGAGAGAGTAAGGAGTCTAGGTTGATCCCTAGCTTGTGAGCCTGAGTAACTAGGAGAATGACATTGCCTTCTCTAGTAACAGGGAAGGTGGTAAGGGGAGATGGTTTAGGGGGAAAGATAATAAATTCTGCATCAGGTATTTTGAGTTTAAGATGTGTACTAGATCTCCAGTTCAAAATGTCTAAAAGGCAGTTGGAGATGAAAGATTGGAGATCAACAGAGAGGATGGAGAAGAAAAGGTAAATTTGAAAATCAACATAAAGGTGGTCATTAAGTCCATAGGAGGTGATGAGATCACCAAGTGACATAGTATAGAGGGAGAAGAAAAGAGGGCCCAGGATAGAACCCTGAGGGACATCTATGGTTAGAAGCAAGAGACTCAAGCAAAGGAAAATGAGGAGGGGTCAAATAGTAGGAGGAAAACCAGGACATGTTGAAAACCTAGAGAGAAGTTCACCTCCTTGCTATGATGTGAATAAAAGAAAACTTTAGAAGAGTAACTGAAATGGGCCTATGGAGCTATAGACTCATTAATGGGTCATTCTCTCCAATGGTGCAGATTACAGTCTAGCTCTTGTAACTTTCATTCATTCTTGGTATAATAGATGGAAATGTTGGATTTGGGAAGACCTGAGTTTAAACCTTGCCTCAGACACTTACAAGTCATGTGTCCTGGGCTAGTAGTTACTTAAGCTCCATAGGTCTTACAATATTCATTTGTAAAAATGAAGAGGCTGGACCCAATGATCTCAAAGTTCCCTTTCAATTCTAAATGTATGCCCTTCTGGTCTTCCCATAAGTTGTTTTCCAGGTGTCCAGCCAATGTTATTATGTCCTTTTTCACATTTTCTTTCTGATGTGTGGCTTCTTATGGATAACAGGAGCACTCCACTCTACTCCAAGTACCTGAGCATGCCATACCTTTTTTTCTGATTATACTTGGATAGATAAAAATTTAAAACATCACCACATTTATTCAGAATTGAATTGAAAATTTTACAGATATTCTAATCTTAGGAAGTGTTCAGTTCATATAGAAGCACCCGTCCTCTTGTACATCACATTTTGAAGTGGCTTCCACAGTTCCTCTAGTTTCCCCTGAATTAATTCGCTGCATAGTTTCTGAGACTACCTTAAGTAAGAAGCACTATAAGATCCTAGTTTTAAAGGAATGGCAGCTACACATAGGAGACAATCAGGCAGAGCCCAGAGTCAAGATGACCTACCATTGCTTTGTTCTTTATGAGGCTGAGTTTCTAGCTAATCATACAACATGTCCATAGATAAAGAGAATATGAGAATATGCAAGGACAGAGGACTAGTTTTCCTTTGTTTATTCTCTTGGATGAATTCCTGAGGTTGACTTAGATTACATGCAGGTCTAAAGAAATTTCTCAGTGGCCCAGCCTCTGATTGCTCCATAGAGAGTTTTCTAGATATGAGTCATCTGTTCCCCATGCCCTCAGAGTAAACTGGTGACATATAGAAGGTATGTGTCTTCCATGTTGGACCAGACATGCAGCTGGGCCATGCATTCCTCTGGGCCTCGCCCAGATTCCTCACTGAACTGGAAAGCACCATGAACATCGATTCCTGGATTACTCAAGATAGACTGGGAGCCTCTCCAGACAGAGGGGAATTCCTGTTTCTAGGTACAAGTGGCAGATGGCTGGGGATTAAGAAATAGAGACCATGGCGCTCTAGTCCCCTGCTGCTCTCTTGAAGTCTCCAATCATTTGGTTCATGCTTGTGGTTGCATTCCCTCTATGTACAGGACCTGGAGGGAGTAGATGAAGTCTAAAGGGACTTCTGCCCATGTGAATCTTCCAATGTAATTGGAGAAATAAAGCAAATACCTAGAAAACAAGGAGTGAGCAGCTCGACTCTGGGAATGTTCAGTGATAAAACCCAAGGTATAATATAGGAAGGGGGTCAGAGGAAGAGCCTAATCACAAAGAAAGGCAGCTCGTGTTTATAGAGTGCCGTAAGGTGTGCAAACATTATCACACCGGATCCTCACAACAACCCTGGGAAAGAAGCAACATTTTTATTCCCACTTTCCAGATGAGGACATGAAGCACAGCATGGTTAAGTTGCTTACCCAAAGTCACACAACTAGTAAGGGTCTGAGTCTGAGTCTCAGATCTTTCCAACTCAAAAATCTAATACTCTGTCCACTGTGCCACCTAGACTCCTTTGTGGTTAGGAAGACAGTAGACTCCTAACCATTCATCTTTCTCAAGTGAAATGTCCTGGCCTATTACAGCGTGAGCTCTACATCCCTTGAAGTCTTGAGAGAACAGGCTAAAGGACTTCAGCTTCGGCAGCTTGTGAAGGGGTTTTCCATTCAAATCTTAGGGTTGCATTTGGAGGTTTCTGGGGTCCTTCTTGAGTTACTGTGGATTTCTCCTGAAAGGAGTGCCTTAGCAATGCCAACTCTGATGGCTGAATGCAGTGTAGTTTCAAGGAGAAGGAGTCAATGCGCTGGGAGGAGAGCCAAGAGACAGTTACAGTACACCGGACATAAGAAGTTTAGGCCCTGTTCTAGGGTGGCAGTGGGAGGGGAAAGGAAGAGATTTAAGAGATACTTTGTAGGAAAATTTGTTGGGAATTGGTGATTAACTCACTATGGAGGCTGAAGGAGAGGGATGAGTCAAAGATGACTCCAAGATTTCAAACCAGGGAGAGTGGGAGAGTGGGTGCATAACTGACAGACAGGCAGTGGGAAAGGAGAGCTTAATGGGAGAAAATGGTGTTGATTTGGGAGAAGAGAGGAAACCAAGTGACTAGTACAGGGTCACACAGTTTGGAGCAAGCAGGTCACGTTTGAACCTATGTCTTCCTGAACTCAAGTTCAGACACTAAAGACACAACAAGGTCTGGAAAAGAAGATTCATACTTGATCTATTGACACTCTCCTGGGATTCCGTGCAAGGTTATCACCTTTGACCTTTGGGGTCTAGTCATGTCTTCCCCCATGCTGTTTCTGTGCACAGCCTCCAGGGACTCTAAGAAATTCTCCTTGGAGATAGTCCATGATCCACTAGTCCATGAGTCATCTAACATACCTTTATTAAACATTTATTAAGTACCAGGCACTGAGCTAAGTACTGGGGACACAAAAGAAGACATAGACAGTCCCTGACCTCAGGAAACTTACATTCATTCTAAGTGGGGAAATAGGATAAAAATTCCTAGATATGTACAATATCCATACAGAGGCAAAGGAAGGTATTCTCATGGGAGAAGTCATCAGTGATTGGGGACTGGCAAAGGAAGAAAGGGGGAATCTGAGCTGAGACTTCAAGGAAACCAGGGCAACTCTGAGGCATGGATGGGGAAGGAAAGAGAGGTTTACAGACATGGGGGTATGCCTGCTGCAAAGGCCCAGGGCCTGGAGACAGAGGGTTACATGAGAGGAAGAGTGATTAGGCAAGTTTGTTTGAATAAAGGAATGTACAAAAGTATTAAAAAATACTGGAAAGGTAGAAATAGGCCAGATTGTGAAAGGCTTTAAAAGTCAAATAGAAGACTTTATATTGAATTCTGGGTATAATAGGGAATCGCTAGGGTATATTGAATGGGAGAGTGGCATGATCAGATGTGCACTTTACAAAAGTCACTTTAGTAGCTGAGTTGGAGGATGAATTGGAGAGAAGATAGACATGAGTTTGTGAGACCCGTAAGGATTCTACTGAAAGAATTCAGGTGAGAGGTGAGAAAAGCCTGGATTAGGTCCAGTGGCTGTTAGGGAAGAAATGGCACAAGACATATTTTAAAGATCAAAGGACAAGATTCAACAGTAGATTGGGTGTGTGGGGTGGGTGAGGCAAGGAGTCAAGGACGACACCAAGGTTGCGATCCTATATGACTGGAGAAAGGGGGGCTTCCTTGACAGAAATAGGGCTGTCTGGGGACAGAAAAGTTTTGGGGGGGAAGGATAATATGCTCTGTTTGGGACATGTGTTTGAGATACCTAGGAGAAATTCAGTTCAATATGTCTAAAATGACAAGGTGGGATTTGGGACTAGGTCTCAGGAAAGAGACTAAGGCTGGAAATATAGGGAATCATCCACACAAAGGGGAAAATTGAATTCATC
Organism: Potorous gilbertii; assembly: GCA_028658325.1. NCBI lineage: Eukaryota > Metazoa > Chordata > Mammalia > Diprotodontia > Potoroidae > Potorous > Potorous gilbertii. The sequence goes on from CM053772.1 coordinate 6,353,702, forward strand.
GAAGCTAATGAGTTCATCAAATGAGAGTAGTGAAAAGAGAAGAGAAAGCAGGTCAGAACCTTAGGATATATGCACTATGACATATATGAGCAAAAGAGACAAACTGAAAGATTGGACAGGAGAGAGCAGAACCAGGTACTACAGAGACCTCCAGAAGAATCATAACTGAGGAAAGACATTGGAGAGGAAAGCTTGAGTAGCTTGATGAGGTTGGAAGTCAGATTGCTGAGGATTTAAAATAGAGTAAAAATATAGGAAATGGAGCTATTGAGTGTAGATGGCCATTTCAAGGAGTTTAGCTGAGAAAGAGAAGAAAAATATACAGTCAGAGCTAGCAGGAACAGCCAGTCAAATGAGGAATTTTAAAGGATAGGAGAGACATGACCAGGTTTGTAGGGAGAAGCCAGAGTATCAGAACATAGGGGAAAATGACAATGAGAGAGACAGAGACAGAGAGACAAAGAGAGAGAGAGAGAGAGAGACAGAGAGAGGTAACAAGAGGAAAATCTACTGGAGAACATAAGAGATGGGTTCAAAGGTGAGTAGAGAGGGTTTGGCCTTGGTAAAAAGAAAAGTAGCCTTTTGCCTAAGAAGGGGGTAAAGGAGGAGATAAAGGAGGAAAACATCTGAGTTATTTGAAATTAGGGAGAAGGGAGAAAAAAGATCTCAGTGAAAGGTCTCATGTTTGTTTTCCTTTTTTTCAGTGAGGTATGAGGAGGTCCTCATCTGAGAGGATGGCAACTTGATAGAGAAAGAACAGAATGTTTGTTTTGCTTCTGTGAGTGCCTAGTTTATGTTAGATAACATAAATTTGCAGTGGACTCAATCAGTCCACTTTTTTTCATTTCTTCCACTCTGTTCAGCAGAGTGTGATAAGAACAAAGGAGCTGCATGGCATGAATAAGCTAAGGTTGGGTTTTGTCAAGTCATATTCAGGACAAGGGATCAAGAGATTTGAAAATATTGGCTGGTGTGATCTGGTTCAAAATAGGAAAGAGAAGAAAGTGCATCTAGTGTGAGGGTGATGATCTGTGAAAGCACTAAAGAGTACGGAGGATGGCCGAGGCAGCAGAACAAGGGTCAAGGGGTTAAGGTATGAGTAAATAGGGGATGATAAAATTAATATTCAGCTAAAGAAATTTTGGTGCGTAGATGAGGTGGAAGTGGAGACAGGCCACATGGGAGATGAATAGATCGAGGAACTGTAAAGTTGTGAGTCATGACAATGTATCAATATGTGCATTGAAATTGCCTGGGGCAAGAATGGGAAAAGAGAAAAAACTGGGAAGTAGGCATTGAATTCATTAAAGAAGCAAGGAGAGTGTCTTTGGTATCTCTAGATAGTGACTCTCCTGATTTGGATTGGGAGAGAAAGGCCGAAAGTATGAATTTCCAGGGAGAGCTTGAAGAGTGGTGGTAGAGTTAGAGTTTGGAAGCAACAAAGTGAAGCTCAGAGCATTTCAAGTCCTTGACCATGACTTGTGAGTGTGGTGTGGGGAGGGAGGAATAGAATGAAAGTACAAAGAGTACTAGAAATTATGATGAGAGATGCGATGTCATAAGGGGGAAGCCAGGCCTAAGCAAGTGTTAGAAGATGAAAGGAGTAAGAAATGAAGAGGTTTAAGATGAAAGGAAGTTTATTAATGATGGATCAAGCATTTCAGAGAGCACAGAAGAAGGGGTGGAATAGTACCTTTGTAGGGTTGGGTCAAGGGAAACTGGAATAAGTGAGAAGATAGTTGGAGATGCAGAATGGAACTTGTCCATTGGGAGTGGGAGGTTCCAAATAATTGGAATGAAGAAAATATGGGGGTGGTGGTGGTGAGAGTACATTAACCATTGAGGAATGAGGCTTGACAGAAAATCAGTGTTGGAGAGATATTCATTGATGTATGGATATAACCAGAATGTTCGAGGTCCTGCTTTCAGGGCTCTTGTGGAGAAGTCCCTGCGAAGTTAAAATGGAAGGCAGGATGTGGGTGGTGAGGTCTTGTGCAAGGACTGGCTGCCTGAAAAGGATGTTATAATCTTCTCATTTTTGACTCGATCCCTTACCTTATTTACCAATCAGAGCTCCAAGTGACATGAAGCTATTTCTAAAAGTGGAGCTTCTCCTTTTGGGATAAACATCTGACTCTTGGAGAAGATTCTAACATATACCTTAAGAGCCCTTGAAGGCCATTAAAAGAGGGGTAACCCAACTGCTTTGAGCAGAGGCAGCACTGGTTGAATTGGCAGCACTGAGAACAGTGGCCAAGGTGTCTCCTTTCACAGGGTGAATGCTGCTGGGGACCCCTAAGTTCTGGTACACTTATTTAGAGAAGAAAACGTACTCCTTCCCTAGAAAGGTAGTGTGGTGGACCGGTCTAGGCTTGATTGGGATCCGGAAGACCTGAGTTCCAATCCTGTTGCTGATCCTTCTTACATGTATGACTCTATTCAAGTTGCACGGCCTCTGACACTCAGTTTTCACATCTGTAGTATGGAGTTGGTAGCATCTGCAGCATTGTCCTGAGATTCACAAGATAGAACTCACATATAGGGCTTTGGAAACTTGAAAGCTCTCTGCCAGTATCCCCTGCTATCATGACCTTATGATCACACCTCATCTGTGCAATATGCATTGGGAGTATATATTTTTTAAAAAATTTGTGTGACTGGGAGGAATTCAAATTATTCATCTTTTGCTCATTGTATTTGGCTTTAAGGTTTTTTCAGAAAACTTCTGTTCATTAAATTCCTGGATCCTCCCTCCGAGGAAGCACAGAGCATGCCTTTGCTGGAGCAGCTCACCCACTCACAGCCCACAAATCAGGCTGTTTACCATTGGAGTGTTTTTCTTCAGGTACAAAAAGAAACTCTTTTCTCCTGGGTAGGGGCTTCCCCTGACCTTCCACCCACCCCCGGCTCAGGGCCGAGTCATTCTCAGGGGGATGTGTCATCCACAGAACAGAACATCCCTTGGCGAGGGAGGCTTGCCTGGCAAATCATGCAGCTCCCAGCAGAATCCACCTCAGGGCTGGGAAAAACCCATTATGATGAGTGCTGCAGGGAGATGGGCGAGGGGACACGAATTCCAGGCAATTAACAGAGACTAAGATACTCCAGGGGAGGCTCCCAGGTAGAGGAAGGAATGATTCCCTGAGGCAAGCCAAGAAAGGGGAGAGACAAACTAACCATGGGTTTGTGATGAACTCTTTAGTCACACGCAGGAAGTTCAGTTCAGCCCTGGTAGCCCATCTGTGTGAGTGTATCTTTGACCTGGCAAAAGGCACTTCAATCATCTCCGAGAAATGGTGGCAGAGAGCTGGGATCAACACCCCCAAAATCCCTTACAAGGCTCCAGCCCAATAGTCTCTAGTTTTGTTCTATTTTTCCCAAGAAAGGTAGAACCAGGGGCATGGGAATGGGAAGTGAAAACACCTTTGTGTCCAGGGTGGCGCTTGTTCTCATTCAGTCATTTTGCAATTGTGTCTGAAGTTTTGTAACTCCATGGTGGGTTTTCTTAGCAAAGGTACAAGAGTGGTTGGCCATTTTCTCCTCTAACTCATTTTATAGATGAAGAAACTGAGGCAAACAGGGTTAAGTGGTTTTCCCAGGGTCTCATAGCTAGAAAGTATCTGAGGTCGGATTTGAATTCAGGTCTTCCTCACTCCAGTCCTGGCACTCTAACCACTGTGCCACCTAGTTGTCCCAGGGTAAGTGCCACCAAATGAGACAGGGTGTGTATAGGAGCTCGCTAAGGGTAGGGTTTCTGGGGGGAGAGAGAATCAGCAAGGGCCACCTATTTTAGCTAATTATCCTAGCTAGCTAGCTAATTATTGGCTTGCTTCAGTGTTTCATTGCTACTGAATGCAATCAGCTAACAAATATTTATTAAGTTATGACCATGCCCAGCACTAGTCAAAAGGCTATGGAGCCCAAGCAAGGCAGAAACACAGCTGCTGCCCTCAAGGATTGTAAATTCTAACTGAGGAGATGACATGTTATTATCTAGGCATGAATAGAGATGAATGGAGCAGATGAAGGCAATGGGAGAGGGGAAGCTCATGATTTCTGCAGGGCCTACAAAGGCCTTCTATAGAAGGGAGGATTTAGGCTAAGCCTTAAAGGAAGCTAAGTCAGCTAGGAGGTGGAAGGGAAAGAGGAGAGGGAAAAAAGGAGACAGAGCTAAAACCAGAGAGGCAGGGAAACTGAGAAAGAACAAGGATTGGGTGGGAGAGAAAGGCAGAGACAGAGAGAGGAATACAGAGACAGAGAAAGAGGCAGAGAGGAAGACTGACAGAGAGAGAGAATTCCAAGAATGAAGAAAATCAGAGCAAAGACAGCAAAGGGAGGTGATGTTCCATGCTGAAAGAACGCAATACAGTGGGATCATGGAACATGAGCAGGGAGCTGGGTGAAAGAGGCTGGAAAGGGGCAGAGGCACCAGGCTAAGAAGTCACATCAACAAGCATTAGCTATGTGTCTGCTCTAGGCCAGGAGCTGCGCTAAGAGAAAGACACAAAAAAAGTCCCCCGTCCTGGCTCTCAACGAGAAGAGGTGGCGTACAAACAACGCCGTGCGAAGGAGGCTCTGTAGGGTAGACTGGAGTTCTTCTCCAGGGGAGGGTACCAGGATGAAGTAAAAATGCAGAAAGTCTTCTTGCAGAAGGTAGAACATTAAGCCGAAAGTGCTAGAAGCTAGAGATGCCAGGAGGCAGCGTTAAGGAGGGCAAGAGCTGTTCTGAGCATTGGGTACAGCCTGTGAAAATGGCCACAGTCATAGGCTGGAGACATCAGGTCCCAAGGTATGTGAGGCAGAGTAAAGTGGAAGAAGACTGGGAAGGCAGACAAGGGGGTGGCTTATGAAGGACTTCGAATGCCATGGGCCTTGGTGTCTGAGCCCAAAGATGAGAGGGAACTCTGGGGCTTAACTGAACAAGGGGCGGCATGGTCAGACCTGCTCTTTATTCCTAAATCACTTTGATTTCCCAGTGAAGGTTAAAGGAGAACAGGGAAAGACTTCAGGCATAGATACGATGAAAGTCACCAGGAGCATTCTATGGAGCTTGGCCAATGAACAGAGGACCCAAGGAAGGAGGGAAGCCATAAAAACTCCAGCAAAGAACTGAGCTGGGGCTGGGACTGTATAAGTGAGAAACAAGAAATGATGCAAAATATGGGTGAGAGGATTAAGCAATGGCCAGGATGTGGAGTGGTTAGCGTAGCTGTGCAAGGACTTGTTCAAGGTAGCAGCTAGGAAGTAGCAGAGCTGTGATTCAGACTTAGATCAGACTCAAGGGCTCTCTCCTCTACTCCAAACATGCTCATTCCACGGAAATAGCCCACATTTAGTCCTCTTTCACCCCCTTTTTTTGTGACTTCCTTTCCATTGTTTTCTGTGTGGTTTGTGGGGAAATATCAAGTGTGTCCATGAAACATTGGAGGATGGGCAGTAAGGGCCATATTATCAGAGCTTTAAAAAAAATCCTCCAGTGGGAGTTGGAGCCCAACGCTCTTCCCTTTCAGAAGCTTTGTTTCCCCAAGCTATTTAAGTTACATCTCTCAACTGCCATGCACAAGGTCAAAGTGACAGAAGGTTGGATTATCTCACAAGATTCCCAGAAACCCAACTTTGCACAAGATCTGGCTGTCTCCACTCACTCGCCTTTCATAAAGTTAATGTTAAGAGTGGTCTAGGAGAAAGAGAATGAACTTCAAAGTCCATGAGACCTCCATGGGGATATCACTTCCAATTCTGGCCTGCTGGGCAACTATAGGTGACACACTTAGCCTGTCCAGGCCGTAATTTCTTCATTTGTAAGATGGGAACAAAAGCCCTTGGATGAGCTAACCCCCAACAGGGAAGAAAATACTCTGTCAAGCTGCATTGCCATAGAAAGAGCAGTGGCCAGACGTTGGTGCTGCTGCTGCTGTCTTCCCCCTCCCTCCAAAGTGAATTAATGGCTTTCTGCTGGTTGGAGGAAAGAGTAGGCAGGAGAACATGAAGGGCAGCTTTAACGTCCATCTAATTAGCAGGAATTAACTGAGTGAAAGACTGACTTTTCTGCCATTAGCTTCAGGTCAATGAAATCTTCTCCAAAGGAGAGGTGGATGTGGTGAAAACGTTGGGAGGTCTTGATCGTGATAGTTAAGAGAAATCTATATTGAAGTTTTCCCTTGTTGTGTGGCATGTGAACATTTAAGACTGGACTGTGGATAGAGTCCTGGACCTGACTTTAAGACAACCTGAGTTCAAACCCTGCCTCCAAGACTTACTAGCTGCATGGTACTGGACAAGTCTCTAAATCTCTGTCTGCCTCAATTTCTTCATCTGTAAAATGGCAATAATATAGGAGAAATTGCCTTTTCAAGCTGTTTTGAGGATTGAGATAATATTTGTAAAGTGCTTTGTAAATCATAAAGAGCTTTATAAAAGCTAGCTGTTTATTAAACTGAACTGTCTTGACTTGTAGAAACCAACCAATTTAATCCAAATGGCTGAAACAACTCATGTATACGACTATAGGCCATAAATCCATTATTATTAATAATGAAAGTTAAGGTAAAGAAAAGGCTAAGGCTTGTGAAGCGTAGTCCATACGGTGATGTTATTCCAACATCAAAGGCGTAGACCTAAAGAAACCTTAAAGATCATCTGGCCCACCTTGCTTGTTTTAGAGATGAATGAGCAGATGCCATCGTCTCATATCAACCAAACAACAGTCCTGTAAGTCTGGCACTTTACCTGTCTATACCCATTTTGTGGATGAGGAAACTGAGGAGCAGAGGCTAAAATTTTTGCCAGGGATGAAACTGTTAATGTGTCAGAAGTAGGATTTGAACCCAAGCCTTGTATGCTTGACTCCAAGTCCAATATTCTTTCCCAGCGCATCGCATGACTCTATTAGCGTGTTTTTGTGTAGACCCAGCCAATAAATCACTATTTTCATCAGGAATAATTTTGAAATAACGATAATAGACGCGTTCCTTTCCTTCGGAGATGCCGTGTGTCTCATCAGCATGCAGAGCTCCCACAAAGCCCGCAGATGATTTGTGAAGAGGGGTTGACAACTGGCGTCCCACCCACATGCCAGGGCTTCAAAACACACTGGTTGTATCTACATGAAAAAGCCATTTGACAAAATTAACTTACAAAACCAGTACATTCAGGCAAAGAACCATAATTCCAAAACAGCACAACACATACACACACACACACACACACACACACACACACACACGCTCAATATGGACCAGCCAGTGTGGGATAGACAGGAACACAATATACAACAGCACATTAATAAGTCATATACTACAACATTAACATTACATATATACATGTATGTGTATGTATATAGATATTAATGAAATCCATATGTACACACACACACATGCACACACACGCGCAATATGGACCAGCCAGTGTGGGATAGACAGGAACACAATATACAACAGCACATTAATAAGTCGTATACGACAACATTAATATTACATATATACATGTATGTGTATGTATATACATAGTAATGAAATCCATGTGTATACACACACACACATATAGCACCTCTATAGATATAGCTGTTGCTGTTTGCTCTCGTTTAATTGTTTAATCATTTTTCAATCATGTGTGACTCCATGCTCCATTTTGGGTTTTCTTGGCAAAAGTATTGGAGTGATTTGCCATTTCCTTCTCCAGTTCATTTAACAAATGAGGAAACTGAGGCAAACAGAGTTAAGTGACTTGCCCAGAGTCACACAGTCATTTAGTGTCTGAAACCAGATTTGCATTCACAAAGAGGAGTCTTCTTGACTCCTGGTCTGGCGCTCTACCCAATGCTCCATGTAGCTGTCCCAGTCATAGATATAGGTAGAGATTAGATAGATGTAGATATTGGAACAGGAATTTCAACACTGTAGGCAACTCTTGGTGAGGAGCTTATGAAAATCCCTCTACCATGAAGAGAAATATCTCATTTACAATTAAGAGGTGTAGAGAGTGGTCTAAACCGCTAAGAATTTAACTCCTTTGCCCTGGTTCTCTAAGTCAATACATATCAAGAGTAAGATTTTAAGTTACCCCTTCCTGATAAAGTCAACTCTACCTATTGTGCCTTCTTGTCCTGTTCTTTTCCTCTTCACTGGCATGTATAAAGGTATGAATGTACATGCGCACATATATACATTCATGTGAGACATGTGAGACACTGGCACAGGACCATCCAACATGGTGTGCCCATAGCAAAGAAGGCACTGTGCTCTATGAGCAAAGCAGAATTGCTCAAGAGAAACATTAGATGCACAAATTTAGAGCCATCCCCACTCCAAATGTTTATATGGATGATTCATACTTTACCTTCATCTGGAGCCTTCCGACCTTCTGATCAGCTACAGTGGAACACAGCAAACCTTGACCCTGAATTAAAGTTGTCATTGTGGTCCTCTTTGAGCACAAAGGACAAAAACCACCAAACAACCAACCAACCAACATACATACATACAATTATCTGTCCATAGATATAGGTGTTATAGAATACATTATACATGCAAATGCACACATAAACATGCATGTAAATGTGCACACAAATGAACATGTGTATACACCTGTGTTGACATATGCATATGTACACACATGCATATGTGTATGTGTGCAATCAGGGTATGAGCAACCCTCTAGGTTGGCTTCCTCACCCCAAAGGAGGACCCCAACCAAGTGGCTAAGATTCAAATTTTATCAAAATCCTTGAGTCAATCCTGTGTTGGGGTCAATGTTTATTCTCCTATTACTCGTCACTGCAAATGATTAGATGGGTAGGCAGAGTACCAGAAGTGGCCAGTGTAACGGAAGCTCAGAGAGGAGATAGTATACAGGAGAAGGGGGCTATCCCCAGCGGTAAAAGAGATCCAAGAGCATCAGAATTAGGAGGATGTCACTTGTTTTTACGAAAACCTTGTTTGAATTAACCATCGTTACTAATGCTGTTTTACAGCTGGGAAATCAAGCTCAGCAAGGAAACTGACTGAACTGAGCCACAACTTAGACCCCCAACCTCTAACTCTAAGAGTAGTGTCTTGTCCATTCCCCCCAAACTGCCTCAGTACCTGGCACAGAGTAGGCATGGAATAAATGATTATGGGGCTGAATTAAATTGAATTGTGGTCGATTTCATGCAGGAGCTCAAATGTCTCCCCAAATACTAGAGATTATCCAGTCACAAAAACTTGAACTTCAGAAGGAACTTTGAAATTTAGTCCAAACTAAGAAGGAGTTATCTTTTGAACATCTCTATGTGAGGCATGATTGTCCAGCCTCCAATCAAAGCCTTCCAGTGATGGGCACCAATTCCACTTAGAGACAGCTCAGAAGGATGGCAAACTTCTTCTTTGCATGGTCCAATATCAGTATGACTGGTACTTCCACCCACAGCAAATTGCTGTGCCCTCTGGAAACCAATGGGACAAATAAGTCCCCCTCACATGTGCATGCCCTTCCAATACAGCAGTCAATGCTCCCTCCTGGGATCTTCTCTGCTAAACAGCCCCAATTCTTTCCACCAAGAGTGCCTAACTACACTGTGTAACTATGGGAGGAATTATTCATGTTTCAATTAAACAAATATTCATTGACCAGTTTCTATGTTCAAGGTCACATTCTAGGCCTTGTGATAAATACCAAGGGTAGTGAAACGTGTTCTCTGCCTTTGGGAAGTTCACATCATCCTAGCTGAAACTAGCACACAGATGAATAACTCAAGGTTGGCTAACGTATCTTTTAAGGATAATACCGAGAAAACATGGAGATTTGAAATAGGCTCTGCAGAGGTGATCTAACCTTAGTTCTCTCCCATCTTATTTCCTTCTCACTCTCCGTGGTTCTAGAGTCACCTAGCTTCTTCCTTGCTACAGAGTTCCAAGGAATTCCAGAGTGTTTGGGCCCCTCTGGGCGAGGTCATTGTTCACAGCTTTGTCCAGCCTACCCTGTGGGAAAACGAATGCAATCCAGCCATAGTCCCATCTTCCTCCACTTTAGCAGGCTGGCTCAAATGCTTGGCAATCCTGGGTTTCCTTTATCATCCCAATTGCCCTTCTCCCTGACTCCTCCATATCAACACCCTTTTATCATACATGTCCCAAAATGCAAACCAAGCTGCCTACATAGGCAGCTTCCAGTCCCAAAAAGGGAACAGCAGAGATGTATCCCAGTATGCATTACATTCACATCTTTCATTTCCAGTTCCCACTCTGCTCTTAGGCTGTTTCCTCTCCTCTCTAGCTGAGGTCACTGGATTTCTTTTTAGCATTGCTTCAGAGACCTTTCTAGTGCCACAGTCTTTCTTGTGTATGATATCAACTTCTTTTTCTTGACCTTTGCCCATGTCTTCATTATTTTCCATCTCTTTATGACACCACCAATTGAAACGCTTCTATTTGTCTCTTTAAGGCCTGACGAATTTTTCACTGACATCACCTCTATGACTGGAGTCTTCCCCTTAAGCAGTTTATCACACAGACTAGCTAGGAGAGCAAAAGTTTCCAAGGAGGTCCCTTGCAAAACTTACTCCTATTGCAGTCTCCCCTTCATCTTCATACCTCAACAGAGAGGTGAATGAAAACAACGTCAAGTCTAAAAGCAGGCCAGGTCTAGATCATTGTGATCAAACTTAATGTTCCACCCATCAGATAGATGCCAAAGCCGTGGAATTACTATGCTTCAGCTACTTGGATTTTCATAGGTGGCTTTCTTTCTTGAGTGGCTGTGGATGGTACAGAGGAGGGTCTACAGGGTTCCAGCATTCGGTGCAATTGTCTCAGTATTGTCCACAAAGGGAAGCATCTGGAGAACTTCGCCATCTCTAGGGGATTCCTCTTTGTGCACTCTTATTTAGTACCTCTTCCATTACAAAGGATAACATGTGGAGAGAATAGATGCTCCTATCTCATCCATTCCATGACAGTGACACTAAACACAGGGTCACACAGCTAGGAAGTATCTGAGGCTGGATTTGATCTCAGGAAGGTGAGTCTTCCTGACTTCAGGCCCAGCTCTCTATCCACTGCACCACCTCACTGCCCATATTAGTTGGTGGCTTTTGACAATTGCTATGGCCAAAAGAAGTCATCATCCTAAAGGAAAACCTAGAAAATGGAAACTGGAGTCTTAGAGTCAATAATGATGAACTCCATGACCTTGACAAAGTCACATCCTCCATAGGCCCCACTTCCTTCATCAATCAAATAGAGATCAGGGCACACTGGATTCCATTTCTAGCTCCATTGTGTTAAGCAAGGCTATTATCTGTCCCCTCAATTTCCATTATGCCTTCCCACCTTTATGCTTTTATTTATGTTTTTTCTCTATTATATTATATATCCTTTAAATCCCTTGACATCCCTCTGACCAGTACTGACCTTTCTCCTCAGATTTCACACATCTCCAATGCGCTATCATGAATTTTTATGCATCATGGTTTTCCAGGTCTTATACTTTAGCCTCCTACTCAAGGGTGGGTATCACGAGAGATGGGATCATGTCTTATTTAGACTTTGTGTCTTCCCTACTGCTGAGCACAATGGCCTGTATATATCAAGCACTTAAATATTTCTTGAATTTGATTTCAGAAAACACAGCTCTTTCATCAAGGTAAATCCTTCACTTTCTTATTTTTAGAAAGTGGTTTTCTAAATCCATAGCCTTCATATTACTTAATTGTCCTTGCCTTTTTTAATGGTCTATTTACAACTTCTAGGACAGGCCTGCACAACCTATTCTAGGGGATCCTGGTTTGCCTCAAAATAATGGGCTTGACAGCTGCTTGTGGTCAAAGTGGGCTCCTCTCTTTAAGCAGAGCCTGGGTAACAACTTGTTGGGAATGTTCATAGGCTGTGAATAAGGCAATCAAGTAGAATTTACTAAGCACTTACTACATACAGACACTGTGCCAAGTATTGGGTTGGCTTAAGAGGGTAGCTCAGTTCTTTGGCAATGGTAAAAATCTGTGATGATTGCATGATACTCTGTGATTTCACTTCCATGAATCCTGTGAAATTCACGCCGCGTCTATTCTGCTTTCCTGAAATAAATCAGGTAACACCATTGGCCATTTGTGCTGGTTTATTCTTTCATGCATTTAATTATAACTTTGACAAGCACAAGATTCAAATACATAAGCAAAAATATAAAAAGGAAGCAAGACAAACAAAATAAAACAAATTAAGATTATAAATCACAGTGTATGGGTCTGTCAGCTTCTCTTATTTGCCAATCATTAAAATCCAAATAAAAGATACATCAAGTAACTTAATCAAAGTACTAAGTAAAGTACATTACTTTTTTCTATGGCTCCTTAAAAACTCTTCTTCCATGTATTTAGAAATAACTTATTAGATAGACTTCTATAGGTGATGAGATCTCCTTGATTTTTGCCCTGTCTTATTCACTGTACATCTTGCTAGATAGAGCTAGGTGCCAATGACATTAGCGCATATAGATATTTCCATTCTAGTTGAACTTGCTCAAATCTTCCTCTATGACAATGGTCAGCCATGTTTATAAGGAAAAATCTCCTTTTTGGATTTTTTTTTTTTGCTAAATCCTAATAATTAGTAAGTCACTGAACAGAATTATCATTCTGGGGGCATTTACTGTTATCTTAACTCCCAATGACGACATTGTTGAAGAAGAGGAAGTGAGTACATTCTTTGCTCTATTTATTCAGTAAAATGTTGACATTTTAAAAATCAGAGAGTAATAAAGACGAGATAATGTAGCTTCTTCAACTTTTTGTCAATTATATGACTGTGAATTTATAGTTTGACTTGCAAAAATTTGCCTCTTTCTACCTTCTCATGTTTTCTTTGAGCATACTCAAAATGTTTTTAAGCCATTCTGATAAAAGGGTTTTTGTTGATTATGAAGTCATTTTTTCAGTCACTTCCAACTCTTCCCAACCCCATTTGGGATTTCTTTAGCAAAGACCCTTGAATAGTTTGCCATTTCCTTCTCCAGTTCATTTCACAGAACAGAAAATTGAGGTATACAGTGGTAAGTGGCTTGACAAGGGTCACGTAGCTAGGAAGTGTCTGAATTGAGCTCAGGAAGACGAGTTGCTGTCCCAGGCCCAACACTGTACCACCTAACTGCCAATAGTATAAATTTTACAAAGATGAGAATGTAATCACCGAGCTCATTAGTGATTTGTGTTCTCTCAGTTACCTTTTTGTGTGCAGAAATGCCTCCTTCCATTCCTTTGGTACCTTCTATTTGTTAATTTATTTCATAAAGTGCTCACCTAGTACTTTCATGATTATGTTGTCCACAGCATCTTTCTATGTTCCATTTATATTTCCTTGTGTAGGACTTTGGGCCCAGGAATTTTCCACCCTCACCAGTTATGAAAATAGAAATGTTCTTAAATCTGTTCCTTTTTACACCTATTAGTTTTCCCAGAGTCGGTTTCATTTATAAATATTTATAGAATGATTTGGTTAATTTCTCTCTCACCAAGTTGTGGGGGATTTTTTTGGTAGACTAATTTTCATATGTGTTACGATCGGCTTTACTCCTCCACGATGCCTTACAAATGCTCCCATGCTCAACTATACATTGATTTTTGTCCTCGGTTACTTTTGTCTTCTTACCATTAAAATAAAATGTTGGATGATTGAGGCAGATCCTGTTTTGTGGCTTATTGGTTTGATTGTTTGACTTTCTCCCTGTGGTTTGTTTAGAGTGTACTTTTTCAGGAAGTGGTAACTAAAAATGTCAACATCTTAATGGTTGATACCTGTTATGTCCCTCCTTTCACCATCTCCAGCTCAGTATGTCAGGTTGATGCTGTTGGCCAGATTCACAATCTCAAATCCTCATTTTTTAGATGTCTTTGAATTTGATGTTTATTTTGACCTTTACTGGAACAAGTAGCTAGCCAAACTGTAACCTGACTCTAATATGACTCCCACATTAATAATAGCTTGTCATTTTCTGGCTAGACATAACTGATTTTTGGTTATGATCTCTGTGTTCACCATGTCCAGGTTCTAAATCTCTTCTGGGAAGTATTCCTAACATGTAAGTCAGGACAACTCCTTGGAGATGGCCCCAGAAGAAGTGGCAGACCTTGCCTTTTTAAGCTAAGGTATTTCCCAGTCCTCAGTTTGACCGAAGCAACTTCCATTCAGAGATTTAAGACTAGGTAAGATTTGAGGCAAAAGATGACCTAGTTTGCCTACTCAAATGAATCACTTTGCTTTAAGGAAGTTAGCAAATGGCCAAGTCAGAGACTTTGAATGTGGGTCTTCTTCAGTGCAAATCTAGCATTTATATTACTTAACCATTTGAAAATTGTTGTGGTATATTGTTTAAGAAGTTAGTCTAAACTGGTGAAAGAATGGTAGGAAAAGAATGGAGGCAAGCCAAGGTAGAGCCTACCACAGAGATGTGGCCATGTTGCTTCATGGGAAAAAGAAGTTACAACAGGTGGCCCCTGAGATCCTTCCCACTTCCAAATGTGTAATCCTATGACCCAAAACTTTGAAGTAGAGAACAGACAAAAGCAAAGTCAAAGGAGATAATATGTCAGCTGGATGATGTTTCTCTTACTAAGTTTGCTTGGAGGCCTCTTGAGAGTAAAGAAATTTGCAAATAACAGGCCATGTAGATGAGCTATTGTTATACTCCCTTAATAGAATGTCACTAGCATCATCTTCCAAAAATAGGCAGAAAAAGATAAGACAGAACTAATCATAGACTCAGACCACCTCTACACACACTAACTGGGTTGGACAATGAGAAAAGTGGAAGTCAGGCAAACAACCATTTACTTAGAATTCTTTGAGTAACTATGAGTAACCATTTGCTTGAGTGAATTCAACTAGTTGTTGAATCAGAGAGTGGGAAGGGAATGTGTAAGTCATCTAATCCATCTCAAGCTTCCCAGATTTTAAATTTGTGATTAAAAAAAATGAACTCAATTTAATTGAAATGCTTACTAATCCTTTCAAACGCCTTGTACACTGTGAGTGTTCCTGTGTGGTCTAAATTTGGGTCGGTCATTCATCAATATGTTGAGTCATCAGGGTTTGTAGCTTCCAATGCACTAAAGAAGGTTTTTCACTTGAGGCATTGCTTAAAAGGATTCCAAGTTTGGGCCTCTTTGCAGTTGGAGGGACAAGACAATTGAGAATTGAAAGAGAGTATAATTTTGTCAAATGTTTTTGAGTTTGTACATTGGCTATCATGTTTGTTTTTGCTTAGCATACATTAGCCCTCATATTTAAGCAAGTTTGCCAACAATTTTTATATGGGCTACATTTGGGAATAGCAGCCTTATGTCCAGTTGTGTATTCTAGGCTCACAATGCTTCCTCAAAATTCATAGGGAACAGTCTCAAAACCATAACCTATCAGAGGGGCTGTTCTGGGCTCAGAGAGTTCCTCTTACCACAGATTCTTCAAGACTGATCCTCACCTATAGAATGATACCAAGCTATATACCATGGTACATGGCATCCAAAGGAAAGGGGCTATAGACATGACACAGATGTCTAGTTCTTCCCAGAGGATGATGTCTTAGAAGAATATACATCCATGAGGGAAGACTCCACAATGAAAGAGCATTACGTGGACTCCAAAATCATTTTGAGAATGGTTTTAGAACCTGGAGGTGAGCTGGGACCATTATAGAAAACAATCTTTTTTGGAATTCCATGCATACCTCTTCTGGGAAGAGAAGATAAAGAAAAGGAAGGGCAGATGTTAATACCATAAAAGTGAAGATGAAAATATGAATAAATTATAGTAATTATTTTAATTACTCATCTTTCTCACTCAGTGCTATTCACATAGGTTGACAATATGACAACTACCTATGTGATGACCTCCTCCTTCTCTTCTCTGTCTCTCTTCCTTCAGGTAACATTCTCTTCTCTATTACCTCCTCATTTCTCTAGTTCCTTCTCCTCACCGAAGCCAGCCTCTCTACCTTAATCCCATAATTTCTCATCTATTAGCTCTTCTATCCTGACTACAAACATGTTCAGTCTCCTCAACACTAAAAAAATTCACATCACCCTATCACATACTTAAATTATTATTCTATAGCTCTCTTATTAAAGCAAAAATTCAATTAACAAGCTTTTATTTTCTTTCTATCTCTTTTGGAAAAAAGAAAAAAAAGGATCCTTGTAACAAAAATGCATATACATCTAGTCTTGATTAGTGCAAATAATGAATGTACTGAAGTGGCACTATATACTTGAATTTGCACTATTTCAGGTTATAATTCTAGAAAATAATACAATTGGTACCAGTCCAATACAAATGTACAATGTGAATTTCAATAATGTGACAGCTTTAGGGACTTGCTTATTTGTGTCAATTGAGATCTATATATTTATGTAAGTCAAATTTCTTCATTGTCCATCTCAAAAAATGCATGTCTCTTTCTGCTTTGAGTCCACCCCTCTGTCAAGAGCTGGATATCATACATCATCCTTGGTCCCTAGAAAAACACAGTTGGTCATTGTATTGATCATATTTCATATGTCTCTTAAAGTTATTTGACTTTATAATGCTATCATCATTGTTGTTCCTTGAAGAGACTTTATAGATATGGCAGAGGGGTGAGGTGAGGTCTTTGGGTATGGAACTTTAAATATTGTCAGATTTTTTTGATAAGCAGTTTGGGTGATATTTTTCTGTTTTTTTCTCTTTCTTCTTTTGAAAACATTTGCTATAAAGGATGGCTCTCTTGAAAAGGGTAAACAGAGGGGAAAAGTTAGGTGATATCAAAATGAAAGATACCAGTAAAATTTTATTTAAAAAAGATTATGGGGGAGGCAGAACCAAGATGGCAAAGAAAAAGCAGTGACTTGCCTGAATTCACCCCCAAATCCCTCCAGACATCTTTAAATGATGCCATAAAACAATTCCTCAGGCAGCAGAATACACAAAGGGAGGGGGATGAAATAATTTTCCAACCAAAGCAACTTAGAAGTTTGGCAGGAAGAGGCTGTCACACCCAGGTGACAGTAGAGTACAGTTCAGTGAAGGCTGAACCAGCACAGCCCCAGCTGTAGCAAACCAGGAACAGACCTTAAGAATCACTGACTCAGTAGTGTTAGTGACTGCTTCCAGAGCTCTCAGCCCACAGATGGTAAAGGAGTCAAATAATTGATAAGAAAGAGATTATAGGAATCTCTTTGACAGCACTGATGCAGGACTCTGTTGCTTTGCCTATACTTCAATCTGGATCACAGTCCTGGGTGGCAATACCAGGATGAAGAGGCACACCAGAGCTTTCAGGCACAGTTCCTGATCACAGTCTCAGGGTATAAAAGAGCACTTGTGGTCACTCACAAATCAGAGCACAGGCCAGAAGTATAGTAAGCACATCTCTCTTTTGATCATAAATCCTTGGAAGAACTGAAAACTTTTAGGTACCCAGAAGTATGTCTAAAAACAACTGCACAGAACCCCTGAAGCTTGTGACAGTATGCCCTCCACCCTGGAAGCAGAACCCTACTTTTA
Source organism: Potorous gilbertii (assembly GCA_028658325.1). Lineage (NCBI taxonomy): Eukaryota > Metazoa > Chordata > Mammalia > Diprotodontia > Potoroidae > Potorous > Potorous gilbertii. The sequence goes on from CM053772.1 coordinate 6,371,209, forward strand.
ACAAAGAGTTAAAAGTCAAGTAATTGACTGGCAAAATGAGCAAACAAAAAAAATTATGAACGCAGAAAATATGCTGGTGATAAGGAAAATCAAAACAAATACTCAGAAGAAGATAACAGAGTCAAAAACTCCAACATTCAAAGTCTCCAAGAAAAATATGGATTGGTCTTAGGCCATGGAAGACCTCAAAGAGCAATTTGAAAATCAAGTAAGAGAGACAGGAAAAATTGGAAAGAGAAATTAGAATGATACAAGAAAATCATGAAAAAGTAGCCAACAGCTTGGTAAAGGAGACAAAAAAAAATATTGAAGAAAATGACACCTTAAAATGCAGAATAGGTGAAATGGGAGGTGGAGGGAGGGGGTCCAAAAAGTCAATGAGGAGAAGACTGTCTTAAAAAGCAGAACTGACCAAATGGAAAAGGAGATCCAAAAACTCACTGAAGAAAATAATTCCTAAAACATTAGAATGGAGCCAACGTAATGACTCTATGAGAAATTAAGAAACAATAAAAGAAAGCCAAAAGAATGAAAAAAAGACAATGTTAAGTACATCATTGGAAAAACAATTGACCTGGAAAAAAGATCCAGGACAGATAATTTAAAAATTATTGGACAAAATGAAAACCATGATAACAAAAACAACCTAGACATCATCTTTCAAGAAATTGTCTAGGAAAACTGCTCTGATATTCCAGAACCAGAGGGTAAAATAGAAATTGAAAGAATCCACTGATCACATCCTGAAAGATATACCCAAAAGAAAACTCCCAGGAATATTACAGCCAAATTCCAGAGTTCCTAGGTCAAAGAGAAAATACTGCAAGCATCCATGAAGAAACAATTCAAGCATGGTGGAACCACAGTCTGGAAAATACAAGATTTAGCAGTTTCTACATTAAAGGATCAGAAAGCTTGGGATGTGATTTTCCAGAAGGCACGAGTGCTGGGATTACAACCAAGTGTTGTACCCAGAAAAAATGAGTATAATCCTTAAGAGGGAAAATGGATATTCAGTGAAATAGAAAACTGTCAAGAATATTTGATTAAGGCATATGCTGTACCGGCACATCCCACCATGGCAGGGCTGAGCAGGAAGCCCTGGGCAGTCTGAGGCAGTGGCCACACTGCAAAATCTCGGGCATATCAGCCCAGGATGGTAGTTCAGCAGAATTGAGTGAGTGAGAGCTTCAGAGGCCCAGGTATCTGCAGCAGTTGTGGACCCTCAAGTATCTGCAGAGGCTGTGCCTGAGACTATCAGTCCACAGATTAAATGTCTTTAAGTCACCTACTTGAACTTCTGGGAGCCAAGATCTCAGAGACCTTGAAAGACCCATAAAATACTTCCCCAGAAAAATCCTGGAACAGTGGGATGAGTCAAAGATCCAAACAGTCTCTTAGCACATGAGGATATGAAAATCGCTAAAGAGGGTCCCTCTTGCTGTGGCTGAAGGGGACTAGTGCAGTACAGGAGCTGTTCCAGACAGTCCTACCTCACTGAACTGGGAGGAGATCCTAAGCCCCAGGGGAATGAAGCCTACAACCTCCAACACCAGGACCCCAGGCATGCATAAGCACCCCAGGGGAATTGGGAAGACATTATCACAGATGGGATCACCAACCACTGAGCTTGCCTATGCTCTGGTTCAGCAGAGGAGATCTGCTATAGGCAGACCACCCCTCCCCCACACTTAACACAGATTCCGGGAAAACCCAGGAAGATTTCACCTGCCCTCGGCTTTCCTACACCAGCCAGCTCAGCACCAGGTAAGCACCAGCACTTTAGCTTCTAGCTGAAAGAACTAGAGGCTACAACACATAAAACCTCAAGTTCAAACCACAAGAACTATGGGAATGAGTCTCTTGTGACCTAGAAGCAGAAATCTATTTTAAAAGCCAGGAAAAGGGTGATCATCATGAGTATAAGAAGCAAAGTAGAAAAGAAAAGATCACAGAATCTTTCTATGGGGACAAGGACCAAAACACAAATACCAAAGAGGTTAGCTTTGAGACTATACTGCCATCTGAAACTTCAAAAGGGAATGTGAACTGGTCACAAGCACAAAGAGCACTCTTGGAAGAGCTGAAGAAGGATTTTAAAAGCCGAATTAGAGAAACAGCAGAAAAACTGGCCAATGATTTTAAAAATATGAAAAAAGAATTCATTGAAGAGAACAGCTCCTCAAAAAAATTGGAAAAATGGAAAAGAAAGTACAAAAATTAAGTGGAGAAAACAATTTCTTAAAAAGAAATTTTGGGCAGATGGAAAAGGAGAAAGTTAACTGAAGAAAAGAATTTGATAAAAATTAGAATTGGACAAGTAGAAACTGATGACTCTATGAGATATCAAGAATCAGTCAAATAAAATGTAAAGAAAGAATAGGAGAAAATGTAAAATATCTGATTGGAAAAACAACTGACCTGGAAAATAGATCCAAGAAAGAAAATCTAAGAATTATTAGTCTACTAGAAAGTCATGATGATAAAAAGAGCATGGACAATATCTTCCAAGAAATCATCAAGAAAAACTTCCCAGAAGTCCTAGATCCAGAGGGCAAAATAGTCATCAAAAGAATCCACCATTCACCTCATGAAAGGGATCCCAAAGTAAAAACAAGGAATATCATTGCCAAATTTAAGAACTATCAAATAAAGGAGAAAATACTACAGGCAGCCAGAAAGAAACCATTCAAATATCAAGGAACTACAGTCACGATCACACAGGATCTTGCAGCTTCTACATTAAAAGATGGAAAGAATTGGAATATGATATTCTGTAAGACAAAGGAGCTGGGACTACAACCAAGGATCAAGTACCCAGCAAAGTTGAGTATAGTATGCCAGGCAAGGAGATGGACATTCAATGAAATAAGAGATTTCCAGATTTTCCTGCTGAAAAGGCCAGTACTTAGTAGAAAATTCAATCTTCAAACATAAGTCTCAAGAGCAGCATAAAAAGGTAAACAGGGGGAAAAACTTGTTACTCAATATGGACATACTGTTTACATCCTTATAAGGGAAGATGAGACATTAATATTAAGAATTGTATATTTATCATGATATATAAAAGGGATATACATAGATAGAGGGAATGGGCATAAAGTAAATAAAGTGTTGATAAAAATGTGATGTAAGGGTGAAAAGGGACTGTAACAGGAGATGTGAAAAGGAGGAGGCAGAAAATGGTAAATTACACCACAGGAAGAGGCACAAAATTATATTACAGTAAAAGGAAAGAGGGGAGGAAGATGAGCATTATTTGACATTTACTCTCATATGATTTGGTTCAAGGAGGGAGCAACAAACTCAGTTAAGTATAGAAATATAACTAGCTCTATAGGCAGTAGGAGGAGAAGGGGGAAAGTAAAGGGAGGGGAGGAGAAAGGGAGGGAAGAAGTAGTAAGGGTAAAGAGGTAAAAGTGAAGGGAGCTGAAAGAAGGAAGGGAACACTGAGGGAGATGCTGGTCAAAAGTTAAAAATCTATTGTGGAGAGAAAGGGAGAAGGGAGACTTGAAAGCACAAATGGGAGACAAGAGAATGAGGGAAAGACACAGATAGTAATCATAACTGAATGTAAATGGAATGAACTCTTCCATAAAATGGAGATGGATAACAGATTATGGATTAAAAACCATAATCCAACAATATGTTGTTTACAAGAAACACATTTGAAATGGGGAGATACACACAGGGTAAAGGTAAAAGGTTGGAGCAGAATATATTGTGCTTCTTCTGATGTAAATAAAGCAGGGGTAGCAATCCTATTCTCAGACAAAGCAAAAGCAGAAATAGATCTAATCAAAAAAGATAAGGAAGGAATCTATATCCTTCTAAGAGGCACCATAGACAATGAAGCAATACCATTACTAAATATTTATGCTCCAAGTGGTATAGCATTCAAATTCTTAGAGGAGAAACTAAGGGAGTTACAGAAAGAAGTAGACAGCAAAACTATACTACTGGGGGACCTCAAACTCCCCCTCTCTGAACTTGATAAATCTACCCTCAAAATAAACAAGAAAGAAGTTAAGGAGGAGAATAAAACTCTGGGTAAGGTAGATATGATAGATCTCTGGAGAAAACTGAATGGGGATAGAAAGGAATATACCTTTTTTCTCAGCAGTATATGGCACATATACAAAAACTGACCATGTACTAGGGCATAAAAACCTCACAATCCAGTGAGGCAGAGATAGTGAATGTATCGTTCCCAGATCACAATGCAATAAAAATTATATGTGATAAAAGGCCATGGAAAGATAGACCAAAAATTAATTGGAAACTAAATAATCTAATCCTAAAGAATGAGTGGGTTAAACAACAAATTATAGAAACAATCAACAACTTCATTCAAGAGAAGGATAGTAATGAGATAACCTACCAAAACTTATGAGATACTGCAAAAGTAGTTCTTCGGGGAAGTCTTATATCTTTGAATGCCTACATGAATAAAATAGAGAAAGATGAGATCAGTGAATTGGGCATGCAGCTGATAATGCTAGAAAAAGAACAAATTGAAAATCCCCAAGTAAATACCAAATTAGAAATAACGAAAACCAAAGGAGAGAATAATAAAATTGAAATTAAGAAAGCTATTGAACTAATATAAAACTAAGTGTAGGTTTTATAAAAAGAAACCAATAAAATTGATAAATCTTTAGTCAATTTGATTAAAAAATAAAAAGGAGAAAACCAAATTACCAATATCAAAAATGAAAAGGGTCAGCTCCCCTCCAATGAGGAGGAAACTAAAATCATAATTAGAAATTACTTTCCCCAACTGTATGTCCATAAATTTCACAATCTAAATGAGATAGATGATTATTTTAAAAAATATAAATTGTCGAGATTAACAGAAGAGGAATTTGGATATTTAAATAACTCCATCTCAGAAAAAGAAATTGAACAAGCCATCAATAAAATTCCTAGGATAAAACCCATTGCAACCAAGATTAGGAGGGAAGCAGAAAACTGGGAAAGAATTTTTGCAACTAGTTTCTGTGATAAAGGCCTCATTTCTAAAATATATAGAGAACTGAGACAAATGTACAAGAATGCAAATCATTCCCCAGTTGATAAATGGTCAAAAGATATGAACAGGCAGTTTTCAGAGGAAGAAGTTAAAGCTCTCTATAGTCATATGAAAAAATGATCTAAATCACTATTGATTAGAGAGATGCAAATCAAACCACTCTGATGGTATCTATCAGATAGTCTAACATGACAAAACAGGAAGACGATATGTGTTGGAGAAGATGTGGGAGAGTTGGAACACTAATTCATTGTTGGTGGAGCTGTGAGCTGATACAACCATTCTGGAGAGCAATTTGGAACTATGCCCAAAGGGCTACAAAAATGTGCATACCCTTTGATTCAGCAATGCCATTTCTAGGACTATATCCTCAAGAGATCATAAAACTGGGAAAGGGTCCCACACATACAAAAATATTTATAGCAACTCTCTTTGTAGTGGCCAAAAACTGGAAATCAGGGGGATGCCCATCAATTGGGGAATGCTGAATAAATTGTGGTTTATGAATGTAATGCTATAAGAAATGATGAAAAGGAAGACTTCAGAGAGACCTGGAAAGACTTATATGAACTGATGCTCAGTGAAAGGAGCAGAACAAGGAAAACTTTGTACACAGCAACAACCACAGTGTGAGGAATTTTTATAGTAGACTTAGTACTTTATTGTAATGCAAGGACTTAAAAAATTCCCAATGGGCTCTTGAGACAAAATGCCTTCCATATTCAGAGAAAGAACAATGAATTTGGATCGCACAATGCAGCAGATCATTTTCTTCACTATTATATTTGGTTTTATCGTTTCTCTCATTCATCTTAAGACTTCTATGCAACATAGCTAAAGTGAAAATGTATTTAATAGGAATGCAAGTGTAGAACCTATGTAAAATTGTATGCCATCTCAGGGAGGGAGTGGGGAGTGAGGGAGGAAGGACGGGGAGGGAGGGGGAAAATCTAAGACATATGAAAATGAAATGTAGAACACCGAAAACAAATAAAATAATTTAATTTAGCAAAAAAGAATTCTTGATTAAAAGACCACAGATTAATAGAAAATTTAACTTTGAAATACAAACTCAAGGCAAGTATGAAAAGATAAACAGGCAAGAAATCCTAAGGGATTTAATAACATTAAAATATTTACATTTCTATGCAAGAAGTTGCTTGTAATTCATAAGACCTTTCTCATTATCACAGCAGTTAGAAGGAGTAAATATAGGCAGAGGGCACAGGTGTAAGTTGAATATGAAGGGATGATATCTAAAATGATAAAGTTAAGGGGTGAGAGAGCAATGTAGTGAGAGAAAGGGAAAGGGAGTGGTAGAATGGGGTAAATTATCTCCCACAAAAGAGGCAAGAAAAAGCATATACAGAGGAGGGGAATGGAGGGAAGATAAGGGTAAGGGTTCAATGAATCTTATTCTCATCAGAATTGGCTCAAGGAAGGAATTACATACATACTCAATTGGGTATAGAAATCTATCTTACTCTACAGGAAAGTAGGAGGGGAAGGGCATAAGAGAAGCGGGGAGTGATAGAAGGGAGGACAGATTGGATGAGGGGGTGGTCAGAAGTAAAACTCTTTTGAGGAGGGATAGGATAAAAGGAGGAAGAGAATAAAATAAACATGGGAAAAGGATGAAGAGAAATACAGTTAGCAAGAGTAACTATGAAAAAAATTGAAGCAAGTTTCTCTAATGAAGGCCTCATTTCTTAAACATATAGAGAACAGTGTTAAAATTATAAAAATAAGAGCCATTCCCCAAATGATAGTTGATAAAAAGATATGAACAGTTTTCAGATGAAGTAATCAAAGCTATCTATAGTCATATGAAAAAATGTCCTAACTCACTATTAATTGGAGAAATTCAAATCAAAACAATTTGAGATACTACCTCATACTTATTAGAGTGACTAATAGGTAAGAAAAGGAAAATGACAAATGTTTGAAAGGAAGTAGAAGAAAACGAAACATTAATATACTGTTGGTGTTGTGAACTGATTGAACCACTCTGTAAAGCAATTCGGAACTATGCCCAAAGGGCTATATAACCATGCACACCCTTAGACCTAGCAGTGCCACTACTAGGTCTGTATCTCAAAAGAGACAGAGAAAGGAAAAGGACCCATATACACAAAAATATTTATAGTAGCTCTTTATTGGTGGTGAAAAATTGGAAATTGAGGAGATGTCCATCAATTGGTGAATGGCTGAACAAGTTGTGGTATGCGATTATGATGGAATATTATTATGCTATAAGAAATGACAGTCAGGATGCCCTCAGAAAAACCTGGAAAGACTTATGTGAACTGATGCAAAGTGAAATGTACTATGTGCAAAATTACAGCAATATTGTAGGATGATCAGCTGTGAATGACTTAGCTGTTCTCAGAAATACAGTGATCCAAGACAACTCTGAAAGACTTATGATGAAAAAGGTTATCCACTCCCAAAGAAAGAACTGATGGTGTCTCACTACAGATTGAAGCATACTTTTTAACTTTATTTTTCTTGAGGGTTTTTTTTGCCTATGTTTTCTTTCACAACATGACTAATACAGAAATGTTTTGCATGATTGCACAAGTACTACCTCTATCAAAGTGTTTGCCTTCTCAGTATGGGGAGGGAGAGGGAGGAAAAGAGAGAATTTGGAACTTACAATTTTAAAAATGAATTTTAAAAATTGTTTTTACATGTAACTGGGGAAAAATTAAATGGTAAATAAATTTCAAAAAATTTTAAAAAGATTATCTTCTTGGTTGTTCACTTTACTTTGCATCAGTTCCTACCCATTTTCCCAGATTTTTCCGAAACTATCCCTTTCATAATTTCTTATGATACTATACCTTGTCACACTCATATGCCATAATTAGTTCATCCATTCCCAAATTAACAAGCACCTGCCTTAGTTTCCAGTTATTTGGCACTAACAAAAAAAACTACCAATAATATTTTTCTACACAATGGTCCTTTTCCTATTTCTCTGATCTCTTTGAGATATTGTACTGAGAGTAGTATTGCTTGGGCAAAAGGGAATGCACCATCTCTTTGGACAAGGTTCCAAATTGCTTTTCAGAGCTGGGTCAATTCACTGCCCTATCAATTGTATATTAAACTACTTGCTTTTCCACAGATTCTACAATATTTGTCATTTTCATTTTTTTGTCTGATGGGTATGAGGTATGACCTCAGAGTTGCTTTTACTTCTATTTCTCTAGTTAGTAATTATTTGGACATATTTTTTAATTTTTCAGGTGACAGATTAAGTTTCTTGCTTTGAGAATTTCCTGTTCTTGTCTTTTGACAGCATATCAATTAAGGACTGTATCTATTTCCATAGACATCTCAAATTCGACATATACAAACCTAACTCTGTCTTTTCCCCCAAACCCAGTATTCCTCCTAACTTCGCTGTTTCTCTCTAGGTCAGTGTGATAACAGTAATTTTTATTTTTATGTGTGACAAAACCAGCAGAATTATGAACATGGAGGTTTGAGGTTAGGAGAGGAAGAGCAGGATATGATCAGACCATAAGTATAATTGTGATATAATTTCATTTCTGAAACAGCTGGATAAAAGGCCACCCCAGAATCAGAGCACATGGTGAGGAGCACCACGTAATGGCAACTGTGTCATGTAGTATCACAGTCTGATGAAGAATTGTGAAGTGAGAGATGGCAATAGTAGTTGCCTTGAACCCTGTAGTTTTATGAGCCCTACGTCCCTCTTCCAAAAACACACACACAAGAGGTTGAACCCCCCCCAGTCCCAAGGCTAATCATTCCATTTATGGACAGCTCTAGTTATACTGATCATCAATTAATCATCAGTTCCGAGTTAAAAAGGACCTTTGAGATCCACTAGTCAAAACCTTATGGAAATGATCTTTGCATCAGGATTAAATTTGCCCTAGATCTTGGAATTCATTGTTCAAACTTCTGGCCAAATAGAACAAATGCAATTATTCATGCATCTGGCAGCACATTTCACATACTTAAAGCAACCAGCATACTCCATTCCTTTCATTTTCTTTTCCTCTGTGTTAAATATCCCCAGTTCCTTCTACTGACACCTTACATGGAATAATCTGGAGGACATTCAGCAGCCTGGTTTTCACTGTGGGTAATCTCAATGCCCTACCTCAAACGTGGCAACCAAATGGAATATGAGAGTATGGCATATATTTGTACCAAATATTTATTTTAAAAGCTTGCAATTCAAATTCAAGTCATGGTGTGCATATTCATTCATAAGTATTAGTAACCAGGCTATAGCTATTAAATGGTGTTTTAAGAACTACTAGATACATATTGAGGCATCACATAGAGATTATCAGCAGCTAGATATCCTCAGCAGTAGCTAGGGCATCAGAGATGGGACCAGGAAAACCCAAGTTCTAATTCACCTACTAGTTGTATGACCCTGGACAAGTCACTTGGTTTCTTCATCTTTAAAATAAGGGTAATACTAGCACTGACCTACCAGGGGTGTTGTGAGATATGAATGAGATAGTATTTGTAAAGCTCTTAGCACAGTGCTTGCCACATAGTAGGTGTTATATAAATGTTAGCTGCTGCATAGAAATTGTTACCACATCCTCATATATTCTCCCTTTTTAAATGTAGATGGTACAATTAAATTCACTTTTCTGGCTGCCATATCAGACTGCTGATTCATCCTGAGAGTTGTCTCAGAATTTCTCCAATCAGCTGCTGTCTATCCTATCCCTCTCTCCGCCGTGATCCTGTTTGTGAAGCTGATTTTGGGAACCCACATATGAGACTTTATATTTATCCCTCTTCAATTTCATCTTCTTATACTTGGCCCACTAGTTTAGTCTGTTAATGCAATTTTGGATCCTGATCCAGTCTTGGTTAAACTCTTAAAAAAATCCTTTTTCGTTGCCTTGTATATTGCCTTGCTGTACATTAGTGTAACTCGTTCAGAAACAATAAGCATTCTATTATGGTTTGGCCCTAAATCCATGAGAGTCAAAGAGAAAAATTGACCAATAAATTAATGTGTTTTTTTCTTTGTCATCAGTCGCTTTTCCATTTGGGGCCCTTGGTTTAAACAGATGTTCACGTCATAAATTGAAGTTCCCACATGAAATGTTATGTCATAAAAAAGTCTTCCTCATCCCAGAAGATGTTTAGTTTTTATTCTGATGCATGAGGACTGCTAACCCTTGGAATTCCCCTGACTACAACTGATATGACTGAGGAGGAGGAAGAGGAGGAGGAGGAGGAGGAGGAGGAGGAGGAGGGTTCTTTTCTGAATGCTTGTCCAATCCCCAGTCTTTATTCACCTGATACAGCCTAGAACTTGTGTTTCCTGAACGCACTTCCTTTTGAGGATTAGGGAGCCCTAGACAATGCAGAGCAGAGTCTTGTACAACCAAGAGGTCCTAGTCATATTTATATCCTTCTTTAAGTTTTGTGGGTCAGCTTCCTTACAGTAAATAATGAGGCAAGCCTTGTGGAAGTAATTCTCCCCATTTCATGGATGTTGAAACAGGCTCAGCAATGTGAAATCACTTTCTTAAGTGGAGAAGGAGAGGAAAGGAGACAGAATTGAGAGTCTATTTTCCTGACTCTAAATGAATTCTTGGACAGTGCTACCTGCCTGAATCAAGATGATGAGTACAGTGTGCCCCCAAGACTACAAACTGGGACAAGTGGAAAAGAGAAGATTCAGAGGAGTTAGAAATGGTGTCTCTTCCATTTCTTGGTATGACTAGCTCCTATAATTTCTCCTTTCCCTATCCATATTCTTAATAAAATTCCAAACTGTGGAAACCAATCTATTCCAAACTATGGAGTACTACTTCTTTCTGCTTTCTTACTCCTCGACATGATAGAAAATCTTCAGATTAAGACACAAGAGCTGAAGACCCCTGGAATGGTTTAGAATAGTAGAGAACTTCATCAACAATGACCATTAATTAAGTACCTATTATGTTCCAGGTACTATACTCAATGCTAAGAAAACTAAAAAGCAAAAACATCGTTCCTACCTGTAAGGAACTAATGATCTAATGGGAAGACAACATTCAAACAATTGTGTCCACACAAGATGTAAGTCTATAATTCAGTGGGAAGTAATCTTAGAGAGAAGGCAGAGAATTGGCCACTATTCAAAGCCCATGTTGGATCAGCACATACAACAAGGAGTGGGGGATACTAAATTTGCTTGTTTAATGAGGTGGAAGAGAGATGATGTTTCTCCACAATGTGAGGTTTAACTTGAGATTTTTCCACCACCAGTCCACTGCCACTTTCCATTTATCCAAGACATCCTGCTCTATTACATATCTTTAAGTGTTCCTCTGATCACCAGTAGAATGCAAGTCCTTTAATGACAGATACTGCCTCACTTTTTGCCTTACTTTTTAGCTCCGGCATTTAGCACAATGCCCGGAACAGAGTGTACGATTGATATAGATATGGTTAGTTAATCACTTGCCCACTTAAAAACCTTCTTAGCTCCCCTTTGGGTCCCAAACCAATTATAATAACTGTAGTTTATGGTGTGCCATGCATTTTGATACAGCTCATTCTTCTTCATTATGACTCTAAGAGAAGTGCATCTTTATTTTTAGCCCCATTTTGCAGATTATTACAATTAGACTCAAAGGCTTTTTTTTGGGTTGATGACCCTATCGCTTTGTACACCTACATCTTATTACCTCTATGTATGTGTATTGACATATAAGATACTTGGATCATAATATTTTGTCTGACTCCACAATGCCCTATTTTGCTTCTGCTATGCAGACTGGGGCAGCTCAAAGCATATCCAAATGAACTGGCCAATCCAATGTCCCTTTATGTATGCAGAGGCTTCTCTACCCATACATCCATTACGGAGCCTTAGCCTAGCAGCCACATCCTTTCAAAACTCCCCCAGCATTGAAAAAAGCCTATTAACAATAGACATATCTGTGTTTGAGAAGGCTCTTGACTTTGGCAGACTACCTCACTGTATTTTAGCTTATTCAACCCTCTCTTGTTGTCAATCCCCATATTCTTAACTCAGTGTGTGGTCCCTATTTCCCCTGAAGGTCCAGTCTTGGACTTCAAAATGGCAATTTTCCCACATCCCTTCATGAAATAATGTCTTGCATTTGCATTATCTTTTTACCATTTTAAAATTCTTTCAAAATGAGATTCCTACTTTCATTACACAAAAGCCCTGTAAACATAAGACAGAAGTCAAAGAAGTGCTCCCTTTTCCATTCTTTGCAGGGAGGGAGATGTTGAACTAACACAACTAGAGTATACTTCGCGTGAGTTGGACTTTTCTTAGAGCACTATATAGAACTCTCTTTTCTTTAATATTTTTAAAGTTTATGTAATTTTAAATAATTCAAAGTTCAATCTCTTTGTTAATGGATTAATTATACTTCTTCTTTTGCCAGAAATCACAATCCATTCACCTCAGACATACCTACCTGTTGGGTTATGTTGGCTTGGACCATGATCCATCCTATAGCAACACAGGGTTTACCTATAAGCCTTCTCTCTAGGATAATCTTGTCCCAGTTAGTCACTAATAACATATTGGGCATGTTTACTATTGACCTCAATGTCAAACAATAGCTTCTTTGTAATTGACAGTGTAAAGGGGTCTTTGGATCTGCTTCATATGTGGCTTTTTCTTCTTATCAAATAAAGCTAATTCATGTAAATTCAGCAAATACATAGAAACCCATGTAATGCAGCTATAAGCATTCTACTCCCAAGGCCATAGACATCAGTGTCAGAAGCACAGAAGCACAGCTTCAATTCCATTTAAGAATTGCAACACTCTGGGCAAGAAATCAAAGCCTTTTGGACCAGCTATGATTCGATCAAGGCTGCCAATCAAAAGTGAGGAGCAATAGGAAGCAAGGTGGGGAGTGGGGAATTGAACTGCTGGCTAAGAAGGTCCTGTCAGAGAATGGGATTTGGATTTCTGGCCTCTAGCATAAACGAGAATCCCACACCATCTCAGAGGGACATCACAAATAATTTAATCTAGTTCTCATGCTTGAATAAGAATTTCTGCTCCCCCTACAAAAACCCAAGAAATAGTTTTCCAACCTTTGTTCAAAGAACTATTAGGAGAAAATTCCCAAAGCTTTCCAAGACAGCCCAATCTATTTTGGATTACCAATTATTAGAAGCTTTTCCTTCTATTAAAGTCAGATTTTGGAGGACAGCAGGGCTCTAGTAAAGAAAAGAGAAGGATTAAAGAAGGAAAAAGGCTACTGCTTGGTGTGAGTTGGCTAATGATAGATAAGCAAAAGAAGGCAGAACTACTCAGCACTTACTTAGCTTCTGAGTTCTCTACAAATAAAAATGTCCAACTTTCAAATGGAAAGAGACAAGACAAAAATAACTAGCTGAGCACTGAAAATTCAAAGTAATTAAACAGACAAGGGAGCATCTAAGTATTCTGTAGGAGTGTAAATCCTCAGTGACAAATGATTTACGTCATAGGGTAATAAAAGACATTTGGGGGTAATTGCGGAGCCACCCTTGGAGAATTTTGATGGATCCCGGAGCTCATGGAGCTTAGAACTAGGGAAGGGCAAATATTATTCCCACTTTCAAAGAGAAGAAGCAATGAGCTTGATTTTGATTCCTGGTGAAATTCTTGGATCTAAATCTCATGCAAAGGATGATCAGGGAAGTCTCCAGAGAAGGAATGGAGATCACAAAGAGTCAGCATGGTTTCATCAAGAAGGAGTGACACTGGGTTTAGCTTATTTCCTTTTTCAGTAGGATTACTAAACTGAAAGATCAAAGAAATTCTCCACATATGGCTTCCCTAGAGTTCAACAAATCATTAGAGATATTCACTTATGAAATTTCTGTGATCTAAATGTGGAAGATACAGGGTAGATGGTTCCAAGATTCTTAAACACACAAGCCCCGACATAATCATTAATTGATCAGAATCTAGTTGGAAGAAGTCCTGTAAGGGACTGCCCCAAGGATATGTGCATTTTATCACTTTTATCAATAAAATAAGGTCATGGGTGGTATGGTTTTCAAAATCTGAAGATCATTCAAAGCTAGACAGGGTAACTAACGCAGCGGATGAAAAAATCTAGATCTACAAATGTCTCAACAGGATACAGCATGAGTCTGAATCAAATAAGCTAAATTTCAACAAGGATAAATGTAAATTCTTAGACCTGAGTTAAAAAACATCAACTTCAGAAGTCCAAAATAAGGGAGACATGGCTGGATGGCAGGCAGTTTGTCTGGAAAAGTCACAGCTAAGGGTAGTAAGCTCAATATGAAGAAATGGGTTGATATGAGAGCCCAAAAAATAACTCTGTATTATAAAGGCCCGGTACCCAGGACTAACAAGGAATTCATCTCATTACCTTGAGCATAGTGCTTCTTGAGAATTGTATTAGTTCGAGATGCCACATTTAAGCTAGGAAGCAGACAGCAGAGAGAGTGAAGGATGGAAAATAAACTTGAATGAAAAGTCATCTCCCCCCCCCCCAAAATAAAGTCTGTTGGTTTCTAGAATTTCTCTCCATATTCTCATCAGGAGACTAATTGGTCTCAGAGGTCCCATCTAATTCAGTGATTCTGGCGTTCCCCAGAATGATTTGGACAGTTCTTTGATCTGGTTCTGATTCCTCTCATGCCCACTGTCTGGGACTGTTTGGGAAAAGCACTGCACTGTTTAGGAAATAGGCACATTCATTCCTGGGATCCCAGAATTAGAGATCCAGGTCAGGTGTGAAGCATATACCTTTAAGAGCCAGTTTGGCATTCTCCAATCATGATTTTGCTGCCAGCTCAGACTGCTCAGGGAAGTAGTTCAGCCCATTGCCAACGTCACTTGAGGAAGGCTGCCAGGTGGTAGGAAAAGAAGATGCTATTGACCTGGCTTTTCAGGGAGTGGCTCTTCAACCCTGCACAAAAGCCCCCTTTCTTTTTGCCTTTTGGACCATGAACTTTATCAGTTCCAACTTACTTGGGGATCGTAGAATGACTAACTTAATTTCTCTATGGCCTGGTACTAAGGTTCTACTCCTTTCTCTGTCTCTGTCTTTCTGTCTCTGTCTCTCTCTGTCTCTGTCTCTCTCTCTCTCTTCCATTCTGTCTTTCTGTCTCTGTCTGTGTGTGTGTGTCTCTCTGTCTGGTCTCTGTCTGTCTCTGAATCTGTGTGTATCTCTGTCTCTCTTTTCCTCTGTCTTCTTATAAAAGAACAATGCAGAATCCTTGAAGTATCAGGTAGCAGCCTCAGGAGGCTGATAGAACATTTGACACCTGGGTCCCCTACCAATGGATATTGTTAACTCCTCCTTCAGAGATGGCAAACTCACTAGCTCCAGGGAACATATGGTGGTCTCTTCCCTGCCAAAGAAACCAAGAGCCTTTGCCAGACTTGGGCCACTGTTGCTGGCTATCAAACTGCCTTTCCCTTGGGATTGTAATTGAGATTTTCCCAGGTATTGTTTGTTCAACATCTCTCCTCTCTTTCTGAGGACTGTGGTATCATGGTGACAGGCATGAGAGAAAAGGGTTGGGCTTGAGAGATCGATGGGAGAATCCTGATAAAGGAAGGTATCTTCCTTCTCTGATCTCTTTGCTGATAGGAAACTGAAGACAGCGGAGCCTACAAGGTTATCCTTCAGAAATTCATGTGGCTCTCCTTGGAATGAGTGGCCAAAGATCAGGATGACCTGGGCTCCTCATGGGCTATAGAGCCAAAAGAAACCTTTCAGATCATCACGCCTTATTTTCAAGATGAAGAAACTGAAGCTGAAAAAAGGGAGGTAATTTACCCAATTCATATGGACAGCACCAGCTTAGAGTTGAACCTTGATTTCCTTTTCCTCCAAATCTACCCTCTATAGGATCCTTGGACCTTACCACCCCACCCTCACTGTCAGAGGTTAGCATGTTCCCTTCCTGCTCCCCATGCCCAGCAAGCATGCCAGGTGGCATCAATTCCCTTCAGAAGTTTGAGGTCAATTGGACAGTCTCCAGATTCTTGTCTAACAACTATCAGGGAAGAAGAAGCAATGTTGAAAGTGGGTCCATGCTTACAGTATGGATTTGGACCGAAAGCATAGAGAAGGTCTCCAGTGTCACAGGCTGGCTCAGGGGAAGCTTGGGGAAGGGGGAGGGGAATTGGCTTTGATCAATGGAAATAAGAACAGCCTTTCAAGGAAGAGATACAGTGCAATGCTGCTTGTTCCCACCGATTTCCCTGATAGGATCCAATGACTATGGCCCTAGGAAGACACTATTTGTAAAGGGTTTCTTTGTGGCAATAGCATAGTCCTAGAATTGGGGGCACCTTTGTAAATAAGGAATGCCGGGCCCAAATCCCAGAATCTGTGAACTAAATGGGATTCTGGTGGTTTCTTACCTAACAGACACATAAAAGGAATCTCCATTCTGACATTCACAAGAAGAGACCAGCCAGCCTCTGCTGGGGGCCTTCCAATGTTGGGGAATTCACCATGAGCAGTCCATTAGATTCTGAGCCAGCCCTATTGGTTAAGGCCTTTTTTCTGACCCAAAGTCTTAACTTTTCTCGTACCTTTTACCCATTATTCCTTGTTCTGCTGTCTACAGTCAAACAGAACAAAGCCAATGCTTCCTTGACATGACAGCCCTTGAGATATTGGCATCATGTCCCGTGTCCTTCTTGCATCTTCTCTTTTCTAGGCTAGACATCAAAAGCTCCTCCATGAAAGGCAAAGTGACTTGGTTAAGGTCACAAGCCAATATAAAGCAGACTGAGAATTCCAAAGTTGTCAAGAGCACGTCCATTGTGAAATATGACCACAGTTCATGAAGCAACACTTTCCATTTTTTTAAGTTTACTGATTTTTTTGTTTTTGCATCCTGGTCTTTTCTGAATATATGACTGATCCCTCCTCCAGAAACTGTCACATACATACCAACAGTGGTGGGTGAGAGGGAGAGAGAGAGAGAGAGAGAGAGAGAGAGAGAGAGAGAGAGGGAGAGGGAGAGGGAGAGGGAGAGAGAGAGAGAGGGAGGGAGAGGGAGAGAGGGAGAGAGAGAAAGAGAGAGAGGGAGAGAGAGAAAAAGAAAGAGAGGGAGAGAGAGAGAGGGAGAGGGAGAGAGAGAGAGAGGGAGGGAGAGAGAGAGAGAGGGAGAGGGAGAGAGAGAGAAAGAGAGAGAGGGAGAGAGAGAGAAAGAGAGAGAGGGAGAGAGGGAGAGGGAGAGAGAGAGACAGAGAAGGAGGGAGGGAGAGAGAGAGAGAGAGAGAGAGGAAGAGAGAGAAAAAGAGAGAGAGGGAGAGGGAGAGAGGGAGAGAGAGAGAGAGAGTTAAGCAAAACTATCATGCCTGTGTGTATATACAACATTCCACCCTGGTAGTCCCCCACATCTCTAATGAAAGAGGAGGCACATTTCTTCATCTCTTCTCTGGGTCTGAGATCCCTTGTTAGAATTACACAGAATTCTGCTGCCGGCAGTTTAATTTGAACTTTGTCATTCAAACAAAGCTGCTTGATTTTTTTGTATTTAAAAAAAAAAGAAAGTGGCCATTCCAAGTCCCTCAGGCTGGTCCCCAAGGTACTATAGCTTGGGGAACCTGGAACCTTCTCTCCTTGCTACGTGCTGAGTTGTTTTCATGAACCCTTAGCAGCAAAAACAATTAGTATCCACATCAATCCTTAAGATTCCCAAAGGGTTCTTGTGCTATCACATAGGACTCAACTGCACTTGGTTGTCTTCTGAAGTCATTCAAATCAAACCCTGATACATTAGACTGTGCTCTTTAGGGAAGGAGGAAGGAAGGGAACAAGCATGTATTAAGTGCCTACACTGTGTTAAGTCCTTTACAAGTGTTATTTCATCTGGTCCTCACAACAATCCTGAGAAGTAGGTGCTGTACTATCGTCATGTTACAGTTGGGGAAATTGAGGCAAGCAGAGGTTAAATGACCCGACTATATGGCAGAAACCCAGAACAGAAATTGTGGTGATGATCTAATACTGGCCAAACGCAGCAGCCCAGGAGGTTGGGTGTGTGTCGTGTGCCTCCAGAACTGCCTCCTTCAGAGCCGCCCTGCCCTACCCCCCAAGGAGGATAAGATGAAGAGCCAGGAAAATCAGAAAGTCTGAAGGCCCAGGTCTCAGGAACAGGCAGAGAAAGGCCACTTTGGAAGGCTTTTCTTCCATTTAAAGATTTCAGAGTCTGTGACTCTATCCCTGTCAGAGTTCTTTCAACTAACCAAGTCACAAACTGACATCTTAATATGTGATGCTTATGAATGCCTACAGGATCAATTGGAGAGTTAGCCTGTGCTTGGACATGTGTATACACATACACATGCATGCACATTCCCATGTGTGTGCATTGTTAATACATAATTCTTTGTATGTTGTCTCCCCTACCAGGCTATGAGCTCTTTGAGGGCACCAATTTGTATCCCCATACTTTCATTGTATCCACCCATGGTATCAAGAACATAATACATTTAATAAATATGTGATTGACTTGACTTGAAAAAAACCTCCATCCTTGATGCTAGCCTAGCGATGAATGTCTCTGATCTCTATTAGGCTCGTTATTGGGTGGCATTGAAAGTCCATCACCAGCCTTCCGTTCAAAGCATTTCTAGGACATTTTTCTCATTTCCTATACTCAGCTCCCCTCCCTCTCAAAACTGCATTGTATTCATTTTGTATAGATCATGTTTTCTTGTTGTTGTTCAGTCATTTCAGTTATGCCTGACTAAGGCAAAGAGAACTTATGTGACTCCCCTTGGGTCCCACAGCCACTGTGTGACAGTCCATGATGTCTTGATTCTAAGACAGATTCTCTATCTACCACACCACACTGCCTGCAATGCTGCTGTTTGTTGTTCAAGTCCTGATGACCCCATTTGGGGTTTTATTGGCAAAGATACTGGAATAGTTTGTCATTTGCTTCTCCAGTTCATTTTATAGATTAAGAAGCCAAGGCAAACTGGGTGAAGTGACTTGCCCAGGGTCACACGACTAGTAAGAGACTGAGACTGGATTTGAGCTCAGGAAGATGAGTCCTTCTGACTCTAAGTCCAGCACTCTATGCACTGTGGCCCCTAGCTGACCCCATACATACTTATATCAGTACCTAGTCTCCTCCTTCAGAATGTAAACCCATTCAGGGCAAGGACTGTGCACTCAGCACAATGTCTGCCACACAATATGTGCCAGGCACTGTGTTAAGTCCTTTACAAGTGTTATTTCATCTGGTCCTCACAACAATCCTGAGAAGTAGGTGCTTCAGGGCAAGGACTGTGCACTCAGCACAATGTCTGCCACACAATAGGTAAGTAGAAAACAAAGAGTGTAATTGAGCTACTGTACTCAGCCTGGCCAACCTGAATTGGGAAGGTCCTCACTGAACCATGCTAGAGTGTTGTGCAGGAGTGAGGGCAGGGCGTTGACGATGCCCAAGTAACTGGATGAGAAAAGAAAATTCATTCAATCAAGATGCTACTTTAAGGACATGACTGTCCTCCCACAAAAAGATAAAAATAGACTTAAGTATTGTGTAGTTTTCATTGAATTGACTGGTTATAATAAGTTCATTTTCTTCTATAGAAGAAAACTGAATCTATCCTGTCAGGGAGTAAAAATATCATTTGATATAGTAAATTTCTTCAAAAAATTTCCACAAATATTCATCCAAGTATGTCCTATGTTCAGAGCACCATATGTGCAGAGCACCATATGTGGATCCAGGGGGGAATCCCTCATTACTGCCATCCAATCATCAGTGACTGTGGTTTTCCAATACCTGCCAGGAG
This sequence comes from Potorous gilbertii, assembly GCA_028658325.1. Classification (NCBI taxonomy): domain Eukaryota; kingdom Metazoa; phylum Chordata; class Mammalia; order Diprotodontia; family Potoroidae; genus Potorous; species Potorous gilbertii. The sequence goes on from CM053772.1 coordinate 6,391,029, forward strand.
TTAAGGTCAAGTTCATGGTCCTGTAATCTGTAGAGTCTATTCACTTTTAAAAGAATGGGTCCTTCCCCCTTCTGCAATTCTTTGACACCATTGCAGCTAACCAAAATTTCTTAAAGATTAACAATACCTTAGGAATGCCACCTTCCAGTTCTTCTAGTTGCCAAGGATATCTCTCATCTAGATCTTGCTCATCAAGCAAGGGAGAGGTGATGCTCAGAAAATGAAGAAACAACCTCTTGTTCTGGGGATACAACCTACCCAAGCCTGGCTATCCTGTGATGCTCCTCTCTGGGTCCCCCTGGAAAACTGTACCAGGGAGTCTACCCAGCATCCCAGGGGCCTGTTTCTTTATTCCCCCACTACTTCCTAGATAGCAATAAAAGCGTGAAAACTGACCATCACTTTACTATGATTGTCTCACTTTCTCTCCATTTATATACATCTGCTCCATGAAGTCCTTGCACAGCTTTCCCTTCATTTGTAATGTGGGCCGCCTACACTTTTTTCCTACCTTCGTGTTGTTCCCAATCTGAGTGTGGCAGCATGGGGCCAGAAAAATAGCCTCACAGCTGTAAGTGATTCCCCTTTCTTGACCTGGGTTCAAATCCTGACTTTTGTTCACTTTGTTCAGGCTACTTAAGCTTCTTAGTGTGGATTACTTGACTGGCCATTTGCACCCTTCTGACAGCCATGACAATTTGAAGCACACTATGGAATGTTTTAGCCTGTACCTCAGTTTCTTCACCTGGCAAGTAAGACTAAGCAATTTCTACTACTCCTTTGAGCTCTAAATCCCATGATCCTCTATACTTATGCAACCAGGTTGGTCTTGGCATGCTCGATTCGGGTAACTTGGAGGCATGCATCCCCTACCAGTCAGATGGTCCTCTTTTGCTTGGCTCTCTGTAGCTTCAGAATTGGTGGAATTGAACTGATTAGCCTTCCAAAGCCACAGTCTCTCTCTCTCTCTCTCTCTCTCTCTCTCTCTCTCTCTCTCTCTCTCTCTCTCTCTTTCTCTCTCTCTCTCTCCTCTTTTCTGTTGTTTTCTTTTTGGTGACTTATCTGCTGAGAATGAAGATCACAGTTCACTCACAGCATGGCTGCCATGAACTGAACCAGTGGGAGGGGAAGGACTTTCCTTTTCCTTCTCATTCTCTTTTCTTCTTGTTCCAAGGAATGAGCCTGGGGATGTCTGTTTCTGTTCTGTGCTATTTTTCCTCAGTTTCAGGGGCTAGAATTAATCCCCATGGACCTAACAGTTTAATTGATGACAACTTTGGAGTCAGCACTGTAGGCAGAATGGTGCAGTCAGTCAAGCAGAGAGGACCTAAGGAGCCACTTAACCTATGGAGGACTTAAGCCTCTTGTAGGGTTTGGGGCCTGGCACCAGGACCATGCTCAATGTGGACTGATCCCTTTCCCCTCCCTAGAGATTGAGATGGCATAGAGAGAAGAAATCACAGTTAAATAATGGAACATCAATTTAAAATGGCCCTCACAAAGTGGATAAAAGAAAGGGCAACTAATCTATGCAACACTGAAGAGGCCAGTGATTGTTCCTGGCTGGGCAATCTGGGAAGAGCTAACCTTGGGACTGGACCTTAAAGATGAGTAAAATTCCAGTAGTTGGAAATGGTGGGGAGGGCATTCCAAGAATGGCAAATTAGTGGACAAAGACATGGAGATGGGAAAGTGCAAGATATAAACCAGACATATTTTAATGTACACATGGAACTTATAAACACCCAATCAAAGACATTCAATAGAAGACCCAAAAGCATTGCTATCATTCCCCCATCCTTCCTTGACTCCATCCTCCATTTCTCTAGAAAATGAAAAAGTGATTATTTCTTCACTTTTCTAGCAACTGCCTCTCCCTTGTTTGTTAAGTTCAAGACCCCTGGATCAGATGAAAAACATCCTCAGCAACTGGAAAAAATGAAAGATATTTTTTACTAAGAAACTTTTAATCTTTAAAAGATTCTGGTGAATTGGAGAGGAGCCAAGTATGGAGGAAGGGTGCATTTCCCATTTTTTCTAAGTGAAGGGAAGTTACACACTCCCAGACCAGTGTGTTTTGGACTAGATGGATGATGGCTTTTTCTTCTCTGAAACGCCATGATACCATGGATTATGAGCGAATTAAGAGAGTGCTCAACAATACATAAGAGAGAGACCAAAAGACAGAGAAACAGAGAGACAAATGCAAAGAGAGACTGAGGCAGAGAGTCCATATCTCTCTGAGAAAATTATAAGAAAGAGTTGACTTCCATGGGCCCAAGTAGAATAAAGGGAGAGAAAGGGCCAGATGTCCAGTCTCTCACAGATGATGAGGAGTTCCCAAGTTCCAGCCAATGAGGGAGCAAGCACAAGCCAAAATATGAGCCTGTGGGAGAGAGCCAGGAGGTCAGGACTCAGGGAGGTCTGGCCCCAAGAAGCCAGAGTATGATGACAGGATGGAGGAAATATCTGCTCAGAAGAGCTACGCCCTTCCATTTGAAATAGTCATTAGGAATCTAGCAGCTCTCTTTGGGACAATGTCCCCTTCCTAAAATGTATGATCCTTCTGGAGTCACTCATGGACCCATGAGGCACTTCTCTGGTCTTGACCAAGCTCTGAACTGCCCTTCACAGGGCAACGAAAAAGCATTGATTACAGAGATGGCTGGTGTTCTGATACTTTTCCTTATGTAATCCCATTCAAGAGAAATCCTGGGCAGAGAAGACATGTCTACACTCTTGGGAAGTGATTCATTATCTGGTTCATTCATTTCATGCAAGTAATAAAATCAGACAACTTTGATCACCAAAGGGTGGACGCAGCATGTCGGGGGAGGGGGAGGGGCCATGTGGGTAAGCAGAGGACTTAGCTTGCTTTGGACCATTAGAATGGACTATCTTCAAACAGCATGGAATTCTGGGACTTGTCAGCAGTAGAGACTTCAAGGGCCTGAAAGTAGCAAATAAATCCATCATTCCTGTGCAACACAGCTCCCCTGAGGGAGTGATTCTCTCATATGGAAAGACTGAAAGGCTTGGAGTCAGGAGGTCTGCAGCTGCTGGGACACACACTAGCTGGGTGATGTTGGCCAAGTCCTCATCTATAAAATGGGCACAACAATGTGTATGAACTCTCTCATAGGACTGTTGTGAAAGGACTTAAAAAGGGCAGAGGAAGGAAACAAGCGTTTCTGTAGCACCTACTATGTGCTGGAGACTGTACTAAGTGCTTTTCCAATGTCTCATTTGATCTCACAACCCTAGGTGGTAGGTGCTATCATTACTCCCATTTTATGGATAGAGAAACTGAGGCAGACAGCAGTTAAGTGACTTACCCAGGGTCACACAGCTACTAAGAGTCTGAGGCCAGATTTAAGCTGAGGTCTTCTGTCTCCAAGCTTGCCACTCTATCTACAGAGCCACTCCAGCTTCCTCAAGTTCATTATCTCTCTTGATCTGGAGAACCACCCTGGGAGGGAGGCGCTATCATTACCCCATTTTACAGTAGAGGAAACTGAAGCAGACAGAGGTTAAAGTAGCACCCCTTGGGTCACATAGCTAACAATCAATCAATCAAGTGTTTATTATGCTCCGACTATGGGTCAGGTTCAGTGCTAAGCTCTGGGAAGGGAAATAAAGGTAAAAACTGTCCCGTCCTCAAAGAGTGTCCAGTCTAAAGGAGGAGAAAACATGTATACAATGAGGAATATTCTAGGTAGACACTGATTAGGTGAAAGGCACTCTGAGAGAGGAAGGGACTGGCACTTGGAGGATAGAGAAGGGCTTCCTGAGGTAGATAAGAGATCAGTTGATACTTGAAAAGAATCTGGAGAAACTGGGAGGTACAGAGAAGGTGGCAGTGAATTCTAAGTATGAAGGACAGTTAGGACAAAGGAACAGAGGCTGGAAATGGAAAGCTGGGTCTGAGGCACTGGAAATAGTCCGGTGGTATTAAATGCACAGTGAGTGGGGTGTGAGCTGTAATAACTCTGGGGAGAGGGGAAGAATCCAGGGAATAAAAAGCTTTAAATGTCCAACAAAAGAGTTTAGATTGAATCCAGGGAGTTTTAAGAAGCAACCCGTTGAGCAGAGGGGCAAAATCATCAGATCTGTGCTTTGGAAGAATCTGCTTGACTGCTGAGCAGAGAATGTATTGGCAAGGAAAGAGACTTGAGGCAAGGGCAAGTTGAAAGGTCTTGTAATAATATAACCAAGAGATGCTAAAGGCTGAGGTTAAATTAAGGTTTGCTATGTGATTGGAGAGAAGGGAACATATCCAAGAGATAGCGTAAAGGGCAGGATCTATCAGATTTGGTAATGCATTGGACATATGGGTAAGAGTGAAGCATCAAACAGGACACCGAGGTCACGAACCTGGGGTTTGTGAAGACATGGTACCATTGGCCGAAATAAGGAAGTTGGAAGAGGGAAAGGGTTTGAGGGAAAGAGGAAGGGAATGAGTTCAGTTTTGGACATGCCTGTGACATAGTCAATGCAAGATGTCCAAAAGGTGTTTGGTGATACAGGACTAGAGATCAGCAGAGATGCCAGGGCTATAAAGAGACCAGAAAATCATGTGAATAGACATGATCATGGAACTTAGGCAAACTGATGAATAACCCAGGCAAGACAAAGAGAAGAGAGCCCAGGACAGAGCCTTAGGGATATCCATGGTTATCAGGCATTCCTTGAATGAACTTCCAGTAAAGGAGACTGAAGAGCAGTTGAACAGATAGGAGGAGACTCAGGAGACAGCAGTGTCATGAAAATCTAATGAGGAGAAGAGATATAGAAAAAAGTCAACTATCAAGATGCTTTAGAGAGAGTAAGAAGGATGAGGAATATGAAAAGTTGTCTATTCGGCTGTTGAGAGAACATTGGTAACTCTGAAGAGCAGCTGTCAAATTTAGAAGACGTGGAAGGAGAAGAAATGGAGGTACCTTGTCTAGATGACTTCCTCGAGGAGTCAGTTCTGTAAAAGTTCTAGAAATATTGAATGATAGCTAGCAGGGTTGGTTGAGTGAAGTGAGAGAAATTTTAAGAATGGGAGAGAAGTAGGCATGTTTGTCAGACAAAAGAAGGAGCCTGTGAAAGTCTGAAAATGAGAGAAGGAATAGGGATGATAGAGGACAAATCTACTGGAGAGGTTAGGAGAGAATGGAATCAATGATGAAAATGGGGAGTTGTTTAGTCATTTTTCAGTCATATCTGACTCTTCATGACCCATTTGTGGTTTTTGTGGCAAAAAATACTAGAGCAGTATGCCATTTCTTTCTCTGCCTCATTTTATAGATGAGGAAACTGAGGCAAATGGGGTTTAGTGACTTACCCACGGTCATGCAGGTAGCAAATGTTTGGGGCTGAATTTGAACTCAGGAAGACTACTCATCCTGACTCCAGGACTGCTCTTTGCACTATGGTGCCACCTAGCAGTCCGAAGAGAAAATGCTACCCCTTCTTTTGGGACTGGAATAAGGGAGCAGGTCAAGGAAGATGTCTTAATGATTCCAGATAGGGAGGAGGGAATAACAGGGAACTCTTGGAGAATGCAAAGCTTTTTGGTTTGTTATTGGCTTTGCATTTACAGGATGGAGAATACTGCTTTGCCAAAGTAGGTGCTCACTGATTGCTTGTTCAGTTGAATGGATGTTGGAGATTGCCTTTGGGAGAAGAGATGCCTTGAGCTTTGTGAGTTTCAGAAGCCTGTGGAAGAGCCTTGGACTGAAGTGAAGGACTCACACCAGTGCTGCATTCCTGCATGGTCTCAAAACTAAAAAAAGTTAGGTTGGATTTGCAAATCCTCCCATAGGATCAGTTTGAATCAGACCATAGAGCCAGAGCTGGAAAGGACCTCAAAGGTCACTTGGCCCCAAATTCACTTTACAGAACAGAAAACTGAGACCTGGAGACTGGATGACTTATACAAGGACACACTGGCACTAAGTGGCAGAGCTGGTCCTCTAGCTAGAGACCTAGCATCCTTGGCACCAGACCATACTACAGAACAGGCAGTCAGCCACTACAGTCAGATACAGGAGACAAATGCATCCATTCACTAAGCTAACCTTGGGCAGCCCCAACAACTTTGATGACTTTTCTATTGTCTCTGGGTTGCTTGAGTACCATATTGGCCCACTTTGGACTTTATCACAGCATCTGAGTAGTTGCAAGAGGACCGAGGGCAGAGTATGACACCAAGCATACAAATGGACTATCTCATCACAATTTAAAATTCTGTACAAAAATTGCTAAATATCTCCAAGTCATCTTCATGGAAGAGATGTAGCAAAATTACAGTCACTTAAATCACAATGGTGCCATGACAGCCCTACCACACAAATGGTGCTGGATGAGAAGAAGAAAGAATTTCACAGACCAAAACACTCTCTCTGTCCTTGACTCACCAAGGTTGGTTATTTCTCCCTGTTGGAATATGAAACCCCTAATGGGCAAGAACTGTTTTACTTCTCACTTGGTATCTCCAGCTGGGCCCAGCACAGTGTCTTGATGCTCTTTGCTTGGTTAATCACCCACATTAACAAGGTCTTGGATCCACTGAAAAATTGGAGGATTGATACATAGCCATCACATTCAAGGTGACAGAAGTACAGTAATATGGTATAAAAGTCATCTGCTCTTAGTAAGAGAATTGTCAGACTCCTGGAGAGAATGACCCTCCTGCAATTAGAGCTCTTGAAGATGAGTAACTACGTTTGCTTGCTCTTTTTGCTTTAAAAAAAATAATAGTCTGAGCCATGTCCAGCATAACTTTGGCCTTTGGGAGAGCCAAGATGATTCTTTTTCCATCATGAAAATCCTTTTGGCTGGCTCTCTGGCTCACCTTTCCTTCCTATACATTTGGCATTAATTGTTCCTGAGGTTTTGGATGAGGTGGGAACCCGGAAGAGATATTAGACTTCATGGTTAAATAAAGGAGGCTATGTTTAGCCCAAGCGGTAGTGTAGTGCACCTCCCTGGCTTTGGGCGAGGCAGTCGTGATCATGGAACAGGTTGCATGATGACTATCCATTGGTCCCAGGGATAAGAGAATGACAGAGACAGTGAGGCAGCCAGAGAAGACGGGATTCCTATGATGGGGGATCAGACTTGGTGGTATTTAGAAATGTCATCATTCCAACTGCTTTTTAACTGTTTGGGGACCAGAAGTTCCCCCTGCTGTGTTCTTCCAAGCCTTCCCCATATTACTTTAGGTACTGCAAAGGAAATTTAATCCATATGTTTCTGATTCATTTGGACTTAACTCATAAATATGCCTCATTGGGGACTAGCACAACCCCACGTTCACTTAAAGCAAGTCGTTTCCTGAGACAAGAGTGCAGACAAATGGAACTTGATTTCCAAAGGCTCCTTCTCCTCCTCCTCTCCCCCAAAAAGGGAAAACAAAAACTAAGTTTGATTCACATTGTCTTCAGATAATCAGGAAGTAGTCATTTATCCTGTAACTTTGCTGTGGTCAGATAAGTCACTTAGAAAGCAAGAGTAGGAACATGTGTGCACAGAAGTGCACACACACATGCACACACACACATGCACACACAGAGACACATGCGCACATGTGCAAATACACACATGCACATGCACACATACACAAATACCCATACACACATGAACGCACACACACACTCACAACTACAGGTGCTCATGCTCTCTCATCAAGCTCCAAAGAGTCCTCATAACCTCTGACCTTTCTTACTGCCTGATCCAGCTGAATTTTGGGCCCCAAGAAGAAAATGCCAGTTGAGAGCTGCTCTTAAATATCGTCAAAGAACAGGGTTATATCTTCCTCTGGACTTTTTCCTCTTCCTGCTTTTTGGGTTTTTAAATGATTAAATCACAGGCCCAGATAAACAAAAAACTGTGGGTCACCTCTGCATTTGCTACAATGCAACCTATATTATTTTAAAAGGGAACAGTGGGAAGGACAGGCAGCCTTAGACTTTCCCCAGAGACTACCATTCATATGTTCCACAGAAGTCACTTGAAAAATGGGTGGTGCTTCACTCAGAGAAGGGAAGACCTGGGTATTTTTAAGTATATGGAATCAGGCAGTTGGGCAATAAGCATTTATTAAACTCATGCCATGCGCCCCGGCATTCTGGGCGAAACACTGGTGATACAAAGAAAAGCAAAAGACAGTCCCTGGTTTCAAGGAGCTCATGGTCTAATGGGAGAGACAATATGCAAATAGTAATGTACAAATAAGCCAGAGATGGGACAAATAGGAGATAATGAAAAGGGGGGACACACTAGAATTAAGATGAGGGGATGGAAGGAGGCAGGTGCCATTTCCTGTAGCACACTAGCATTCCATCACATATATCTTGTTCATTCTGCAGTTGATGGGCACCCCCTTAATTTCCAATGCTTTGACACCACAAGGGAGCTACTACATATATTTTTGTACATATATAGTTCCTTTTTCCTTTTTGTTTAATCTCTATGGAGCACAGACCTAGTATTGGTACGACTAAGTCAAAGGCTAGACACAGTTTTATAGCTCTTCGGGCACAGTTTCAGAATGGTTCTGGACTCTAGAATGGCATTCTCCAGAATGGTTGGATTGACAACTCCATCATCCATGCATTAGTGTTCCAATTTTACCTGCTTTCCCCATTGTGTCAAATTAACCAATCTGATAAATGTGAAGTGGTCCCTCAGAGAAGTCCTCATTTGCATTTCTTTAATCCATAGTGATTTAAAGTATTTTTTCATATGACTATAGAAAACTTTGATTTCTTCTGAAAACTGCCTATTCATGTCCCTTGACCATTTATCAATTGGGGAATGACTCATGTTCTCTTAAATTTGACTCTATATATTTGAGAAATGAAGCCTTTTAGAAACTTGCCGTAAAAATTGTCCCCATTTTCTTGCCTTTCTTTCAATTTTGGCTGCATTTGGTTTTGTATGTGCAAAGACTTTTAAATTTCATATCATCAAAATTATTCATTTTACACCCTCTAATTCTATCTCTTGCTTGATCATAAGTTATTTCTTTATCCATGGATCTGACGTGTATATTTTTTTCCATGCTCCTTAATTTGCTTATGTTATCACCCTTTATGTCTAAATCATGTACCCATTTCAACTTTTTCTTGCTGTATAGTCTGACATGTTGGTCTATACCTGGTTTCTGCCATACCACTTTCCAGTTTTCCCAGCAACTTTTGTCAAATACTGAATTTTTGTCCCAAAAGATTGGCTCTTACAGTTTATCAAAAACTGGAGTACTGCAGTCATTTACTTCTATGTACTATCTACTTAATCTATTCCACTGATCCACGAGTCTATTGTATTTTTGGAGGCAATGGGGTTTAAGTGACTTGCCCTGGTTCACAGAGCCACTAAGTGTCTGAGTTCAGATTTGAACTCAGGTCTTCCTGCCTCCAGGGCTGGTGGTCCTATCCACTGTACTACCTACCTGACCCAACACTCTATCTTTTTTTTCAGCCAGTACCAGATTATTTTGATGATTGCTGCTTTGTAATACAGCTTGAGATCTAGTATAGCTAGCCTGGAGTGTGGAATTGAGGCCCCGTGACTAACTCCAAGTTTTATTAAGGGAATATGTTCTATAAAGTCTGAATTCAGTCAAAGGGCTACACTTGAGGACCTAGATGGCCCCATGCTCCCCACCCTTGCTTGGCCATCTTCCTTCATATTTTTTAATTGATTTCCTTGATATTTTTGAATTTTTTCTTACAGATGAATTTTGCTGTTCTTTCTAGCTGCATGTAATATGTTTAAATTTGATTGGTATGACACTGAATAAGTACATTAATTTAAGTGGAATTGTCCTTTTTATTCTATTGGCTTGGCCCACTTGTTTCGTGCCTTATCTTATTGGGAAAGCTTTTAGCTTATCCTCATTACAGACAATGCTTGCTCATGGTTTTAGAGAGATACTACTTATCTTTTAAAATTTATTCCTATTTTCTCTAGCATTTTTTTAATAGAAATGAGGGTTGTATTTTCTCAAAAGTTTGTTTCTTTTCTGCATCATATCATTTCTCTTGGTTTTCTTGCTGATATGGTCAATGACGCTGGTGGTTTTCCTAAAGCTGAGGCAGCCCTGAATTCTTCGCCCATTATTTCCCTTCACAAAGTTATCACTCCAGTCAAACAGGAGAACTTGCTGTCCCGCAAACATGTTGGGTGCTTTCCCACCACTCTGCCTTTGGCTTGGACCCTGCAGCTGATTTTACCCCTGACAGATTGACTTCCTTAATTATATTTTGCTTAAGCGCATATAAAAACTCATTTGTATTCGCTGAGTTCTTCCTATTTGGAGAGCTTGCTAATAACAAGAGGAGTGATTCCCAACCCTGGGTGGGGGGGGGGCCTGGAAACACAAGGCAACTGGACATAGGCAGGGTGAGAAAGGCTCAACTGCTTGGCCACACACTCCAGAACCACAGCTGGAGCAAGTAGTTTCTCTTCAAGGGCCCACACTGAAGAGGGGACCACCCCCTTCTGTATTCTGTAATCAGAAAGAGGGAGGGAAGGAGGGGGAGAGGAAGAGAGGGAGAGGGAGAGGGGGGGAGGAGAGAGGGGGGGAGAAGAGAGAGAGGGGGAGAAGAGAGAGAGAGAAACAGAAAGAGCAGTAGAGAAAGGAGAGAAAGAAGAAAGGGTATTAGGAGGAGACACAGAAACAGAGAGAGCAAGGGAGAGAGATAGAAGGAGGAAGAGAAAGAGAGGGGAGGGAGAGAAGGATGAGGAAGAGACAGACAGAGAGACAAAGACAGAACAGATAGATGGGCAGGAAGGGGATGGAGCAGGCTGTCTGGTTCAGCATTCATTTCATATTCCTACCTCAACACCTGACCTCTCCTGGAGCATCCATGAACTTTTTGAAATGCATTTTGCTAGCTGTATGTCCATAATCAGCTTCCTTTGTAATCCTGTGTATTTTATTTTATGTATTTAGAGGCATAATTGTGATAGGGCTCCGCAGATTCTATCAGACTGCTGCCCAGAGACACAAAGGTTAAGCACCACTGGCCTAGGATCTCCACTGGCCATGAGTGGTCTTGACCCCCTGGGACCACACCCGGACTTGCTGAAGTTTAGTTCATTCTTCCTCCAACTCCACAGCTGTTTACTGAGCATCTCCTCTGGGCCAGATGTGCAGCTGACATTAGGTCCTACCCTCCTGAACTTTCAGGCTTGTGAGGGAGACAAGGGTCACCTAGCACCGGGAATAGAGACAGTGGACTAGGGACAAGCTCCAGCCAGGCCCTCCCCACAGCACAGGGTCTGGAGCCAGAAGACTTGGGTTCAAACCCTTCCTTCCCTGCCTGCATAGTCGTTCTTGGAGCAGTCACCTGAATTCTGAGGCTACATGGTCCTCATCTGTGAGATGGGAGGTAGCTGAGGGGCACTGGGGACTCTACAACTCAAATCTAACTAGGGGGAAGCTGCAGAGAGGAAGCAGGAGAGGAGGACTGAGCAGTCCTGACTTCTTGTTCCTTTCATGTAGGGAACTTCCAGCATGGAAACTGTTAAGCATGTAGTAAGCTCCTAATAAATGTTTATTAATTGAGTGAGTAAAAGGAACCCCCACTACAGGAGAGCAGGGAATCCTCGTGTGGGTTCAAATACTGATGCTGCCACTCACTGCTTATGTGATCCTGGGCAAGTTCTTTCCCCTCTCTGGGCCTCAGTTGCCACTTTTGGTCCCACAAAGTGACTTGTATTAAGGATCTCTGAGATCTCTTCTTAACCTAATTCTGTGGTCTTATGTCCCTGGTACCAAATTCCAGCATCATCTTTTCAAGGTTACTACCCAACAAACTAGGAAAGAGGCAGCATAAGACACACAAAAAACCAGTGACATCAGAGTCAGAGAATCTGGGTTCAATCCCCAGTTGAGGAACACATTGCCAACCACTTCCCTCTCTGGGCCTCAGTCTCTCTCTGTTGAGCCGTGGAATAGTCATAGGAGCTAGCATTTCTGCAGAGCTCTGTGGTTTGCCTAGTACTTTCTGAATATTATGTAATTCCATCCTCACAACAATCCTGGGAGGTAACTGCTTTTACTTTCCCACTTCACAGGTGAGGAAACTGAGGCAGACCAAAGTGAAACAACTTGCCCAGAGTCATACAGCTGGTGTCTAAGGCTGGATTTGAACCCAGGTCTCCTTGCCTTGTGCTTTCTAGCCGCCTTTGAGGTCCCTTCCAGGGATCCTAAAGATATATGTGAGTGCATGTGTGTGGGTATGTGTGCACATATATTGTGTGTGCATGTGTGTGCACATGTGTGTATGCATGTGTTTTCATAGTCCAGAAGAGGGAGCTGTAACATGTTTCTAGAATCCAGGGGTAGACTCAAGGACACATTTGGCCCTCTGGGCAGGTTTCCCAACCCTGGACTTTCCCATTTGAGTAGAGGTAGCCTCCTCCTCCCCAAGGAGCAGACAGGGAGCTGGTGGGGATGAGAATTCACTCTGATCTCCACCTGGATCAGAAGAGAAATGGGGAGGAAGGAGGGCATTTTGGAGAAAAGAAAATGACTTCACCAGAGGCTGCCCCAGACCCCAGACCTTCCACAAGTCTCTTAAACAGGATAAACAATGATCCTAACTTGATAAGATGCCAGATCTAACATGAGGAGGGAATTTCAGAGGCACTTTAGGGAATATATTTTTATATTTTTACTGTTAGGGAAACCAAGAAACTGAGATCTTGAGATTGTATGTGTGTGTGTCTGTGTATGTATACATGTTTGCCCATTAGACTCTATTTCTTCATCTGTAAAATGAGTCAGAGAAGGAAAGGGTGAACCATTCCAGTATCTCTTCCAAGAAAGTCCCAGATGGGGTCAGACAACTGAAATGACTGAACATCAACCAAAATAACATAGAAACATAAATATACACACATACAAATGTAGATATATGCATGTATGTATACATACGTGTATGTGTGTATGTATGTGTGTAAAAAGAAGAGCTCAGAGGACAACTGGCCCAGTTCCTTCATTTCAAAGGTAGGGAAATTGAAGCCCATGGACAGTGACTTCAGATCCTGGTTCTACAACTAGGAGAAGATTCAGTCAATTCCCTAATTTTAGGGATGAGGAAATGGAGGCTCAGAGAAAGGGTGGCCTGCAGGGCCCCTCTCCATCCAGGGCAGGGCAGGGAGCCGTCCCATTGGCACCACTGTTCTTGGAGCTGACCACCTTCTCCTTTGGGGGAGCCCCAAACATAGAGGAAGGGAAAGAGGAGCCCTTGGGTTCTCATATCCCTGCAATGCCTGCATTACAAACACAATTGAGGCTTTTCAGGAGATGCGGTAGATGGGTAACTCATTCCCTTTCTTCCTCCTCACGCACTTTTTGGCTGCCTCCCCACTGCAAACAGAGGCCTTGGCTCGGAAACCTCCAACCAGGCCTATGTGACACCCAACACCTTTACTGAGGAGGGCTGATGCCAACAATGCCGCCAGGGACCAGCTTTGAAATAGAGCCTGGGAACCTTCGACCATGGCCCAGAGACACGGTGGCGCCTGATTCTGTCCCGTCTCCCCTAGACACATTCACAGAGGAGTGGCTAGCCCAACTCCGCCATTTAGAGTATGTTTGTCTATGTGTGAGGGTTTTTGTGTGTATATGTGCACACGTGGAGGCATGTGTGGATGTACATATATGTGAGCAGGGGACATATGCATGTGTCTGTGTGTGCACACATGTGGGGACATGTGTGTGCATGTGCATGGGGGCATGGGTGTGGGTATGAAGGTGTCTCATGGAGTTCAGTGTAGGTAAGCATGCCCGAGCACCCCTATGTAGTTGGGAGAGGGACTTTGAGGAAGGCTCAGTAGAAACCATTTGGGGATCTCACCTCGCTAAGGAAGAAACCCAGCTCAGTGACCCATGGTCTTAGCCATTAGACATGTTACTGTCATCAGAAACATGAACTGTGTCCAAATCCATAACCCTCCTATCCTCATAGGCTCCATACCCCAGAATTGGTTAAGGGCCTACTATGTGCCAGATTCATCTTCCTGCATTCCAATCTGACCTCAGACACTTAATTAGCTATATGACCCGGAGCCCTTCACTTCACCCATTTGCCTCAGTTTCCTCATCTATACAATGAGCCAGAGAAAGAAATGGTAAACCACTGTAGTATTTCTGCCAAGGAAACTCCAAATGGGATCGCCAATAGTCAGACACAACTGAAAGAAGACTGAAACCACACTGTATGCAGATCCTGGGGATGCCCAGACAAAAGGAAACTCTCCCCGTCAAGGGACTTCCTTGCAGTCCTGTGGAATCCCAGACCTAGGATCATAGAGGAAGATGAAGCCTGTGAGGCTGTCTGGGGTCAACACCCTCATCTCACCCAGGGGAAAACAAGACCCAACACACTTGTCCAAGGCACGCAGCAATCTGTGTCCATGGTGTACTCCAAGTCAGGCCTCCTCCCTCAGAATGGGGGGCTTCTTCCGCCCCACCCCTGTTTATTTCTCTTCTTCCCAGGCTGGGCCTGACTCAGGGAGGCTCTGGTTGGGGCCAATCCTGTGATCGTTACACAGAAAGGGTTTCCGGTCTCCCTGGCTTTGGGGGGGGCGCTCTGCCCACACACAGCCCCATCCAACCATTCACTTTGCATCGGGGATTTTTGAGGTTTTCCCTCTCCCTGCTCCAACCACTGGTGCCTTGGGAAAACTTGAAGAAATAAGGATTGTTCTACCTCTGAGATGGTCTGGCTGATGCTGTGGGAGCCCCATGCGGCTCAAGTCTCCTGGGACTTCCTCTGATCCTATCTTCCAGAACCAAGGCCTCCATTTTGAAGCAAAGGGAGGAGGAAAACTTCCAGAGGGAGGAGAACAGCTGGAGGAAGAGAGCTGTGCATCACTTTTTCCTCTCATTCTTACCTTTAAAATTCTTGGAAATCAACAGACAATGACTGAAATGCCACGTGCCTAAGATCTGGGAAAATGTTCATCCAGAAGGCCCGGGAGTGGCCTCACCCGTCAAATCACCGAGCAGGCAAGGAACTCAGGAGTCATGGGGA
>CM053772.1:6408569-6411303 GCA_028658325.1 Potorous gilbertii
AGCCAAGGCTCAGTTCCAATCTGGCCCTCTGCCTCCAAGGTGGGCAGAAGGCTCAGAAATGGTCAGATTTCCCTTGGGTTTCTGACCCCAAACCCCTCTGCTTCTCCACTATTCCTCCAAGCAAACTAAGGCAGGAAGGCCCTGCGGGATCTAATCCAGCCAGCCAGTCTGTGAGCCTTTCCTCCTCAGGCCCTGGGGAAGGCTGGCCCTGACTCGCAGGCCTGTGGTGGGTGGGTCACAGGACTGGAGATCACTGGAGCTGCAGGAGGCGGCTCCCCATTGTCTTTCTTACATTCTCTGCTTAGTCATAACTCAGGCCGTCTGCTGCTCAGAGCAGGAGCGGCCCCTTCTGTGGCCCATGGCAGCCACCCCAGCTGTTTTCCTTCCTCTGTAAACATGGAGAGGGAAAAGAAACTGCAATAACAGCAGTGAGAACCATGATGGCCCACCCTGGGGGTCTGATGATTTCTGTCCTAGGCAGAGGTGGCCTCTGCCCCTCCCCCCAGGGTCCCAGGTGAGAACTTTGGCCCCAAACTGGGCCCGAGGACGGAGGCCCAAGGAGCCCACAAGGATGCCCAGGTCAAGACCAAAGGGCATTCACAAGGGAAATGTCCAGGGCTCTTGACTGGGGCTGGGATGGAGGAGCACAGTTTACACCGACATGAAGGAAGGGGGGCCTGAGAAGGCTCCCATCACTTCAGACCAGACTCTTAGGGTCTGTTTTGACAGAGGCTCAAAAAGAAAGAGATTCAGAGGATTCGGTGTAGACATCAGCCACCAGTGAATCACCCGAGGCCCGAGGCTGTCTCCCTCACCTACTGGGAGCCTGGCTCCAGGGACCTCAGGTGCTGACAGATGAGAGGGACCCCAGCTCTTTGTGTGCATGGGGGAGGGGTGGCTGGCCTTTCCCATGCTCCTCCTCTCCATACACCCCAAGTCATGGTCTGGCTTCACTTCCCCATGGAGGACAAAAGTCCCAGTCAAAGCATCCCTAAGCTTCCTGGGTTAAGTTCTCTGAGCACCATGACCCTGCACCCCCTTTTCTATCCCCACTGTCACCATACTAAAAGGCATTTCTGTCCCCCAGTCCAGTCCCCTACCTACTTCACCATCACCATAGCACAATAGATGGAGAGAGTGAAGGGATGCTGGAGGTCATCCAATCCAATCCCTTTATTTTATAGAGGAAGAAATGGACACGTAGAGAGGATGACGTGTCTGAGGTCACCCAGGATATGACAGAATCGCAAGCTGGCTCTTCTGACTCCTAGCCTAGCCTTCTTTCCAGTAGACCCAGCTGCCTCTAATTCAGGCCTTCCTCCCCTCCTCTCTAGGCTCTGGTGAATACCACCCTCTCCCCCACCTCGCCTCCAGAACTTCCCTCTTAATCACCTTCAGTAGGAGAATCTTCCAAACAGCACAGGTGTGACCCAACAAAGTATAGTGCAAGATGTTGGCTGGAGAGTCAGAGGGACTGAACTCAAATGCTGGCAGGGTGACCAAAGCCAAGGGAACTGGAGCAGATGATTCTGCAGGTGTTTTCTAAGTTCTACATCTCATATTCTATGTTCCTGTGGCTTCACTCCACCCTTCCTCCCCCTTCCCATGACCTAAAACAATAACACAAGGAACTCAAAGCAATGCTTACTGATGTTGCTGACGTGTTTGCTCTAGAGCCAACCAAATGCCCCTCTGGGGACAACCTGGAGGAGAGAGGACCCCACAGAGACGGGATTGTTCTCTTCAAGCATCTGAGGAACGTCCACGAAGGCTTGCTGTCTTGGCGCAGAAAGATGAAATGCCAAAGAACAAAACTTGAATAGGCACAAGCTTCATGGAAAAAGACTCAGGTTCAGATAAAATAATTCCCAATCATGATTTTTTTATTAAATAAATTTATTTATTTAACTTTTTACATTAATTTTCACAAAATTTTGGGTTCCAAGTTTTCTCCCCATTTGTCCCCTCCCCCCCACCCCAGTACACTGAGCATTCTAATTTCCCCTATCACCAATCTGCCCTCTCTTCTATCATCCCTCCCTTCCCCTGTCCCCATCTTCTCTTTTGTCCTCTAGGGCCAGATAACTTTCTATTCCCCATTACCTGTATTTCTTATTTCCTAGTAACAAGAACAATACTCAACAGTTGTTCCTAAAACTTTGAGTTCCAACTTGTCCCCATCCCTCCCTCCCCACCCATTCCCTTTGGGAAGGCAGGCAATTCAATGTAGGCCATATCTGTGTAATTTTGCAAATGACTTCCATAATAGTCGTTTTGTGTAAGACTAGCTATATTTCTCTCCATCCTATCCTGCCCCGCATTGCTTCTATTCTCTCTTTTGATCCTGTCCTTCCCTGAGTGTTCACTTTAAATTTCTCCCTCCTCCCATTGCCCTCTTATCCATCGCCCTCCCTTCAATCATCCCCCTGACCCTGCTTGTCTCCTTCTCCCCCACTTTCCTGTATTGTAAGATAGGTTTTCATACCAAAATGCATGTACATTTTATTCCTTCCTTGGTCAAATGTGATGAGAGTAAACTTCATGTTTTTCTCTCAGCTCCCCGTTTTTTCCCTCCACTAAAAAGTCTGCTGCCTACCTCTTCTGTGAGAGATAATTTGCCCCATTTCATTTCTCCCTCTCTCCTCCCAATACATTTCTCTCTCACTGCTTAACTTCATTTTTTTAAGATATTATCCCTTCCTACTCAATTCACTCTGTGCTCTCTGTCTCTGTA
>CM053772.1:6411803-6484737 GCA_028658325.1 Potorous gilbertii
AGGGAGGGATGATAGAAGAGAGGGCAGATTGATGATAGGGGAAATTAGAATGCTTGGTGGGTGGGGGGAGGGGACAAATGGGGAGAAAATTTGGAACCCAAAATTTTGTGAAAACGAATGCAAAAAGTTAAATAAATAAATTTATATTAAAAAATTTAAAAAAAATTGAGTACATGCCTCTAATACATGTATATTTACTTATTTGTAAAGGATACATATGTACTCCTGAACCACCAACTATGCATGTTATAAAACTTATACAGAAATAGACATACTTCAAAGGAGATAGAAAAAATGAAATATTATTTAATGCCAAAGTCAATAGGAAACCTTTGAGTTTATTGAGCACAGGTCCGTGATTAAGGAATGCCACTTTGACCGCAGGTGGGAGACAGACTGAAGTGAGGAAAGACAACAAGAGAAAAGAACACCAATTATGATGCTTTTTCAATAGTTCAAGTGAGAGGTAATGAGGATCTAAACTAAGCTGGTGACTGTGAATGGAAAGAAGGGGACATATTTCTAACATATTTTAGAGGTGGTATAGCAATAGTAATTGAGCAATTTAATATATATTTTGGATGAGGGAGAATGAGTAATCAGGGATGATATTGAGCATAGGAATCTGGATGTCTGGACAGACAGTGATGCCCTTGACAGTAATAGGGGAGTTTGGAAGAATGGTGGGATTGGGAGATGAGGAAGAAAATGGAATGACATTTTCAATGAAGATTACCATGTGGGAGGTAGATTAAAGACAGTAAACCAGATGAACTCTCTTAACAATGTCTTCTAAACAACTTTAAAATAACAGCTTAAATCAAATTTTGAAGTGGCAGAGTCCACAAAAGCTCATGGTGAGAAGTTTTCCAGGTTAAGAAACCTTAGAAGGTTGCCAGGAGAGGTCCATGACACTAGAGTGGAGGTTGGTCCAGAGTGTACACATGTGACAGCAGTAGTAGCAGCAGCAGTTTCAGGAGTTCTCAGCTCAGAGATAGTAAAGGGGTCAGACAACTGATCAGAAAGAGATTACAAGAGTCCTTAGTTGGCAATGGGTATAGCTGGCACTTATTTGCAACCACTGCCAACATGCCAATCTGAATTGTGGTTCCAGGGTGGAGAGAAGCATTTGCAATCCATTACAAGATTGGGGTGCTGTTCACAGTTCCAAGACCATGAGCAGTGCTGAAGTTTGCAACAGCTGGAAATCAGGGGAACTAGTCAAAGTTCCAGGGCTAAGAGGAATGCTAATGTTTGTGACTGTAGAAGCAGGAACCCTTCCTGAGTAAAGAGCACAGAACAGACCATGGGAGCAGTGACCACACCTCTCTCCAAATAAGACCACCTTAAACTCACAGAAAACTTGCCACCTCTAGAACTAAATCTGAAAACAATAGCATGAAAAAGCTTGAAACTTGGGATAGTCTGTCCCCACCGCCAGGTGAGCAGAGTCCCACAGTTCAAAGTCAAGAAATGAGCTGAAAAAATGAACAAACAACAAGACCAAAGAACTTATAGTAACAAGGAAGGCTAAAACACAAATTCAGAAGAAGACAATAATGTAAAAACAACCATAAGCAAAGCCTCCAAGAGAAACATGTTAACTGACCTCAACTCCAACAAAACATTCTTGGAAGAGTTAAAGCAAGTGGTAAGAGCAGTTGAGGTAAATTTAGGGAAAGAAAAGAGTAATTCAAGAAATTATGAAAAAGAAATAATAAGTTGATAAAAGAGGCACACAAATACTAAAGAAAATATCACTTTCAAAAACAGTTTTGGCTTCATGGTAAAACAGGCACTAAAGAAAAGAACTGCTTACAAAGCAGAGTAGGCCAAATGGAAAAGGAGGTACAAAAGTTCACGAAGGAAAAGAGCTCCTCAAAAGGCAGAACTGGGCAAATGGAAGCTAATGATTCTATGAAGCATCAAGAACCAATATAGCAAAGTCAACAGAATGAAAAAAATAGAAGAAAATGTGAAATTTCTCATTGGAAAAATAATTGACTTAGAAAATAGATGAAGAACAGATAATCTAGGAATTACAGGGTTGCCAGAAATTCATGATAAAAAAAGAACCTAGATAGCATATTTCAAGAAATTATTGAGGAAAATTATTCAATTATCTTAGATCTAGACTGTAGGACAAAAATTGAAACAATCCACCAATCACTCCGTGAAAGAAATCTCATATGAAAACTCCCAGGCTATTTGGAATATCCAAATTCCAGAGCTCCCAGGTCAAAGAGAAACTACCGCAAATACCTTGAAAGAAACCATTCAAATATCATGCAACCATAGTCTGAATCATACAACATTTAGGGGCTTCCACATCTAAGGAATAAACTTAGAATATGATATTCTGGAAAACAAAGGAGCTGGGATTACAATCAACAATAACCTATCCAGAAAAACCAATTATAATGTTTTAAGGGGAAAATGAATATTCAATAAAATAGAAAACTTTTCAAGTGTTCCTGATGAGAGCACCAGAGCTGATGAAAAATTTTGAGATTCAAATCCAACACTCAAGAGAAGCATAAAAATTTAAACATGAAAGAGTAATCATAAGGTGTCCAGTAAGGTTAAATCATTTACATTTCTTTATGAGAAGAAGATTCATGGAACTCCCAAGAACTTTATCATTACTTATGGCAATTGGGAACATACATACACCAGGGGTGGGGAACCTCAGGCCTTGAGACCACATGTGGCTTTCTAGGTCCTTGGATGCAGCCTTTGGACTGAGTATAAGTTTTACAGAACAGAAGGCATGGATGTAAGTTAGCTGTGTTGAAATGATGTCCCCTCAAAATATAGGGTGAGAACAAAGGATACATTTGTTGTTGTGTTTGTCCTTCATTCCCAAAGAGGACCATGATAATGTGGAAACTGTTTTCACATTGAAAAAAGTGCCCAGGGAAAAGTTTTTACAGTAAAGCTGGGAATGGTGGAGGAGGGGGGACAGGAAATTCTTGAACCTTACTTTCATCATAATTGATTCAAAGAGTGGAAAATATATATCCACACTCAGTGGTGCATAGAAATTTATCTTAACCAGTAAGGAAGTAAAGGGGGAAGGGGATAAGAGGAGGGGGGATGAAAAAAGGGAAGACAGATTAAGGGAGGCAGTGACTAGAAACGAAGTAGACTTTCGAGTAGGCACCATATGTGAGGAAAGAAAGAAGAAACAGAAGAGAATGGGACGGAGGGAAATACATAATTATTAATCATAATTGGGAATGGGAATGGGAGGAGTTCATCCATAAGGTAGAAAGAGGTAGCAGAATGGATTAGAAGCCAGAACCCAACAAATTCTACCAAATAATGAATTCTTATGCCAACATCTTAAGTCTAGACAATTAAATTCAATATTTGGTAAAAAAAAATGTTGGGAAAACTGGAAAATAGTATGGCAGAAATTGGGCATAGATCAATATACTACACCATTTGCCAAGATAAGGTCAAAATGGATACATGTCCTAGATATAAAGAGAGATATATTATAAGAAAATTAGAAGAATATCATTTTTATGGATAGGTGGAGAATTTATGAATGCCCCAGGAGAGAGCAGAGTGAGGTATGAAATGAATAATTTTAATTGCATTAATTAAAAAAGATTTGCATAAATAAAACATGTAACCAAGATGAGAAGGAAAACAGAAAATTGGGTATAAAATTTTGTAAACAGTTTCTCAGATAAAGGTCGCATATCTTGACTATATCAAGAACTTGGTAAAATCTATAAGAATGAGCCATTCCCCAATTGATAAATGGTCAAAGTATATGAATGGGCAATTTTCTGATGAAGAAATCAAAACAATTTATAATCATACGAAAAACTATTCTAAACCATTATTAGTAAGAGAAATGAAAGTTAAAACAACCTTAAATTATCATTTTACACCTATCAGACTTGCTAAAATGATTGAAGGGGAAAGCAACAAATGTTGAATGAGATATGGGAAAAAAAGAAAAAAATTCCATCATTGTTGATGGAATTGTGAACTGATTCAACCATTTTGGGAAATAATATGAAACTATCCCTAAGAGTTATTAACCTGCCAATACTTTTCAGTCCAGAAATACCACTGCTGGCTCTATTTGCAAAGATGATTAGGGAAGAAAGGAAAATAACCTATATGTTTTAAAATATTATAGCAGCTCTCTTTGTGGTGGCAAAGAATTCAAAATTGTGGGGATGCCGATTAATTGAGGAATGGCTGAACACGTTGTGGTATATGATTATGATGGGGTGTGCTACTGTGCTCTAAGAAACGATGAACTTCGATGACCTTAGAAAAACATAGACAGACTTGCATGAAATAATGAAGAACAAATTAAGTGCAATCCAGAGAACATTGTATATAGTAGCAGAAATATTGTTTTAAGAACAGCTTTGAGCAAGTAAATAATTTGACTATTATAAATACGAAATTAACTACAAAGGACATATGAAGAAGATGCTATCTGCATCCAGAGAAAGAACTAATAAAGGTATGTTTGTATGTGTATGTGTATATATATATATATATATATATATATATACATATATATATATGTATATATATATATATATATATATTACATAAAGATTTTACAAACAGAAAAACACACATTTATTCCTAATGATTTAGGGTTGGAGGGAGGAAAGAAAAAGTACATGATAACTTTATTATATATTTAAAAGGAATAACAGTAATAGATTTACAGTTTCATGCGCCATCATCTTTTTTTATTATATTATGCTATAGAAATGCTTGTTTTATGCCACGAATTAAAAATAAAATAAATAAAACATGAAAAGAAACCAGAACCCAATAACATATTGTTTATAGAGATACACCTGAAACAGAAATACACAGAGTTAAAATAAAGGGTTCAAGCAGAATCTAATATACTTCAGTTGAAGTTAAAAAAAAAAGGAGAGTTTGGTAATTATTACCTTGGACAAAGCAAAAGCAAGGCTTGGTCATTGTTTGGTCATTTCACCTGTTTCTAACTTTTCCTGACCCTGTGGATCTCTGTCCATCTTGGCAAAGATACTGGAGTGGTTTGTTATTCTGTTGTCCGGTGCCAAACAGGGATTAAGTGGCTTGCCCAAGGTCACTCAGCTAGGAATTTCCTTAGGTTGGATCTGAACTCAGATCTTCCTGACTCCAAGCCTATTACTCTATCTGCTGTGCCACCTATGTAATTAAAAGAGACAAGTAAGGAGGCCACATTTTGCTCAAAGGCACTATAGCGAATGAAGTTTTATATATAAATATACACACACATATACATATACAAATATACATATATATGCACATACATATACATGTATACATATATACGATCAGGTTTCTCTGATAAAGGCCTAATTTCTCAAATACACAGAGAATTGAATCAAATTTATATAAAGAAGAGCCATTTCCAAATGATGAATGAGATAAATAAATTGATAACATGAACAGATACTCTTCTTTCAGAAGAAGAAATCAAACCTATCTATAGTCACATAAAAGTCTTCTAAATAACTATTAGAGAAATGCAAATTAAAACAATTCTGAGGTACCAGCTCACATCTATCAGAAATGACAAATGCTAGAGGTGACGTGGGAAAATAGGTATACACAATGCATTGTTGGTTGAGTAGTGAACTGGTACAACCATTCTGGAGAACAATTTGGAACTATGGCCAAAGGGTGATAAAACTGTGCATACCCTTTGATCTAGCAATACCTCTACTAGGTGGGTACCCCAAAGAGATCAAAGAGAAAGGAAAAAGGTCAACATGTATAAGAATACTTATAGCAGTTCCTTTTGTAGTGTCAAAGAAACGGAAACTAAAGTGGTGCCTGTCAACTAGGGGATGGCTGAACAAATCGTGGCATATGATTGTGATGGAATACTTTTGTGTCATTTTTTTTTAAATGTGAGTGGGGTGGTTTCAGAAAAAACATGGCAAGATATATATGAACTGATGTAAAGTGAAATGAGAAGAACCAAAAGATCATTGTGCACTGTAATGGCAATGTTGTAACGCCGATCAAATGTAAAAGACTTGGCTACTCTATCAATATGATGATCCAAGATAGTTCCTAAGGACTCGTGATCAAAAATATTCCAGAGAGAGAACTGGTGAACGCTAAGTGCAAATTGAAGTATCATTTTCTCCCTTTTTGTTTTTGTAATGTAAACTATCTAATATGGAAATGTTTTGCATGATTTCACACACATAATTAATATCATATTACTTGTCTTTTCTCTGT
The DNA here is from genome assembly GCA_028658325.1 of Potorous gilbertii. Classification (NCBI taxonomy): domain Eukaryota; kingdom Metazoa; phylum Chordata; class Mammalia; order Diprotodontia; family Potoroidae; genus Potorous; species Potorous gilbertii. Next base: position 6,418,056 of record CM053772.1, read on the forward strand.
TTGGGGGAGTGTGAGGGAGGGAAAGAAGTTGGAGCTCAAAATCTAAAAAAGAAAAGAAAGTTATATAAACAAATAAATGACTATTTAAAAAAAAATATATTATAACCATATTTGGTGACTGATCCTAAAGGACTTAATGTGCCCCACCCAAAACAGAAAGTGGATGAGGCATGGCTCTTCCTCACCAGTAACTGCCCCTGCGGACAGGCCCCTCTTGCAAGCAGGAGGTGGTTTGGAGGTGTGACATATAAAAAGTTAGAAAGACATAGTTTCTGGGTAACTAATCATGTTATTAATCATGCTAGCAGACAATAAAAGGAGTCAGTGGCACTCTCAATTGCCAAAGACCCTTCATGGAACCCACTCAATACTTTTATGCCCTTGGAAGAGCAAGAGTGTTCCTTGAGGTGGCAATCAACTCTGATCAGTTAAAAGTTCATGAGAAGAATGAATATTATAATGAGGTGAACCTATTCCAATGAAGGGCTGGGGGACTTTGATTATATATTTACTTCCCCCTTGGGCAACCTAGACAAAGGATCTATGCCCACCCAAGCCTGAGTGGACCCTGTGCAGCAGTGGTTGTGGGTGCCCAGAGGGTCAGTCCCTGGCTTAAAATAGGGAAGATTGTAAGCTTAGGGAAGAGCAGGAGGGTGTGAGGGCAGGTATAGATGTTGAAGACGATCACTGTGATTGACTACTGCCGGGGTGGGTAGGAAGACAGCTCATTTCTTACTCTCTGATTGACCATGGAATCCTAGATGTCATGCTGTAGTCCCCACAGAAGCCTATGGCCCCTATTTTGAAGGCCACTAGACTGGTCACTGATATAAGTAAGTGGATGTAGACCTAACCAGATGACCAGACTCAAAGAGTAGTTGTTAATGGTTCTCAATCGACAGGACAGGAGCTCTCCCTTCAAGAAATTACAGATCTCTTCTAGGAGGTTCTGTAATATTCTCAGGCTTGTGCAATCAGCATAATGTCATCTACAAATAGGAACACCTGGAGTGCTTCATCACCCCCCCCAGGGAATCCCTCTTTGACCTGGAGTCTGTATTTGATCTCTCCTATCACTGTGGTGAATACTTTTGGTGAGTGTACAGCTCTGCGTTTTATGCCTCTTCTAATATTTATTCTCAGAGGGCCATTGAAAAATGATTATTTCTGGCCTTGCATCTCCCAAGAATTCTTAAATGATTTTGAAGTATAGATAGGGTATACCTTGTTTAAGAAAAGCCTGCATTGTATTTTGTCCTGTTAAACGAAATGAGTTTTAAAAACAGCAAACAAAAGCCAATGGGCTGCCACATTTTCTACCTCTTTCAGTTAATTGGGGAAGGATCTAGGCTGTTTTTAGTATCCTTTGTTATTCTCTACTGCCTTCTTCATTGGTCTGTCCATGCTGTCCATTGTACTACTTCACTCTGATCTCCTTTTCATATATTTAGTCCAATCTGGCTGCATTTCCTCGGTGATTTCTCATTAGCGTCATTTCTACCTCTTCTCTAAGTATCCCAGGTCCTCCACCACTTGGGTCCAGGTGTGGTGGTTGGTTATGTTGATTTGATGGAGGAAAAAAATGTGAAAAAAATTTTGTTTTGGTAATGTGAAAAAAATTTGTTTTGGTAAATTGTTTACTGTTTCCTCTGTTTGCAGTCCTGTATTTCCATCCTCGACCATCATTGGAGGTGAGTTTGTTAATATACTTGATAATTGGTAGTCATGTTTTGCCCAAAATATCTAAAGAATATTTTCATATTATTCAGTTATTAGTCAATTATCTAACTGGCTTCCTGGGATGTGATGCTTAGCTGTCAGTCAGGGATAACTCCTGACCTTCATGCCTCTTCTTCAGCCAGAGGAGTCCACCCGACCTTACCTGTGGACAGGAACCATTCATATTTTGTGATCAATGCTAGCCTGGGATAAGTAGTGTTGCAAATTTCACCTTCCTGCCTACATGACCTTGCCTTGTTTCTGGACTTCTTGTCCACCTAGCCCCTTAGTTCTGGCCTGTGCTATACACATAGGCACACACCCACACATGCGCACATACACTCCACGTGTGTGCGCAGAGTGGCTCATTACACACACTTTATCTCATTTCAGAGAACTGCATTAACTAGGCACAGTCTCTGCTTCCACACATTCATGTTCACTAATCACTCAAACTCCCACTCTCTTTTTCCTCACAAACACCTCAGGGCCGGATCTCACACCAGCCACACATCACCCATGTCAAATGAACATATTGAAGCTCTTTAAATAGTCTGGGGATGGGGGTGGGGGATACTCAAGGATGGATGGAAGCTGCTGGGAGGCTCTATCTACACCACAGAGCTCTCTGCCCACAATCCCCCCTTCCTGGATTCTTAACCGGAAGCACATCTCCTTCCTTCTTTCTTCTCCAGCCTCCTCCCTCTACCCATAGGACCCCAGAGAAAATGCTGGCACCTCCTTTCTCCTTCCCTCAGTGAATCTCCTAATATCAAAATGACATTTTTTTCTTGCTGAGAGTTGACACTCCCCCCGCCTCCCCCCACAGTGCTTTCATTTATGGGGTCCTGACTTTCTTTTTGCCACTCTTCTTTTAATCACATTCAACTCAATTAGACAAACATATACTACATGCTCCTACATACTGTCAGGTCTTGTGCTAATGCCCAGATACAAAGGCGCAAACAGAACTGCCCCTGCCCTTAGGGAGCTGATATTTATTGTACTGGTGTATGTATCCTCATTCAAAGTGCACCTCCCAAAGTCAGCTTTATGCACTCATCATCTTCATCATCATCATCATCATCAACAACAACCAAACATGTTAAATAAAAACTAATATTTATATAACTCTTATTATGTGTCAGGTGCTGCTCTCAGTGTTTCACAATTATAACCTCATTTGACCCCCACAGCACCCCTTGGTGCTATTATCCCCTTTCTGACACCAACTCCAAATCTAGCCCTAATTCCAACTTTTTGGATCAACCTTCAATCAATGAGTCCTTTTCTACCTCATGAGTCCCCATTGTTGTTTAGTTCTTCTGTCATATCTGACGCCTTGTGATCTCATGGACCATAGGACAAAGATCCTTCTATCCTTCACTATCTCTTGAAGCCTGTCCAACCTCATATTTGTTGCTTCCTTGACACTTTCTATCCATTTCTTCTTCTCACATCCCCTTCTCTTTTTGCCTTCAACCTTTCCCAGCACCAAGGTTTTATTCTAAAGGAATCCTGTCTTCTCATTATGTGGCCAAAATATTTAAGCTTCAGCTTTTGTATTTGACATTCCAAAGAATAGTCTGAATTGATTCTTTTAAATATTGACTGGTTTGATCTTCTTCCTAAGGGACTCTCAAAAATCTTTCCCAGTACCAAAACTCAAAAATGTGGATTATACAGTGCTCAGCTTTCCTTGTAGTCTAACTCTCATAGCCATACATTACTACTGGGAAAAAACATAGCTTTGACTATAGAGACCTTTATTGGCAAGGCAATGTTTCTTTTTTTTTTTTTTAGTATGCTGTCTAAATTTGCCATAGCTTTCCTTACAAGGAACTGGAGTCTTAATTTCATGGCTGCAGTCACCATCTGCAGTGATCTTTGAGCCCAAGAATATAAAATCTGATACTGCTTCCATTTCTTCTCCCTTTATTTGCCAGGAAGTAATGGGACTAGATGCCATAATCTCTCCCCCAATCTGTGTGTGTGTGTATGTGTGTGTGTGTATGGTTGTGGGTGTGTATGTGTGCTAAGCTTCAAGACAGCCTTTATACTCTTCTCTTTCACCCTCATTAAAAGGAGTCTTAATTCCTTTTCACTTTTTGCCATCGGAGTGTTGTCATTTGAATATCTGAGACTTATTATTTCTCCCAGCAACCTTAATTCTGACTTTTGATCCATCCAGTCTGGCATTTTACATGTTATACTCTGCATATAAATTAAATAAATAAGGCAATAGTGTACAACCTTGTCATACTCCTTTTCCAATCTTAAGCCAGTCAGTCATTTCATGTTCAGATCTAATTTTGCTTCTTAGCCTACATACAGGTTCCTTATGAGACAAGTAAAATGACCTAGTCCTCCCATCTCTTTGAGGACTTGACACATTAAGTTCAACATAGTCAGAGGTTTTAGTGTAGTCAATGAAGCAGAAATCTTTCTTGAACTCCTTTGCTTTCTCCATAAACCAGCAAATGTTGGCAATTTGGTCTCTAGTTCCTCTGCTTCTTTGAAAATCAGCCTGTTCTTCTGGTAATTCTAGGTTCACATATTGCTGAAGCCTCACTTGAAGAATCTTAAAGCTAACCTTGCTGGCATGTAAAAATGATCACAATTACTTTGTAATTTGAACTTTCTTTGGCTCTGCACTTCTTTAGGATTGAGACATAAACTGATCAACAATCTAGTAGTCAGTAGTTTTATCAAGCTATACAATGACAAGCTATTCACCATGACAAGGCAGTGATCCAGGAGGAGCATGAGCACCCTAAAATGTGGTGATTTTTACTAACCACCCAGAAGATACAACTAGATCATAAAAAAGTCAATTAATGAAAAAAAATAGTAAGAAAAGGATCAATGGAATGTTTCTTCCATTACCCTCTCATAAATATGCACATCATTAATGGGGAAAGGAATACATAGAATTAATCTACATGGAGTGGCATACAGGGAGCACCTTTGGCAAAGCAAAATGATGGAGGAATAAGTCATGGCTCTAATCTGCTGGGCCTCTGAAATGTTCTGGTAGTGAGATGCTATTGCTTTGTTCTCAGGGGCAATTACCTACTACTTGAGGATTCCAGCTGCATCTACTCCCCACTTTGAACTGCATTCCCTTGTGTCTATACTCTCTCCCCTTTACTGGACCTCAGTTGGGTCCTCAGCTAGTGCTACCCTTCTCCTGTTAAATGAGGGAATATTTGTAAAGTGCCTAGCACACTGCCCAACACATAGTAATCACTTAATAAATACTTGTGCTATCCCTTCCTTCCTTCCTGTTAGAAGGGGTCCTGACATATTTCTTTTATCTCTTGAAATAACCTTTTTTTAAATCTCCTTCCTCAAGTCTATCCTGACTCTAATCAATCCTTCACTCCTCTGCCAAATTGATTTTCCTAAGGCACAGTTCAAACTATGTTACTTGATACTAAATAAATTCTGGTACTTCTCATTATTATTTCTATTATTCCAGGGTCAAAGGAACCCCCCATTTACATTCAAAGCTCTTCACCACTGAGCCCCTTCCTCACACATGACCCTCCATGTCCTGATTCCTTACCTTCTTACTAGTTATTCCTCAAACCTGAAAAGATCTCCCATTCTGCCTTTGACTTCTGGATTCCCAGATCCCCCGGAAGACTCAGTTCAATTTCTGCCTACAAGAGGTTTCTCCTCCCCACCCCACTCCCCAGGCTAATATATGTCCTCTAAGAGTACCTTCCTTTTATTTTACACACACACACACACACACACACACACACACACACACACATACACACATACATACACACATTTGTTTTCTTTTCTATTAGAATTTGAATTTTTTCAGCACAAGGATCTCCAGATGCCATGCAGTGTCTGACAAATACTAAACACCTAATAAATATTTGCTTAATTAAAGAAAGGTCTGACTAAGCATTTTAGAGCCCAACTTAGCTTTATTAGAATTAAAGCCAGGACCTTGAGATCAAGGAAAGAAACAACTATAATACTAACAAAAAAGTAGGAACAAACAAGTAACCAGCAGCTCACTCCTCTTAGTTGCAAAGAAAGAACTCAGTGGGATTAGCATCTGTGAGCCAAGCTGTTCTGGAACATAAAACAACCAAATATTTAACTGGAGCTCTCAGGCTTCTACATTGTCTTTATATGCACTTTGTACTAGTGGGAGGCACAACTTCTGTGTACCAAGTCTCTATCTGACTTAGGGTTAGAAATACCTTGTCATTTTTCATTATTTCCTAGCTACCAAGTCGATTTCTCTCAAGTCATGTCATGGGCTGCCTTATCAGGGTTTGAGGCACCATGATTTTTATCCCTAAGATCCAGTTGGTCTCTTGTTCTGTTTTCAAAGAAAACCAGTGACATCCCAGGGCACAATGTCTTGGACTGAGCACGGAATGGATTTAAGTGAGACTGAGTTGGATAGTCATCAGGTTCACTCTCTCCTCCAGAATCAAAAAAGTCTAGTGGAAGACAAAAGCCAAGATGATTGACAATGGCTCTGCTCTTTCCCAGGATCAGTAGATAGGATTCTCAGATCAAAGTGATTCCCACACTTCAGAGCTCTCTGCTAATTGCTTCTCCTTTTGAATCTTCCAAAGAGAGTCTTCTTCATGGCTGCTGGGGAAGTGGCTGAATAACAAGGCTGGTGATTCTGTCCTAAACCCTTCCATGGACACTTCCATCTACTCAGAACCCTTCTCACTTGATACTAATTGTGTTCACACCGAGACTCTGATACATCGATTACTCCTGAGGACTCTTTTCCTGGATAGAAGCAATTTGAGAATCAGAATTATGAGTCAAATATTCTGTCTTCCAGGCTCTCTCTTCATTGGTTTCCAGATGCTAATATCATAGTGCTAAGGCACCATGAGCCAGAGCATTTCATAATACTAGGGCTTAAGGTAACAAAAGAGAATGCCAACCTCTACCAGTCCCTCTGCTCACTCTTTTCATTCTCCCACAATTTCAGGAGCAAGTCGCTGATCTCAATTACTGAGTAAACTCTGAAAGCAACTAACCAAATGTGATGTCCATCTCTCAGGAATGGGCCAATCAGGTAAAATAACTAAACAGAAGGTAGACACCCTGCCTAGAGGCACTCTTTTCATGGGCAAATTAAACAATTTGAGAAACACAGGAGGAGGTGCATAATTACATGTTTCTCTCCAGGTGAATTTTTTTTTAAAGATAAAGCAAGATTTACTGGATATGATTCATATGCTAAAATGTAGCATAGCATAGCATAGCATCTCTGACTCTTCTTCAGCCAGTGCATTCCCCAATTTTATTGATACCAACTTTTCCTTTACCACGACTTTTTTCATGGTATGCACTGCAAACTAATCTGCTTCTCTTCTGCCCTTTCTTCATTTGCTACTCAAGGTCTCACTTGTTTTTTTTATCCTGCTTTGACCTCATGGTCCTCATTGGCATATGTAAGAAGGACTGGGTCCAAGGACAGAAAAAATTGGAGCTTGTGATTGCCCAGTGTTCATTGGAAAGAAGAATGCACGACCTCATCTTAGAATCACTTGGCATGTGAGGAACGTGGATGAATTGCAACAAGATATGAGCAGATAAAGATGGAAAAAATATGAGTGACAATAAATAGGCAGACTGGCTCATAAATGACATGGATACCACAGGATTACAAATGCCTAAGTCGGAGCTAGAAGACTTTAAGGAATCTGAAAATGGCCCAACAGTTTGGATAGAGATGCAAACATTATCACAGGAGTTTAGGTTCTGGTCCTTATTTGGCCTGTACTGTCATGGCTAAGGAGAAGAAGAAGTCTAGGGGGGCCCCTAATGAGGTCTAAGCCCTCCCTGTAGAGACCCTCCAATTTCAAAAGGGAAAAGGGAGAGAATCTTGAAAGCTCAGCCTGATATCCAGCCCAGAAACAAACAGATGCTGATTCTTTGTGCCATCAACCAGCACATGTTCCAGGTTTAGGATTTCACAATTCCTTTTGATATCAGTCACACTGGTGATGACAGACTTTCAGTCACTTCCATTGTAAGTTTCATGCCACTGTCCTCAGAACTCCTGACTTATTGTTTAACTTGACAAAATCAGAAGTAAAGAAATATAATAGAAAAATCACTTGACTCCCTGTGGCAATGTATACTGCATGACCTTGGCTTGTGAGTTTCCATTGGTAAAATGCTTCTCTCTCCCTCCTCCTCAACATTCATGAAGCCCTTTCTTTGGGCTTCTCTACTGACAATTTTCAAAAAGTCCTCAAGGAACTCAGGTTCTACTGAGAAGTATAAAATGTAAGCAGAGAAGTAGCTGCACAGTAAGCTGAGAAGAGTGAGGGTGCTAACAACCAGGAGAGACCACAGAGAAATATGGAATCTGAAGCTTCTTTGGAACAGGGTTGAATTAGAATTCAAGTTCAAACTCATGACTCAGAAGCCATGTGTGTCTTAGTATGTACTGAGTTTCCTTTTAGTGGGGGTCATCCCATCAATCAGATTTTATGGCTCATGCACCCACCTAGAAGTTTGCCTTGAGGCCATTAGCAAATGGCCTGTCTGGGTTTGGAAAGGTATTGTGATCCAAGAAGTTCATGAGACTAGAATGGTGATATCAGTGTCTTCAGCCATGACTACTCCCTTTTGGGTGATGGGTTCATCCACTCTCTCCCACCCCATTAGTTCCAGACACAGACACATACAGAAACCAGACTGAACAATACCACTGCTAGCAACAGTCAGTAAAGAGAGGCCCAACTGGCATATGAGAGCAATTGCACCTTATTGAGTTCATGAGTTAAGGAGAATTAAATTCATTTATTCAAAGAAAATTCTTGCTATCCTGACTGTGAAACCGAATAACATCAAGGTGTAGAAGGAACATTTCTGGAGAAGTTGCAAGCACATGGCCTTATGGAGGAAGGCATACCCCTAAGAGGCTCTGAATCATATAAGGAGATGGAAACAGACCTTTATGGCCATCATGGGCCCCCCTGGAGCCAGGTGCTAGTTCCAGGTAAGAATGAGAGACCTGCACTGGAACAAAAAACTGTGAAACTAAGAACCTGAAGGCATCCACAGAGAAACAACCAAGTCCAGAACATCTTGAAGAAATGAATTCATACCTTCCTCTTCACTAAATGCTGTAAGTCACATGGATTGTAAAGGTCTGAGGAGATGAGAGACTGGCACTCTGGTGATACAAAGCAACATAGGGCAATAATGTAAATTAAAGGGACTTCATAGGTCCCCATGGAAAATGGGAAGCTTTCTTGACTGCCTATGGGTTCAGATATGAGTCAGTTTTTATCTTTTCTTTTAAAAGAAGTCTTTTCTGTGTTTGCTATCTTAGTGTTTGATGCATGCCTGAGGACTTACAAGGAAGCAGAGTCCTCTTTAGGGGAACAAAGAAAGTTCTGTTATAGTTCTAGTATTTCCTGGGTAGGAGATTGGGGGATTTTTTGATACCTTAGTTGTAGCATCATCTCAACTTCTTCCCCCCCCCGCACCCCCCACACCAAATTTCTTTGTATTTAATGTTAATATATATACTCAAGAGTCAATAAGCCTTTATTAAGTTCCTACTACACACCAGGTATGCTAATAAAATCTGGGGATACCAAAAGGGTCAAAAGACAGTCCCTGACCTCAAGGAGCTCACAATCTAATACGAGGGACAAAGAGCAAAGATATATGGACAAATGAGTTATATTCAGAATAATTGTGGAATAACTAAGAGAGAGAAGGCTGGAGGGATGAAGAGGGGGGATGGGGCTTCCTGCCAAGTTGAGATTATTAGTGAGTGAGGCCTTAAAGGAGCCAGGGAAGAACAAGGAGAATATTCCAGGCATGGGAGCCAGATGGAGAAAAAGCCCTGATCCAAGAGATGAAGTGTGTTGTTTGTGGAGTAGCAAAGGAGTCAGAACCTCCAATAGAAGAAGCCTGGTCTGGTGAGGACAAAGTATAAGAAGACTGGGAAATCAGGAGGGCCAAAGCTCTGAAAGGTCTGAATGCCCAAAGAGGAGATGACAAGGAACCACTGGAATCTAGTAAATGGGGAAGAAGTGACATGAGTAGGCCTGAGATTTAGGAAAATCACTTTGGCAGCTGAATGAAGTCTAGATTGGGTTGGGGAGAGAGATGAAATAGGCTGACTTCCCCCCACCCTAAAACAGGCCATTAAAGTGGTCCAGGTGTGAGCTGATGGAGGCCTGCTCCAGGGTGGTGGCCAAGTCAGAGGAGAGAAGGGGGGGATATTGGAGAGATGCCACAATGGTGAAATCAACAGGCCTTGGCCCTTTATATTGGACAAGAGAGGTTGTCAGGTAATGAGGAGTCTAGGATGACTCCTAGGTTGGGGACCTGGGGGCCTGGGAGGTTGGGGGTACCTTCTACAGAAATAAGGAAGGTGGAAAGTGGGGAGGGGTTAATGGGAATGATCATGAATTTTGTTTTGAGTTTCCTCATATACATAGGTATATATGTGTATGTATTCAAATATGTAATTAAGTGTACAAATATGTGTACATAGCATAAATGTTCATGTATGTATATATAATGTACATGTATTGTATGTTTAGATACACAATTGTGCTATATATGTGTACATACATACGTGTATATGTGGGTGTGTATTCATCCATCTTGGGGTTGAATAATGCAGGCTTCGTGAGGGCAGGGCACTCATACCTCTAGTGCCCAGCATCTGACATTCAGCAGGAGCTTAACAAATGCCTCTTGGTTATTTCATTGATGTTCAATGACTTGTGATGAGAGGAACTTTCATTCAGTCACGGTCCTACCCATGTCTGCTTGAAACGCTATAGAGTTTGCGTTATAACCAGCTACTAGCTGTCATGATAACAGCTAGTGTTTGTATTGGGCCTTAAGGTTGGCCAAGTGACTTTTATAAATATTATCTCATTTTGTCCTAACAACATAGATGATATTGCCATTCTCATTTTACAGATGAGAAAACTGAGACAGACAGAAAATACCTGACTTGCCCAAGGTCATACCACTGGTCAGTAACTAAGACCAGGCATTCTTTGGTCCCTTAGGCCTGGCAGCCAGTACCATTGAAGCCCAAAAGTGTTCCTATGGAGCCAAATATACTTAGATGCCATGTAATGCAAGACATCCTTATTTATCCTGGCCTCCCTCCACCCGCCTTAAAGCAGATCTTTTAGGACAGGGTAAAGATGAAGGCTGCATAATTAACCAAGGAATACAGGGTCATCTGGAAGATAATCTGGAAAACTCAGGCAATGCCCCTCCCCTTTTGTCCCTTGAATCACTCTTGTTGGCTGCTTCCGTTAGGGGACTGTCACCTCGGGTCTTCAAAGTGTGGGAGAGCTGTCAAGATTTTCCCTCTGCCATGCCAGCCTCTGGCCATGGGACCTCTCCCTTCTGGAACACTGCTTTGTTTCTCCCGGGTGTCTGGGGTCCCTCAGGCCATTGGCCTGTAAATAACTCTAGGACATTTTCTATGGAGCTCTGTCCATTGGTTCACTCCCAAGTGATAAAGAATGGGGGGAGTGGGATTCATAAGGAGATGCAGCAAGGGCACTGACCCCAAGAAGTGTTGTACCCACTTATAATGCAGGGAAATCCAGGATTGGAGAGAATGCCTTCAGGTTCTAGAAAAGACTCCATTTCAGAATACAAATGCCCCCAGGAGTGGATAGCACAGGCAGAGATCACCCGCTGATGATGCATTTGTAAAGTTTGGGTTACCAAAGTGACATCTAGTGTAGAGAAGCCAGGGATGGAAGGGACTTTAGAGGCTATCAGGTCAATTGGGGGGAAAAAGACCTAGAGAGGATCCTTTTGACTCAATTATCTGCCCTCTCAATTACTTCTTCTTGTGTTTCTGCAGGACAAGGTACTCCTGAAGGAATGGGGGAAGGGGGCAAAAGGAGGTCTAGAGAATGGGGTCCAGGGTGGCTTGAGGAAGAGCACTTCACAGCTGAGGAGGGAGTAAAGGATGCTATGCTTGGGAGAAGTCATGGAAGGAGAAAGTGGATGGAGCCTCCTCCCCTCCCCAAACTCCAAGATAAATCGATATTTATTTTGGCATTCTTCCTTGGAGCCACTAAGGTACAAAGATGGCCATCATGATCTTGCTGGCCATTTCTCTGGTGATCTTTTCAGCCTAGTGTAGATGGTGTAGTAGACTCATGATTTTATTGGTCTAGGGAACTTCCAGCTAAGGAAATTTCTTTTTAACATCTTCTGCAGTTAGGTAAATTGACTTGCCCAGAGGCACAGCCAGGGTGCATTTGAGGTGGGTCTTAAAATCAGGTCTTCTTGGCTTCTAGGCCAGCTTTCTATCCACTTCACTCTTTGGGGTGATATAACCATTGAAAAGATAACCTCATCTATCAGGGATATGGTGGGGTTATTCCATTCCCAGAAGTACAGACTTCTTTTGTGGGAATCCATTGATCACGCAGAGCAAGCTTCATTGCCTCAGTCCCCTTCCCCTGCTGAGGCTGGATTGGATTACCTTTGTGGGAAGAGCCTCTCTGCCTTTAAAATCAGGCTTGGACTTAGCTTAAAGAATGCAGTCTGGAACACACAGAAAGTAAGTACTCCATGTCCCTTGTGGCCCAAGTCATGAATTTGAGAGGCTGAACAATCTTGTGTAAGCCTCTCCCCCAGGCTGCTAAGCAGTGTTTGAATTATAGTTGCCACCCTTCCTCACCTTACTGGGGTACTGGAAAATGGAATTAGTTCACCCAAATGGAGCCAAAGGAACGCAGGGCAGACCTCCAAGGATGAGGCTTAAGTTTGCCTTCTGATAAACCTACTGGGATCTGAATGTGAAGGGGGAACTTGCCCAAACTCACTGCACCTTCAGGATGCTCACAAGTGGCTGCTGAGGGTAGTTCCTAAAGGGTTCTTTTGACTCTGTCACTTCCAGGCTCTAAAGGAGGCCAAACACCGTGGTCCCTGATGCCTCAGCAAGGCCAAGTTTGGCCATTTGGCCAAAGACTCTGGGTTCCTCAAGGGAAGACTAGACAACCAAATGGTATGGACACCTGGACATGGTGAGGAGCCAGGAATTGTCTAGGAGCTAACCAACCTGAACAAAAACCAAAAGCCAATAGACCAGCTCAGCCCTGGAACTTGGGGAAACCTTATGGCCTGAAATCATGTCTCGGGCATTTGCCAGCTGGGGAAAGTTGGACGAGGCATGGCCTCTGGAGTTCTGTCTAGCTCTGAACATGACTTGGGCAGCAGAAAATCATTTGAGACCATTAATTTTTATGGGCAATTATTAGTTTCTGTGAATGAAATCAGGGGGACTGTGGACCTTTCCAGGGAGAAAGGGTGGTGCCTTTCGGTCAGGAAGATTTGTTGTGTCCAAGGACAAGTCATTTAATTTCTTCATGCTGTGAGCAATTCTCTGAAGCTATAAGTTGTAGGTTGGCTGCTCACTGACTGTTGCTCGTTGACTTTGGGAAAGAAAATTTCCATACTGGGAATTACCTCCATCAGGAAATTACTGGTTTGGACAAAATAAAATTCACTGAAACATTAGGTTCAGCTTTTCTCAGATTTGTAAATTCTGGGGAGAATAGCAGGACAAAACAAGTTGTATGCCCACAAAAAAACAAAGTATAAACATCCACAGATATGTCCTGTGTACTGGTTTATATGTTTTCTCTTTTTGGAATAGAAGCTCTTTTCATATTCTCCAGTTAGCCTAGTACTTGGTATATAGCAAGCAATTGATAACTGGGGAAGAGAATATGTGTTTCTAGAATACCTTACTGTGTGCTACTATTGTGCCAAATGCTTTACAATTATTTTCTCATCTGATTCGCACAACAACCCAGGGAGGGAGGTACTCTTATCATCCCCATTTTACAGTTGAGGAAACTGAGGCAAACAGTAGGTAAGTGACTTGCCTAGGGTCACACAGCTAATAGGTAGCTGAGGTCAGATTTGAACTGGGACTTTTCTGATCTCCTCTGTGGCAGCTCACTGCCTCTAAAGGCTTGCTGATTGATTTTTATGTACACGTGCATACATGTATACACATATGCATGCCCTCACATACAAGAGTATGTGAGTCTTTTAGCCCAACAGCCTGGGTTCCAATCCCATCTCTCCCATTCCCAGTCTGTGTGATCTACTTGAAACCTCCTGGGGCCCTGTTGCCCAATCCCTCTAAGACGTGGAGCTTGGCCTAGGTCTCCTTTGGGATTCCTTCTAACTTTGGACATGTGACTCTGCAGCTAGAGGCTGGGCCAGATTTCAACTCCATGGGATTCTGTAGTCTTGAAGGGCCCCTCTGGTTTGACCTTCCACTGGATGCAGGAATCCCTTCGGTGGCAGCTTTGGGCCCATTTTCCACAACTTGTCTCTGGGTGAGGAGCTAGCAGTGAGCTCCCCTCCCCTCCCTGCACCCGCAGTGCACAGGCTGCCCTAGATGGGTGTCCTCTGAGCAGGGGCGGCTGCCTCCCCCACAGCCTCAGCTCATACTCAGTTGGATCATCCTCAGACATCTGCTTCCTCTTCCTGAAGCGGGAGGTTGTTCTCTGGTTTTGGGGGGGTGGGGCGGGGGAGTGGACTCGCCCTTGCCATGCCCTTGCAGGCCCAGGGGTGGGTTCCACGGGGGCGGGGGGATGTGCCAGACCTTGGGTCCTGCTCATCACATGCATGCTACTGCTCGTGCTTAGAACTTAGCAGGGCCTGCTTGCCATCAGGCATGTAGGTGGGATTCCTGGCAGGCACAGATCAATACATGGAATAGGTTGGCTCACACCCAATGATGTGCCAAAGCCCTGTCAGAAGGAGTCTCTTGCTGTCAGTCACCCACCCCTAACTTTCAAGTGATGATGAGGCCTGGGGGGGGGATGGGGGAGGGGAGGGGTTGGCATTCCTCCAGCTCTGCACTGAAAACCCTGCTGCACACACTCAGAGGCATCTAAAATGAGAGCACCCAGGAAACAGGGAGCCTCCGACCCTGCAGCTTCCTCCAGGCTGGTAGGAGCCATTGGTGGGGCCACCCCTGTCTGGCCTGAAGGAGGCCACATTGCCATCCAGTCACTTCAGGATGAACTGGTCTGGAGGCTCTGCTAACGGCACTCAGATGCCACCTGCAGTGATGCATTGCCCCAGGAATGCACCCCATTGTTTGCCCATGGCATGCGCTGGCACAGTCATAACCACAATGGTCTCATCCTGCTTCTTCCCAACAGGGAGTGGTCCAGAGCAATTGCCATATTAGGGATTGTTCCTGGATGTGAGATGGGGGACACCTGTGTTGATTGGCCAGAATGTCTTTCATTACAGATCATCTTTGGCAAATGGTAACCATTTTGGTTTGGTCTTTGCTTCTCCTAGACCTGGAGGGAAGAGGAGGAACTCGTTGATCTCTTGACATGGCATCCTGGGATTATCAATCCCAGAAGGGAAAGGTCACCCCCTCACCTGAGCCTTATGTCTCTTTTCCTCCAATTCCTGGGGCAGTGCTCTGCACACTGCTGGGGCTCAATGCATGTTTGCTTAATCTCAGGGGCTATTTAAAATCAGTTACTTGTCCACCTTCTATCACATGTGGAGGTTTGTGATATGAGAATGTTAATCTTTTTAAGCTATTTTAAAATTTCTCATAAATATAAACACAATTTTGCTTCTTTTGAATTGGAATGGTCACATATTTTTCGTAAGACAGAGAATGTCAAACTAGGATCCCAGTAGATGGAATCCAAACCATGTGAATGTGCTGGATTGGATGCAGTCTTCCCTTGGATTTCGGCTATCTCTGCTCCCACTTGCTCAGCTCCCATCCCTGTGTGTTTAAGGATACTTTAAAGATCCTCAAATGCCATAGGTATGACTCCATTACAAGCTGCTGTGACTGAGATTTGACCACGTTTAGACAGGACTTCAGCCCCCCAAGATCCAAAGATGGCATCCTCAGGTTCTCCAACACAGTTCACATTTTCAGCAAACACTGTGTAAACATGAGTAACACACTATCTCCTGGAGGTCAACGGCTGCTTCTTGTTGTCTGTGTGTCTTCACCCCCAGGACACTGTCTGACATACGGTAGATGCTTAATAAATCTTTGCTGAATTAACACAACTTGGATACAATGACTGAAGTTCAGCTGTGAGAAGGTAGAGGAAGGGGATATGGAACCCAATGGATTTCCCATACAATTGATGAGGCATGTGGATATAGTGCTGGATTTGGAGTCGGGCGACCTGTGTTTGAATCATGCCTCAGACGCCTGTGAACACAAATCCTTTGGTTTCCACTGGGGAAATCCAACAGTATGTACCTGTTATCTGTCTTAGGCAGCTCGTTGGTGGAATGAATGGAGCTCTGAACTTGGAGTCAAGACCTGACTCCAAATTTTGCCTCAGACACCAGCTGTTTGACCCTGTCCCTTAATCTCCCCCAACCTCAGTTTCTCTATCTGATAAATAGATGTAATGATAGCACCTAACTTTTAGGGTTGTGGTGACTTATCAAGTGAAGTAATATTCGCAACAGGCTTTGTAGGCTTTAATGTGCTCCCTAATGGGTGCTGCTGTTATGATTTCAGAACCATGGTCCGCCCCGTAGAACCTGCCTGTTTTGCCTTGCCCACGTACTCTGGCCCTCTAGGCTAGCCTGTGTGAAGCAGCCCAAGAAGGGAAGTCAATGGAGTATTTTAAAGGTCCAAGAGGAGAGCAACTCTCCCATGAATTGTCCCCAGGGGTAGTCTGGTAAATGTTTAATAACTAGCTGTGGGTAATATCTTTGGCTTAACCTGCAGTATTTATATTTTGTTTATCACTTACTTATGGCTAAACAATCAAACCCTGAACTGCACAGTTGGGTCTCCAGGGCCAGTGGGAGCCGCTTCTCCCACACTCCTGTGTTCTCCCCATCCTTTCCCATGAGAATGCTGGCCAATGGCTCCCTGAAGGTGGGAACAAGAAGAAGGAGTGAGGTCGAAACAAGAGAGGGTCCTCAGTTGCCTTCCAGGACAAACAAGTCACCTGCTTTTGACCACCAGCTCCAACTATGAGTGAAGATCTTACCTGGGCTGCCATGTCACCAGCACCCAGGGAACTCCATGAGCAAGCTGACATGAGCAATGCCCCAAGTGGTGGTGAGTCTTTGTGCTGTTCTCCCCGATCCAGTCTCTTCTTGCTCTACTTGGTACCAGCTGCCTGTGGGCTCCCTCTGCCCCTGCCTTTAGGCAAGTGCTGACTGCATCCCATCCAGAAGATGTGGCTGTGTCCTAGGCCCAGCAGTCCTCACCCTCCTACAGGTTCTCTTAAGGAGTTACTTTGCTATTTATCACAAACACATTTCTTTTTTCTGGGAGAGGGATGAAGGGAATAAGCATTTATATTTTGTTTATATTTTCTCTGCTCTAAAATCGCCCAATCTTCTTTTTTTTTTGTTTAATCACTCTATCTACTTGAAATGACTGAAGAAGATCGAGCATATATGGTTTTAATCAGGGGAAAAAATAACAGCTGCTAATCTGTTAATCTCTGGACAAATATGAGTAAACTGGTAGGTCAGGACTCCCAACACACTCAGATGGAAAAAAAAAATAGGTCTTTAAATCAAAATGCAGATATTACATGGGGTGGAAGTGCCTAAGGAGAAAATGTAATGGAGGGAAGAGCAAACATAGGCAGGGTGGGCTTCCCACAATCCCAAAGCTAGAAGGGGCCCTACTTCAACCTAGACTTGAGTGGGAATCTTCTTTACACTATCCCCAATGATTGGCCACTCAGCCTCTGCTTGAAGACCTCCAGTCAGGAGGAAGTCCCACCCTCTCTCTAAGGAGCCTCCTCCACTTCTAGACAACTCTAATCATGAGGCAATATATCTTTTATTCATTCACTCATTCTTTTACACACAGATACACACACACATGCATATACACATATGCACTTATTGGTTTATTAATTTAGAATTCAATTTTATTTTCAATTCTAAATTTTCTTTTTCCCTTCCCCCTCTACATTGAACAGGAAAGAAAAACAAAATATATTACAAATATATAGTCATACAAAATAAATTCCTACATTAGCCATGCTGAGAGAGGAAGACAGAGAGACAGACAGACAGAGACAGAGAGAGACAGAGAGAGAGAAAGAAAGAAGAAATTCTGATTCGATTTTCCCTCTGAATCCATCACCTCTATCGGGGGAGATCAGCATGTTTCATCATGAGTCCTTTGGAGTTGTTGTTGGTCATCATGTTGATCAGTTACTGTCTTTAAAAGCTTATTGTTTCTGCAATATTATTATTGCATATATATTTTTCTCCTGGTTCTGCTCATTTCACTTTGTATCAGTTTATAAAATTCTTCCCAGGTTTCTCTGAAATCATCCCCTTTCCTCATATACCATGACTTGTTCAGTCATTCCCCAATTGATGGGCATCCTCTCAGTCTCTAGTTCTTTCCCCCACAAATGGAATGAAGCAAAGTATCTTCATGCCCTTCACATTCTTGAAAAAGGGCATTGATTGCCTGGTCCAAGACTTCTTTTATGACCATCAAATAAACAGTTCCCAGGATCATAAATTGTCTGGTCCAGCCCCTTTATTTCACAGATGAGGAAATGGAGGCCTATGAAGTGGAAAGAATTGGACAAGGCCACACAGGTAGCAACAAGAGGCAGGAGCGATTCTAGTTGGAATACAAGGTCAGTGCCCTCAGGTGCTCTCCATTATATGAGAGGAATACAGGACAGCATCTTTGTTTCATCGATTTAGATCTGGGAAGGACCTCGAAGGTCATCTAGTTTGGCTTGCTGATTTTACAGGTGTAGAAACTGGGCCCCTAAAGGTGTTAAGTAACTACAAAAGGCTACAAATCTCAATATATGGCATGACCTTGAGACCTTTCTCCCTCCTCTGTATGCCACATAGTTTACCAATGTCTTTCCTAAAATGTTGCCCCAAGAACTAAGCTACGCATGGTCTGACCAGGACAGAGTAGAGGGAGGCAGGTGTCTTCATATTCTTGGAGTCCAAGTCTCTCTTGAGAGGCAGCCTGGGATTCCATGAACTTTCTCAGCTTCCACATCACACTGATGACTTGTATTGAGCTTGCAGTCCACTAAGACTCTCAAATCTTTTTCAAAGGAAAAGTTGTAGATCAATGCCATGCGCATTTTTAATCATAATGTTCTTGGTACTCCTCCAATGACACCATCTGGGCAGCATTTTTCTGCCTCCCTGTTGGCCCAGTGCTATATTTGAGCGCCAAGGCCTGCGTTCCAATACATTTCATTGTGCCAGATTGAATTTCTTCTTTGCTCACCCGTATGCCTGAAGAGCATCCAATATTGTTCACTGGGTGACTTGATGGTCTCAAGGCTCAATGGTCATTGAACCAAAGCAATCTGAGGAGCACTAGGACATCACCTTGAAATGAAAAGGATCTGGATTCAAGTCCTATCACAGACTAATTATATGACCTTGACCAAAGATCACAGATCTGCTGGGCCTTAGAGGTAAACAAATAAAATATCTTCATTTTACAGTTGAGGGAACTGAGCAAAATTGATCTCTAAGGTATCTTGAAGTCCTCTGTGCTCCTGTGATCCTTTGAGCTGGTTCAAGGGTTCAAGGATAATGGTTCGTCTGGATTTTTTTCCAGAAATGACTTGTGGTAATCATCACAGAGGTAAATGTAAGCACATGCAGATTCTTGATTTCTTTATCTAGGCCTCAGATACCCTTTATGTGCTGGATAGAAGAGTATATTAAAATGCCAATTTGGCTGCTTGAGAAACCATAACCGTGTCTCATTGAAAGGATTACTGTCATGGGCTCAAGACTGAGTCTGGGGAAAGGGAAGAGAACTGAGGACAGCACCCATGACTGTATGAGAGGCTGTGCATTGTACTGGAAAGAATACTCCATCTGTAGGCAGGGCCTTGGCTTTGGATTTCAGACTTGAAGCTGCCTGTCTGTATAACCTTGGGAAGCCTCTTCACTTCCCAGGGCCCCACTTTGACCATCTCCAAAATTAGAGGTTGGGAAGAAGTCCCATTCACAATCCTATGATTACTGACTAGCAGTAAAAATTTCCTGAACAATTCAACAATTCAGAATTCTTTAAAGTTGTAAAAGTAAAAAAAAAAAATAGTTTTTTTTAATACTTTGACTTGGTCTAGTCAGGAAACCTTTTTTGGTTTTCTCTAATTCTGTTGAGGTCTAGGGGTACTGGAAACCTGGAATTCAACATGGGTCATGCCTTGAAAGAATTTGACCCAAAATTTCTTTCAGTCAGAGACAGGATATATTAAAAGATCAGTTGATGTGGATGAGATTTCAAGGATCTGTATTATTGGCCTGATTTTAAGAATTTGAACATTTGTACCACTAATCCAAGTGGACCAGACTCTTAAGGAATCTGAACCCTTTAATGGAAGCAAGATGAACTTTTTCTACAGAAGACTGTGGGAAGAGCTGGATGTGATCTAGGAGTGATCAAGTAGTCCAAGGTGACTAAGAGGTAACCAAAGGAGTCTAGACTGAATTAAGGAGTCTGGGTCTGGGGGGAGGGGCACAATGAAAGGGAAGTTGAAAGGATTATTAACTGGGAGGGGCTGGGTGTCCCAGCCCAATGCCAGGGGCCTAGGCCGTGTGAGATCCATCATTAGTGCCCCATTGACACTAGTGCCTTTCCTCTCTGATTCTGATTTATCCTGTTTAGATCTAGTCTGTACACAATTGTTTACTTGTCTTCTTCTTTAGATTGGGAACTCAAGAACAGAGACTTTTATTTATTTGTTAATTATTTTGGCCTTTCTTTATATCCACTGCATTTAGTGCAGTGCCTGCCACACAATAGGTGCTTAATAAATGCAGGTTGACTAGATTTGAATTGTCACATTATCTTAGCTTTCTCAAAGCTAGAGGTGACTCTCCTCCATGAGGTGTGATCAGCCTGTCAGCTCCCAGCAACAACAAACACCAAGCAAACACCTCCCACTTGCTCTTAGATACCTGAAATCACCTTTAGGGAGGCCAAAACTTGACATTCTGCAGCGACAAGGGAAGGAAAGAGGTGCTGTAAGAATAGAGTGGGTGTCTAGAATCTGAGCCCTGGGGGAGGAAGAGAGAGAGGAAAGGCAGAGCAGATTCTCAATTCTGAGCTGCTTCGCAGCTACAGCCTTCCATCTCCTAAGAGCTGAGGGCAGCTTCTGTCTTTGGCAGGTCAAAGATTAGAAGAACTCAGCCCTTAGAGGTCAACAAGAAAGGTCATATTTCCCAGGAGCCACCAGCAGTTGGGGCTTCTATCCTAAAGTAGCAAAGAGGCCAGTCCCTGTGATTCTGTCTTAGAAGTGTCCAAAGCAGCCTAGGGAGGACTGAGACCCTTGTCTGTGAGTTTCTGGAAGAGGAACTGTTCTATTTATTTATTTATCTTGTCTCTGTACCTTGCACAGGGTCCTGCACACAGAAGGGCCTCACCAACTGTTTTCTCTAATTGAATGGAATTGCTTGCAGCAAGAAGGAGGGCAACGAGAGAGTTTTGTAGAGAACTGAGAAAGTGTTCTTTTATGGGAACCAAACAGTGGTGTAAACACAGGGCATAGCAGTCTTCCTTCTAGAAGAGAAGAAGATAGGGTTGGATGAGAGTATATGGCACAGGACAAAATGTTATTTAAAAGAGTGAAATGAATGCTACAAAGAGTAAACAAAGAATTTAAAATCTATAGAGGCTGAAAGGAATCCCGGCCTCAGGTTGGAGATTAGAGGAGTCAGTTCAGAAGCATGCTGAACACCATCTCTGCCAGTTACTGGGGTAGAAAGACAAAAGGAAGACAGTCTCTGACCTGATGGAGGCCACATTCTGGTGGAGGAAATGCCATTTTCCTCCATCCAGTGGGGCAGAATATAAACCAGATAACTTTGATGGGGTGAAGGCCTTTCCTTGGGGTTAGACCTCCTTTAAAGGCAACACACAGACAATGAAGCCAGTTTGGCTGGACAGTAGAGAACATGGAAAAGAGAATGTATAATAATCCTGGTCCTAGAACATCAGGGTAATTTTCCTTGCTAATTTCTTGAAAGATGATGTTTAGGCACTTTTTTGATCATGGTTTTCAGGCAGTCCAATAATTTTTAAATTACTTCTCCTGGATCTTTGTTTATCCAATGAGATATTTCACATTGTCTTCTATTTTTTATTCTTTGGGTTTTGTTTTATAATTTCTGGATTTCTTATAGAGTAATTAGCTTGTATTTGCTCCATTCTAATTTTTAAGGCACTATTTTCTTCAAAGAGCTTTTGGACCTCCTTTTCCATTAGATCAGTTCTGCTTTTTAAGGCATTCTTCTCCTTATTTCCTTATTGGCTTTTTGGATCTCTTTTGCTATTTGGTCTAGTCTATTTTTTAAGGTGTTATTTTCTTTGGTATTTTTTTTACTTACTTTTCATGATTTTTTCACGTCAGTCTCATTTCTCTCCCCAATTTTCCTTCTACTTCTCTTACTTGATTTTCGAAATCCTTTTTGAGCTCTTCCATGGCTTGAGACCAATTCATATTTTTCTTGGAGGCTTTGGATGGAGGAGCTTTGACTTTGTTGTCATCTTCTGAGTGTGTTTTGATCTTCCTCATTACTGAAGTAAGTTTCTATACTCTAAGATTTTCTGTTGTTTGTTCATTTTCCCAGCCAATTACTTGACTTGTAAACTCCTTAAGGTAGGGCTCTGCTTCCAGTGGAGGGCGTACTGTCCCAAGCTTCAGGGGTTTTATGCAGCTGTTTTCAGAGATACTTCTAGGGACCTGTGAGTTTTAAGTTCTTCCAAGGTTGTATGGTCTGAGGACAGGTGTTTACTCCTCTCCTGGCCTGTGCTCTTGTCTGTGAGTGAATACAAACACTCTTTTCTTCCCTGGAACTGTGAAGAGGGTTTCTGCTCTTATATATCCATACATGCATACACACATGTATTGTATACCAAGTCAATGCTTAACGCAAACTTTATCATCATCATCATCATTAGAACCAATGTTAGTCAATAGATTTGCCAGATCCTTTATAACTCTTAAAGAACTACATAATTATAATATCATCTTTCATGTATATTGCTGATAGGTATACCAATAAGTATCAACTAGTTATTGAAAGACCCGTTGTATGAGCCTCCAGGTACCTGCATAGCATCTTGTAAGATTTATGCAAAAACTTAGAGAAGGATTGGAGAAGAGAAGAAGATGTGGGCAGTTCATGCTCTATATCAATGACTGGAGCATGTTCTCCAAGGGGCTTTCTAATGCCTCAAAAGATCTCTGTGAGACCTTCTGCATCATTCACCTTTAAGTTTCTTGAGGGCAAGACTCATCTCCTATCCCACTCTATTCATTTGGTCCACATTTACAACAAGATGAACAGATCTGCACAGAGAGTGTTTGGCAAACATTTTGAATGGGAAATTGGAAAGTGGTTTCATGGTCATGCAACACCATGCTCTGAAAGTATCTCTTTATCCGATGGGAGCATACTCTTCAGAAATCTGGATTCCATTGGCTAATGACCCTTCTTGTCATCACTTATTTCCCATGCTTCTTTTGGGAACATTCTGCTCAGGACAGTTCTTGGCTTCCATTGCTGTTTCCATGACTTCTCTATCTGCTGTATTTCATCAATGTCATTTTAACTCTTTCCAGCCTTGTGAATAGAAGAAAGGTGAGAGATAGATGCTGGCCATAGATCTAGTGGTAATAGATAGGCCTTAGAAGGAGCATGAAGAGAGGGAAGGGAGCTTCTCCAGCATCAAGGTTATATCAGAGGCTTTCTTGTATTTTCCACACTTGTTAGACTAGGCTCTGTTTATTGAACCCAAATGTTTTGTTCTAGAGTTTAAAGACAGTGCCTAGGAGAAGGACTGTCAGAAATCTCTGGAAAATATGCAAGAAATTTGAGGAAGAAACAAGTCTGTATAAGAAAAGCTTTCAGAAGATCAAAGTCTACCCACTGGAACAACACAACATTTAAAAAATAGCTAAGAATTTAACTTGAATTACATAAATGGAATGGAATATTGCTGTGCTGTAAGAATGGGAGACCTGTATGGACTGATACAGAGCAAAGTAAGCAGACTCAGAAAAAAATGTACTATGACTACAAAAACAAAAATTGCATAGAATTACAACAGCAATGAGCAAAATTAAATTCTATTTAATCAAAAGAAACAAAGTTTCTTAAAGAAGACGGGGGGAAATAGACTACTGTCCCTTCTTTGTAGAGGCAAGGGAACATCCCTGTCAAATACAATGTCATACTTCATCCATGTTTGGGTTATATGAGTTGCATTATTCTTTCTCTCTTTCATTCTCTCTGTGTGTCTGTTTCTCAGTCTGTCTCTGTCTCTGTCTCTATCTCTCTCATTCTTTCTCACAAGAAATGGTTGTCTGGGCAGGGGAGGTAGGATGGATATATTTGTAAAAAACAGTTACATAAAAATTAAAGATAACAATATAAATTCAAAAGAAATAGTAATAATAGAAAATAAATATAAATAAATAAAATAAATTCAAAAGAAATAGTAATAATAGAAAATAAATATAAATAAATAAAAGAAAAGAAAGAAAAGAAAAATAATAAATAGGCCTAGTTTGCCCATTCCCTGCCTTCCTACACAGGATAAATTTAATATTTGACGACCTATAACTGCATGTACATGGAGTCGGCAATCCCTCCATGCCTTAGTGAAAAGTCTTTGCAGATAACTAATTTTCAGGTTTAAGAAAACAAATAATTACCTTAGAGCCCCGTTGATTATAAGCTTTTCTAAACTTAACTATACTGGTCCCTAACTAACAGAACTTTTATCGTCATGGGTTTGAGAGTTTCCATCTTCCCAGACTGGTATGACCTGACAGATCATGGTATCCTATGGGTTCATCCTCTAAGAACCAAAAGTCACTTTCATACTATGATGAGGCACCAGTGAAGAATTTTCATGGAAGAAATCCAGTTTATTTCATTAGAGACACCAGAAAGTTTTCTAGTAACAAAAGAATCACAAAACCAAAGAATCTGAGTTGGAAGGGACGTTGGGGGTTATTATCCGAACTGAACCTGAATGAGAATCCTTCTTTGAACATCATTGACAAGAGATCATTTTGACCTTGCTGGCATGAGAAGAAAACCAGTTCCATGGTCAGATAACCCTTTTACTTTTGAATAACTTTCATCATGTTTTCCTTCCTCAAAGAAAATCAGTCACTGCAGATTCCTTCCCTAGTTCCTTGTTCTTCCTTATAGGGTTTAGCAGAATGAGTATAATTCTCTGAAATAATCACAACCCTTCGAATCCATGAAGGTGATTCTCATGCCCTCCTACCCACTGAGGATGCTCTTCTCCTGACTAACCATCCTCTCATTTGGCACATTTTTGAGGCCCTTGCCCATCCTGGTTCCCCCAGCTTGTCAAGGTCCTGCCCACACTGCGAGCCCATAACAGAATGCAGTCCCTGGAGTTCTGTCTGACTAGGGCAATTACTTAGCTTCAGTGAATGGGGAGTTCATGGGCCACATTAGGCTGAATAAAGTCTTCTGGGAGACTGTGGATGAGGAAATGAAGTATCGCATCCCCATTCACTAACCTCCAGTGGTTTCCCCTTAGACCCAGGATCAAACAGAAAGGTATCAATTATTTAAAGCCTGTTACTACCTGGTCTGCTCCTAACTTTCCAATCTGCTTCTATTTTATTCCCTGTCCTCATGTACAACCCTCCATTTCCTGACTCCGTACCTTTGCAGTGACTGTGCCCCGTACCTGAAATTTTCACCCTCCACATCTGAAACCCTGAACTTCCCAGGATTCCTTCAAGAGTCAGCTTAAATCCTGCTTTCCTCCCAAGGACTTCCTCTGATTCCCCCTAGTATCAGTGCCTTCTCTCTCAGAAGTTTTCCTCACTTCCCTTTTCTCTATCTCAATAGTACCTGGCTATGTTCATTGATGTCCTCCATCATTATTTGAGTTTCTTGACATCAAAGATCATATTTTTGTCTTACCATCATATCCTCTGAACTTAACACTATGTCTCCCATAAATACTTAATAAATGTCATTGATTGACTAATATGGCTTTCCTTAATCATTTGGGATCATTGCTTTGGACACCAGCTGTTATACCATAGTATAAAATGGTGGTGCTGCAGCAGTTCTAGAGGCAGTAGAACCTCAAAGGCCTCCCATGGCTGCTTGCTAGACCACCACACTTTTTTGTTTCTTTAAGTTTTTGTTTTCATTTCTGGTGTTCATAGATTTTGTCTCTTCCCTCACTGACACATTCCTGGGCTCTGGCTTCTTCCCTGCAAAAAATCCTCAGCCTAATTTGCTCCCTTTGATCTTCTGGGGGTTGAAAAATCAGAGATTTAGTAGTGGTGGAGTTGGGTGGATCTGACTTGATGGGCTCTGCACGAGCATTGGGTCTGGTAGATTGGGACACCTTTTCTGGGAACACACAGATGTAGAACTTATTGTGCATTTATGAAGGGATTTATTCATTTTCCATTAGCTTATGGGTATACAAAGGCCAAAATGAAATAAAATCATTGTGTCAGATGTCTGATGTGACTGTATGTCAAAGGGCAAAGTGGGGGCTTGAAATCATTTGACTGAATTTTTATAAAACCCCACACATTGCTAAGCCTAAGACTGAGTTTTGTTTTGACTAACTTTTTTTTCCATTAAAAACTATTTTTCCCCCTTTTTACCTCCCCTCACTGGGAAAAAAACATATATGCAGAGTCAAGTAAAATATATTCCCACATTGACCATGTCTTAAAATGTGTAGGGCACACTGCATATCCAGTCCATTAGGGGTCTTCCAGAGTGAACAGGATGCCTTAATTCCTGACCTTTGGAATCATGATTGTCCATGGTGTTCATCAGATTCTTAAGACTTCCAGATTTGTTTGTTTGTATGGAACTCTTTGTTTCTAAACTGTTCTCGTCCTGCTCACTTTTCTCTAAATCAACCCCTATAAATGTTCCTAGGTTCCTCTGAAACCATTCCTTTCATTACTTCTTAAAGAACAATATTATTCCATTAGATTCATGGACCATCATTTGTCAGTCATCCCTTAGTTGCTTGAAACTTTTATTTTCCAAATCTCTGAAATCATGAAAAGAGCTCCTGGGAATAATTTTCTAGTAATGAGTCCTTTTCTTCTTTGGAGTATGGGTATAGCTAGGTATTCACAGCGCAAGCCTAATGTTGAAACTTGGACTTCTTATCATTTTTTATAATTCGTCTGGGCTTTAAACATGTGGGGAAAGTATCCATGGAGATGCCAAACATGACTGAAGGAGACCTGCTTTCTGATGATGCTCAGAATAAGAACATGCTGCTCATCATCTCATGAGTTTGAAATGATGCCAGCATCTTCCTGACACAAATTTTGCCATTCAAAGAGGATCTGTCCCCAGAATCCTGAAGGATTCCTGTTGGAATCTGTGAAAGATGTTCTATTTCTCTGAATAATCCTGACTGGCCTAGAACACGTTAAAATTCAAACTGTTGTTATTTAACATCTGAGAAAGGGTATGTCCAATGTTTGATGAAGTCTTGGGAGAAACAGAGACTCCTATTTCCAGGCTCCTTGAGACAAGAGGTTGAGTCTCTGAACCCCATGGGAAAAGGACCATCTTCTATTCTGGTATTGATTACAAACACGGGTTGCCATTTGCCAGGCCTGCATCCATTACTGAGCCCGCACGTGGGCACACTTTTGCACAGACATTCACAGAACATGTAACTCAAAGAATACAAGCACATGTGGACAATATGTATGGCCATAAAGGCATTTCTGGGAACGCTGTTTGAATTACAATAGTTTTCAGCTGTGTATCTTTTCATATGTGTATCAGGCCTTTTATGAATTTTTAATTTGAAAAACAGCAATAACAGATTTTCTGGAATAAAAGGACAGCCTGGGGCTACATTTCTAGAGAAAGAAACTTCTTGGTCTTGTAGCCAAAGCATTTAACATCTGATGGTAGCAGGCAAATAAGCATGTGCTAGTAGCTATGTTCCTCTTAAATCTAATTATTTAATCCAACTGCAGCACTCCCTCTCAGGCTGCTCCCCTAAACAGACACTGGCACTCCCTTGTTAGGTCTCTGGGGGGTGCCTTAGCACTAGTCCTCAACATTCTATGGTAACCTTGAGGGGGCTGGGTTTCTAGCACTGTTGCTCACAAGCCCCTACTGGTGTGTTTCTTCACTGATTATCAGAAAGGCACAACCTTCTAAAAAGGGTATTTACCAGACAAGTAGGACAGAGATAATTGTTACAAAAAACAAACTGGGAGCAGACACTCCCCTCCCTCATAGAAGGTCCCTGGGGAGATTGGGCTTAAATTAAGAGAGTCCATGTGGTCAAAGGTTAACCCCATACCTCCAAGCTATGGGAAGTTCTCTCCCTCAGCTCTCCTTTCATGGGTTCATCATGACACTTCTCTTAAGTATATCTTTATTCTGCGTTCTAGTACATGCCCATCCTCCATGTTTTGGCATTGTCTTCAGTGTGTCTCTCACATCCCAAACGTAGACTCTGCCATAAGCTACCTCTGCTTAGGGGCACTGCTACCACCCATTCTGATGGGAATTATAGATCTTCCAACCCTTTGAAGTCCACAAGGTTGTCACCTGCTCAGTGGTGGAGGTTGGAGGGAAGGGGAAAGAAACACAACCCCCTCCCTAATGATGCCTAACTGACTTTCTGTATTATACATAGATGGAGAGGTATGTTTGATTCTTTCAGTGAGTTACAAGATATTTACTGTGTGATGACATCCGTCTTTATCCAATGATCAAAGCACTTAATTTGTCCCAAAGTAGTTAAGGACTTATTCACACCCAGCTTATTTTTGATTGATGGATTCCATCAAGATATCTGAGTCTTCTATGATTACATTGTCATTTCAAGATGATTTAACATTCTATAGGTGCCTCTTCTAAAAATAAGTCATGTTTCTATAGAAGCTTTAAATTTTGAAAATTCAATAATTAAAATTTCAAAATAATGTTTTCCTGGCAATAACTCTGTGAGGTAGGTCTGATGAACGTTCAATATTGACTTTACAGATGAAGAAAGTAAAGTTCAGCCAGGTTAGATGATTTGTCAAAGGACATAAAGTTGGAATCCGAGTCCAAATGTTAATCCACTCTTTTGTGATTCTAATTTTTACTGGTAATATACTGTTATTCTTTTTTTGAAAAGGAAAGAACATATTTACTAAGCACTTAATTTATAACAGGCCCTGCTCTCAAGGAACTCATCTTCTTTTTAAAAATTTAATTAATTTATTTGTTTTCATTTCTCAACAATCACTTCAATAAGTTTTAAATTTTCTCCCCCTCCCTCTCCCTTCCCTCCCCAAGATGGCATACTACCATGTATGTGTTCTACACATACATTCTTATTAAAAATATTTTCACATCAGTTATGTTGCATAGAAAAATTAAAATGAATGGGGGAAATCATGAGAAAAGCCAAAACAAAACAAAGCATAACACAAGAAAAAATAGTCTACCTCATTCTGCGTTCCATTTCCACAGTTCTTTCATTGGACGTGGATGGCGTTTTGCCTCAAGAGACCTTTGGGAATGTTTTAAGTCCTTACATTGCTGTGAAGGCTTAGTCTATCGGAAACAGTTCTTGCACACTGTGGCTGTTGCTGTGTATAACGTTCTCCTGGTTTTGCTCATTTCCCTCCACATCAGTTCATATAAGTCTTTCCAGGCTTCTCTGAAGTCCTCCTGTTCACCATTTCTTATAGCATAATGATATTCCACTCCATTCATATACCACAACTTGTTCAGCCATTTCCCAGTTGAAGGGCCCTCAAATATACTGTTATTATTTAATTTATTATTTATTATTTAAAAAAAAATTTAAAACAGTTTTATTGTGGCTTATTATTTCTATAGCATACTCATTTCACTTTGGACTCTGCCACCCATACTGAATATTTCTTTTTTTTAAATTTTTTATTTTTTTCAATGTTTATACTGTTATTATTAGAAACAAAAATAAACTTTGCATATAGCTGATGGTCCAACCTTTTGTTTTATAATGGTCAAAAAACTCCACCTGTAATAAGCCAGTTGAATCGAAATTTAATGGAATGAAGGCCAAGTATGTAGTTTATATCCCTGGAAAAGGATTAAATATTCTATATCTACCTGTCCTCTGCTCATGGGCTCATAGCAGCATCTTACAGTTAGAGGTGAAAATGTGCTGAAGTCTACAAGGAAGCCCAAGAAAATTCCCATCCACCACCCTCTGATATTTAGTAAAAGTTGGTCAAAGTTTTACATGCTGAAAGTCAGAGTTCCACATACCAGTGAAACCCCAGGACCCATTCCTAGCCCTAAACCATTTTTATATTGTGTTAGAGATCTCAAAAAGCCTCAGAGTGGCTCCGTCCCTTGTGGAGAGGGAGGCAGAGTGCAAAGAGCTCTGGGTGCAGGCCCTGCCTTGGATGCTGGCTGGGGACAGCTGAGCCCACCATATGGTCATTCCAACTCCAGCGTCCTCATCTATAAAATGGGGACGTTCAGGCAGCAATTATAAGTCTCACAAGGTTGTTAGAACACAAGTGTAATTGTGGGTATTTTAACTTGTCCATTAGAATGGAAACAACCTGTTGATCAGGGTAAAAAGTAGTTACTGGGCCCTAGGGAATCCTCTGGACCTCAGTGTGCAGGCCTGATCTGTCTGCTCTATAACTGGAATTCGTCTTTCTCAGTTCACTTCATTCTGAATTTAGGGTAAAACAGATGTTTATAAAATTACTTAATAGATAATATTTATCATGAACATTACTTATAGTATCTCATAGGTGCTTCCTAACTACTCTGTGAGGTAGGGGCTCTTATCCCACCCTCCCTTGACTTTTTTACAGATAAGTAAACTGAGGTTTCAACGTTAGACTAGTTGTCCACAGCTACTTAATAGCAGAGGCTGGCCTAGACTTTGGATTCCTAAATCCCAGGGCTATGCTCTTTCCCATTTTAAATGGTACATTAAACAATATTTCTGATTTTTGAAGTCTTCATAACTTTTTGGTCCACAGATGCAAATGGCCACTTTCATATGACTTAGATTATGTTCACCAGAAGTTGACATGCACCTGTGGTCACCCTTCTTGTCACCCTACTACCTGAATGTTGAATGCTTTGCCCCATACAACACTGAGGGAAGGCCCAATCCATGCCCCGTTTTGAAAGGCCCAGAAGCAGGGAGAGACCCAGAGAACTCAGGTCACCACTGGAGGAGATGAGGATCTTCTGGGAAGCAGCTCCCATCAGCTCCTGGGAGGAGTTGTGCAATCATTTCCAAAATGTTATAAAACAAAAACGATGAAAATATCAGATGGGGGCCTATTTCTGGGCCTTTGAGCAACTAAAGCAGGCTGTTGACAGAAGTGGGGAGAGATCTCTAGGGAAGTCTGGCCGAGGAATTCATCAGGCTCGACCTTCATCCTCCTCAGAGGTGGAGAAGCAGGGAGGCCTTGGGTCCTCGGGCCCCAAGGAACCGGAGCTCAGGCCTGGTCCCTGCTCCCCCTCCCAAGTTCTCCCTGATTACTGGGCTACTCTGTGGCTCCCCTTGGGCCAACCTCTCACTGATTGACAGCCCTGCTCATGTCACAGGGTATGGAGTGGGGATGGGAGCGACTCCACAGCCAAAGCTGGCATCTGGGGTGTGGCACCAAGCTGGCAAGGAGCACTGACGGGCGTATGTGCACCCGTGAAGAACTGGAGGGCTTTGTCATGTACACTGTGATCTTGGCAGAACCTTGTTGGTGGGAACTTGGCTTGTGGCAAAAGGGGAAATAAGACAGCCTCAAATGAGTCCTCCTCCCCCTCAGACGCAGAACCTACCCCATCCCCCACTCCCAGCTTTGGAGTGGGGTGAGGAAAGGTAGCTTCTAGTAAAGTAAGTATTTAATGAACCTGAGGGCAGGACCAGGTCTAGACAAGTGAAATGATTTTCCCTTGATGGGCCTTGGTCTTGGTTCTAAAGAATGACGGAAAATGACCAGTAAAGCTTCTTATAGTCTGTGATGCTGAGATTATTTTGCTGGGCCCAACAGTGTTGAGGTATAGAGGAGAAAGTCTTAGACTCGGAATCAGCAAGTCCCAAGAAAGTCTCAGGTTCAAATCCTGCCCCTGTGCCTAAGACTACAGTGGCCTCTGAAATGTCCAGTTGAGTGACTCTTTGTACGCTCTCAGAGGCACAACAGAGGCTCTTTGTACGCTCTCAGAGGCCAGTGGGCTCCCTTCCCTTTGTGTTGGTATCACCTTTGGAAAATCAAGCTAAGGAATAAATAAGGGATCCCTACAAGTCTTCTCCCTATAGGGGTATTTGAAACTGAAACCCTCCCTAAATCAAAGGAATGAGATTTTGGCCCCTGAGGTCCCAGGTTTCATCCATCACATTAGGAAGGATCTGAGGATGGAAGGAGCCTCATTCATACAAAGGCAGCAAACTCTCTTTCCCAGAGCATTATGCACTGAAGTCAGTATCTTCAGGTCTAGCTTACACTGTTCCAGTGCAAACTCTGAGCAAAGAAAAACAATTTTTTTATGTTAAAATTGGAACTTTCTGCCAAAGTCCCATATGGGAGAAGACCTAGGGTCTTAGTAGCACCACCAGCAGAGTGATCTCCCAGACTGGTGAGACTTCCAGCCTATACTTGACTGGTGTAGTCAAGATTAATCATTCAATCAACAAATGTTTATCAAATATTTACTGTGGGCCAGGCACAGTGCTAAATGTTGGGGATGCAAAGAAAAAGAGAAAACACTCCCCTCCTAATTTACATTCAAATGAGAGAGACAGAATGTGCATAGACAAGAATGTAGGAGATACACACAAAGTTGGTACCAGGTGGCTTGGAAGCTAAGGTGTTAGCAGGTGCAAGGTACCACAAAAGACCCCTTCAGAAGGTGGAATTTGACCTCATATTGAGGGAGATTAGAGATTTGAAATTTAAATATTTTAAAGGGCAGAATTAGGAGTCATGGGAAGTGGCTGTCTAATACAAAGGTGCGGAGGGCAGGGAATGAATTTCCTGGTTGTGGTAACCTATAAAACAATTGAAAGTAGGAAATGATCTACAGCTCTGGGTAGTTCATTTATGTTCCTTGATGGAGAATAATTAGGAGGCAGGAAAAGGGAGTCATTTCTTCTGAGAATCACCAGGATTTTACTGATGTTCCAAGGAGGCTCATTTAACAGACTGGGAAATCCATGAAGGGGCCACAGTCACTCCTCAAGCATCTTTGCCAAGTGAAACTTTGGAGAGGGATGTTGTTATTCAATGGGCTGATGTGCCCATTTCTAAATGAGATTTAATTTCATCATTTGACTTTTCCCTCTCCACATAATGAGCAGAGTTTGCTTTTTAATTTAGCATAATGCTAAATTGTTGTGTTTCTTTGGCTGAAAATACACATAGAGATTTCCTTTCAGTTTCCTCTTTGTCCTGCCATCCTTTCAGTCATTTCAAGTTCTTGAAGAATACAAGACAGAAATCAGAATTTGACCCAAACTTTAAAGAAAACCAAGACAGATCGATCATTTCCCCACCGCCACCCCCAGCTCAAGTATCACTGCTTGTGGATCCCATAAAAACAGACTTCTCTAATCCACCCAAATTTTCTGCTCTGCTTTCACAAGTTATTCAACATTGACGAGTGACTAGCTAGAAGCAACAGGGATCTTTGCCCATTACAAATGCAAACATATCACCGGGGAGCCAATACTGCTCCGTGGTGTCAGAGTCAGAGCCCTGGGTTCCAGGGCAGACCTTACCACTTTGGGTCAATGTCATCTTGGACATGTCACCTGCCCTTTCTTAGCTCAAGTTTCCTCATCTATGAAATGAGCATTTGTGTGTGATGACCTCTTTTGTACCTTTCAGTTCTAAATATAATGTTTTGAACAAAGGAAATTGGGACAAGAAAACATCATTGGCTTCTTGCTGGAGTTCACCATCTGGAACAGGTTTGCTTTTCCCATCACAGGAGC
Organism: Potorous gilbertii; assembly: GCA_028658325.1. Taxonomy (NCBI): domain Eukaryota; kingdom Metazoa; phylum Chordata; class Mammalia; order Diprotodontia; family Potoroidae; genus Potorous; species Potorous gilbertii. Next base: position 6,451,813 of record CM053772.1, read on the forward strand.
AGAATTTGGAGATGTAGATGTTACTGAGCCAGTTATCCCCTCTTTAGGGATCTGACTCAAACCAAGTCCAGACCGCATCAGACCACTGGTTCCCAAAGAAAGCAATCCCACCCTGGCAGATGAATCATTCAGATCTGTACACACACACACACACACACACACACACACACACACACACAAATAGTACCAGTTTACTCACGATGTTGGCTCTAAAAAAGCAAAGCAGTCATGGGGGACATGCCAAGAAAATCCCTACTGCCAGTAGGTCTTTGTTCTGCATTATTAACAAGTGACAAAATCTCGGGGGATAGAAGTGGTCATGATAAGAGTCAGATATCCTGGGAAGGATGTGTGTGTGTGTGTGTGTGTGCGTGTGCGCACGCGCATGCACTTAAGTCAAGATATGTTGGAAGAAATGGACTCAGTGGAAGTGGAATCCCAAAGAAGCCTGGTTGGGCACACAGCTCAATGCAGGGTGTGCCATACCCTTCTGCTTTTGCTGCTGCCAACCTGTTCAAAGGTCAAGGATGACTTGGCCTTTGTCCACTTCTCCACTTCAAAACAAAACAAAACAACATAAAAATGACATCTTTCTATAACAGTGGTTGCTTAATCACCCTAATGCTACCACATTTCACTGATTGGAGATAGGGTTCATTGGGAAAAGATGTGACCAAAAGCCCTGCTCTTGTCTTAATGATCTATTAGTCATTAGAACTGAGAGGAAGAGCATGCGGGCAAAGAAATTTCTTAACAAGACAGTACAGCACACCTGGGAGAGAACAGTAATGTTTATTGTTATTAATTGTTTTGATATTAGAATTTTTAGAGCTAGAAGGAATTTAGAGATTAAGTCTCAGTTCTGTATTACTACAGAGTTTAACCCTAAGGGATCCTAACTTCTAAAATGAATTCATGAATGAAAACAATATTAAACACTTATTTTGTAACAGACACTAGATGAAGCTTGGGGATATAAACATTTTTAAGTCCCAGCCCCCAAGGAACTCCTTACATCCTTGAGGAACATTTTGTCATGTTGTTCAGTCATTTCAGTCATGTTGGACTCTCCATAACCCCATTTGAAGTTTTCTTGGCAGAGACACTGGAGAGATCTTCCATTTCCTTCTCCAGCTCATCTTATTGATGGGGAAACTGAGGCAAACATGGTTAAATGACTTGCTCAAGGTCACACAACTAGGAGTGTCTGAGGTCAAATCTGAACTCAGGAAGATGAGTTTTCCTGACTCCAGGTCCAACACTCTATCCACTTTAACTCTTTCAAACTACCTTGTCCTTAACTACTTTTTATATATCTATATTTATTTTATTTTTGTGCTCTTGATAATTTTACAGGTACTTGGTGCCTCCTTCATGAGAATATAAGCTCATGGAGAGAAGGGATCATTTCATTCTTTGTACTTTTATCTCCTGCACTTAGCCCAGGAGGATCTCAACATATATGGGATGATTGACTATGTATCTCTTAGTATGAACTCTGTCAGACACTTTCATTATGTCCTAGCAACTTCTTCATCTTGCAAGATCACATCAGTCTTGGCACTCACATCTTGTCAGCGTTCTCTGGCCTTGGGGTTCCTTGCTCCCACCTCTGATCAGAAAGCAGAGATTTCTCATGCCCAAACTTCCATTTAAGGAGAAACCCATTCTCTCTTCCTTCCCATCTGAATGTCCTCTTCTGGATTTCTCCATCTTTTCCCAGTATTTTCTCTGTTTCTCCCTCCCTGCACTCCCCTTCCCCTGTTTTCCTGCTTCCTTTCAAGTATTGTCTGCCCCCATCAGATTTTAAGTTCCTTGAGGACAGGCACTATGTGTTGCCCTTCTCTGTAACCCTCTGATTTAGCACATTACTGGGCAGATAGTAATACTAAGGACAGCTAGCCTTTCTACAGCAGCTTCTATGGACTGGACCCCATCCTAAGTGCTTTCCAAATATTATCTCCTTTGGTCCTCACAGTAACCCTGAAAGAAAGGTGCCAGTATTCTCCCCATTTGCCACAGATGAGGAAATGGAGGCAAAGAGAAGTTGAGTGATTTGCCCAGAGTCTAGATGAGTGTCTGAGACCGTATCTGAACTCAAGTCTTTCTGACACCAGGCTCAGGACGTTGGCTATGCACACAGCTACTTCTCTGCCATCTTGGTGATGTCAACTTCCTCATTTTACAAGTGAAATAACTAGAATTGGAGACCGTGAAAGACTAGAGTAGGAGTGGGGAGCCTGGGGCTTTGAGGCCACCTGTGAAATGTAGTCCTCAAGGGTGGCCCTTTGACATGATCTTGAGGACCTAGAGGGCCACAAAGCCACAGATTTCCTGTCCCTGGACTAGAGGTCCTGGGAATTGGAGAACATAGGGACAGATGATTAGCACAAAGGATTGAGTCCGTGAGAGCTGGGTCTAAATTCCTTCTCTGACTTTACAAGTTGGGTGGTCTCACACAAGTCCTTTCATCTCTGAATCTTTTCTTTACCTGTAACATATGGTGGTAATCATTCCTAAGCTTCTACTCCATGGGGTTCTAATGAGGCCTTAACAAGGTGATTCATGGGAAAGACTCTAGGCAACTAAGCTCTAGTGGATAAAGTGATGAACTTGGAGTCAAATCTGAGACCCAAGTTCAAATCCAGCCTCCAGTATTTACTAACTGTGTGATCTTAAGTTATTTAACCTCTATTTGCCTCAGTTTCCTCAACTGTAAAATGAAGGTAGTAACAGCACCTCCCTCCCAGGCTTGTTGGAAGGATCAATGAGATACTACTTGTAAAGACCTCAGCCCAGTGCCTAGCACATAGTAGGTGTCTGATAAAGGCTTGCTATGATTGTTATTGTTCTATATATAGAAGTATCAGCTGTACTTAATATTATGGTCCCTAGCTGACTCCCAATCTCAGCATTTTTTCTATTCATAGGAGCTACACTCACAAGTTCTCACCCACAAAGTCCTTGGCTTTGTCAAACTGGTCAGTGTCAGAAACTGGAATACAGAAGGAGCCTTACCATCTGCTCTGCTGCTGCACCCTGAGGGCCCTGGGACTTTTCCCTCAGAATGGCAGCTGTTCCAGTCCCTGTGTATTGTCTTCCCAATAGAAGGGGAGCTCCTTGGGAGCAGAGATTGTCCACTTCTCTGTCTGTATTTTCAGAGCCTAGCATAGTGCTTTGTACAGATAAGTATTTAATCACTGTTTTTCATTCATTCTACATATCACAAATGTTATTGATAAAAAGAATGACACACATGACATTTCTGCAACATCCTGGTCTTTGTTCAATAGTTCAAATTAGGCTCAACAATGAGGACTAGATGACCTCCAAGTTCCTTTCTAGAACTGAATCCTATTAAGTTTAGTGGAGACAGATGTTTGCCCAAAGCGATGAAGAGCCTTCGAATAACTCAGTGGAATCAGCAGTGGGACAAAAGCTTTGTTTCTGTTAACGGGCCAGAGCAGGCTTTTAAGCTGAAGCTGACTTGCCATCTTTCTGGAATGTTCTAGAAGGACTCCCTGCCCTGGCTATAGTCATCTTAGTTCCCTTGGGACCCTGAGAATCTATCCCTAGGACATTCAGCATGCCTTGCTGCCATTCCCAGAAATGCCAGTGGGCCTGTAATTCTCTAGATATCTGTACTGCTACCACACACCTCTACCTCATCCTAAGAGCTTCATGACCCTGGAGCATCCTTCTGCCTCCTCCTCTGATCTGGGAGCTCTTCCTGAGAACCTTCATATGGTGAAGGCCTCACTCTTCTCTCAGCTCCCCTCCTTACTCTCTGGACTCTTCCATCTTCACATAGTATGGTTCCATGTCGTCCCCTTCATAATAGTAATAAAATATTTTAAAAAATACAACATTGCTAGAAATTCTGACACTAAACATTGTTTAAAAATGTACCAACAAGCCAAAGAAGAGGCATGCTAGGGTTTTTCTATTATCTCTCTATGGTCTATCTATGTAGAAATAGAAGCCTGGGTAAAAATGTCTGAAGAAATGCAGCTTGACAGAGTGGCAGAAATCAGCATTGCAAACCGAGCAATCCATTCCTAAAGGCAGGATTAAACAGATTACCGGCATACACAATTAAAGGAAGAAATGAAAAGGGAGGAACTTAAAAAGTGCAAAGCAGCTAAGAAAATGAAGAAGCCAGGAGAGGCTGACTCCAGTGGGAGAACAGGGTCTCTGGAAGTCATAGCTTTGAAAGGAAAGCCAAAGAACATCTTTTCCAGTGCAGAGAGATGATAGAACAGACAGGTCTGGGAGATTTAGTTAGCAAAGACATGGGACTGGGATGTGGCTCTCTGGGGTAGGGGATTGACAGTAGAGATGCTTCCAGTAGCAATGGCCAGATTGGTTTGATTATGCTTCCAGAACTAGGGCTGAGGAGAGGGTACACCATGGCAAGGCAGACAGAAGAAAGTCAAGTAAAGCCCATCTGAGCTAGTCCCCCTAGATATGAAGAGCCACAAGAGGAATTCGTTAGCCCCTTCTTTATTTCAGTTTCTGACACTGACCAGTCTGACAAGGTCAAGGACTTTGTGGGGGAAACTTGTGAGTGCAGCTTCTATGGACAGAAAAACACTGAGACTGGAAGCCAGCTGGGAGACCATAGCAAGAAGTACGGTTTATACTTCTATGTATAGAACAATAGTAAGCATAGCAAGCATTTATCAGACACCTACTATGTGCCAGGCACTGTGCTAAGCTCTTTACAAATATTATCTCATTTGATTCTCCCAACAAGCCTAGGAGGGAGGTGCTGTTACTACTCCCATTTTGTAGTTGAGACTGAGGCAAATATAGGTTAAGTAACTTGAGATCACATAGCTAGCAAGGGAAGGCAGGATGGACGTTCTGGAGCAGAAAGGGTTAAATAGCCCAGGTAACGAGATGGAGTGGTGGTTGTGTATGTGTGTGTGTTGCGGGGGAGAGTTGTAGTGTCAAACTGGGAAGCTTTTATTATATCTTAGAGGGCATAAGGAGCCAATATGGCTTCTCACCCAGGGGGCTGATAGGCTAAGCATGTTTTAGGGAGAGTTCTCTGGTAGCTTTGGCAAGAATGACTTGGTGAGCAGAGTGATTGGGCACAGGAAGTCCAATTAGCAGGATGCTAGCAGTCATCCAAGCCAGAGGTGACGCTGGCCTGAGTGAGTGTGGTTGGTGTAGAGAGTAACTGACAATAAACACAGAAATAATACAATCAACTTATGACTGGCAGACAGTAAAGAAGAAATAGAAAGAAAAGCAGTTCAGGGAATAATTGAACTTGAAAAGGACTGGGAAGCCCCATTCATGCCAGGGTGTGATTTGAGTGACAGATGATGACAAGGCCACCTTAGAATTATCAGTGTCCCAGAAAATAGCAAAGAAGAATCTGATCCCTGCACTTGAGGAATTATACAAGAAAACTTCCCAGAACTGTCAGGAACAAGTAACACTGCACAGAGAAAGGCATTGACCAAACCTCAACAAGGAGAAATTCAAAATTCAGCTCAATGCTCCATCATGCAATTTCAAAGCTTCAATAGCAAAGGGGGGAAATATCCCTTAAGCCACAGGAAAAAAGAAAGACATGTATAACAAAAATCCATTAAGGTTGAGCAAGATGTTGCAACAAAAAAACACATAAATGACTTGAGATGTTGGAGGATGACATATTTTTAAAATTTTAAAACATGGGCATCAATCCCAGAATCAGTTTCCCAGCAAATCTGATAAATTTTTGCAAACAAAAGGACACTTAAAAGCTAAGAAGACCTCAAAGAATTTATGGAAAAAGCAGGGGGTGGGGGGAGAAAAAACCATCTTCCAAACTGAGTTGGCAAATTGTCTAGGGGGTTAGAAAAGTAGAAAAGAGTACTTAGAATAAAACATTCTTGAATTATAAATAGTCAGCTGTTATCTTGTCAGAGTTTCCATACTCCCTGGGATTGAGCTGTGGAATCATTTGTGTGATAATGCCTTCTCCAGTGGAGATTAATGCATCCCTATCTTTTAGCTACATCTTCTGGATGATACCATGGACAGAGGATGGTCCTGCGGTCAGGAAGACTAGAGTTCAAATCCGGCCTCGGGCACATGTCAGCGTGTCACTTCACATCTGCCAGCCTCAGTTTCCTCAACTATAAATTTGGATTGATAGTAATACCGTCTGCCAGCCAGGGTTGTTGGGATGCTCAAATGACATATTTGTAAAGTGTTCAGCTTAGTGCCTGGTGCATAGTAGGAGCTTAATAAATGCATTTTCCTTTCCTTCTTGTCTATTTCATTCTATAAAATATGCATTAAGATTCTGCCTGGCTCTTAATTTCTTGTGAGGGTCGGAACACTACTCAAACTGCCCACCTCTTATTCCTTTTTAAAGACACTTGTCCCTGGAAATGCCACAGCTGCAGTAACAGCAACTATCACTTATAGAGCATTGATTATGTTCCTGGAACTGTCCTAAGTGCTTTACAACTGTTATCTCATTTGAGCCTTACCATAGGAAAACTAAGGAAGAAAAAGTTCAAGCGACTTGACCTGTAGCATGTATGTATGTATCATAGTATAGTACTAAAAAGCGTGTGAGGCTGGTTCTACACTCAGGTCTTCCTGCCTCCAGGCCCAGAGCTCTGTGCCTGCTGGTGCCACTGAACTGCGCCTGCTAACTTGCCAAGTGAGCAAGTTCCTCTTCTGACATTTTGGCCTTATCTTTGTGGGATTAAAATCTTCCCCAAAATAGCAATCACCAGATTCTTGCGTTAGGTCCCCTTTCTCACAGTCAATCCCTTGGCTAAATCTGCCAAGTGGGAATTATTCGAATTGCCCACGAAGCCTTCACTTTTGGCTTTTATTCCCCTTGATGTGATGGGGATGTTAACCTTTGCATTAGCCACTCAATGCCTGACTCCACACAGATGACAGATCCTGAAATTGCTGCCCCTTAGAGAGTCATTTCCTGTTCATTAAGACATAGTCAGTCAAAATCCCAGAGGGTCACAGACTCTGATGACTGCTAGGAACCACTAAGGCCATCTTGTCCAACCTGGGCCTGAGCAGAAATTCCAGCTGCAGTCCACCCACTCATGCTTTTCCAAGCGCACTTCTAAGGGGTGGGAGCCTATGCCTTCTCAGGACAGCTCTCATTCCTGAGGGAAGTTGAGCCCAATCTCAAGCTTAAATTTGTTTCTTTGAATTTTTCCCCATTGTTCCTGACTTGACCCTCTGAGGCCAAGCAGAACAACCATGATGGCCTTTCCAAAGAATAGCTTATGAAGACTTCTCTTTCCCTTCCTCCTTCTCTTCTCCAAAATCAATTTCTTTTTTGTCATTTTATGATCAAGTCTCACACTTTGTAATTCTCTTTTTGAGGGCATTTCTGACATATGGGTGGGGGGGTGAGGGAGGGGATGACTGCTAGGTATCCAATCATCCTTTGGCCTTTGACCAAAATGAAAGCCTTCCCTACGCCTGCCTTTGTGATGGAGTTATGATAATTTGGAATAGTTCTTCAAAAAATAAAACGAAACAAATGAAAAACCCATTGTTGACAAAACATTGCTCTATAACACAAACTCTAGCAAAATAACCACCAAACCATTGGTTTTAATCTCAGTACCAACTTTCATGGACTCTTCATATTCCAAAATTGGGAAGGACCTCAATACCCAGAAAGAGGGTGTTAGAACATACAAAACAAGTTTTCCTCCAGGCTTTCTTTCTTTCAAGACTTTTATGTGAGTCTCCTCTAACTCCTATAGTTAACAAGAGTTATCTTCTCCCTAGGATCAATCTATTTGCCTCACTGTTTCTTGTTCTAACCTCCTTACTTTTCATATGAAAAAAGCAAGGCCCTGAGATGTGAAATAGACTATTCACAGTCATGTATGCAGCAAATGATGATGCCAGTACTGTTTACCTCCCAAATGCCTTGTTTCATGTAAAGGTGTAGAAGATGTGACTGGACTGCAACATGTGATCAATCAGGAAGTATGAAGAATCAGAATAAAGAGTATTGTAGAAGAAATGTGGGACTGAAGGAAGAAGAAGTGATAGAAATCTGGATAGAGCAAGGGATCCAATAATTACTGGATGGTTCGTGCATTCCACTGGTATCCTTGGTTTGACAAAACCCATTGGCAAAGGCTTGAGCCTGTTTAGTGGCCCACCTGAGGGGATTGGTCAGACATGGATGTGCAGTGATTTATAAATCAGAAGAGCAACTGCACTGTTGAGATGAGAGATTCATTGGTTTCTTTCAATAATTCTTTCTTTGCGCTTATACTAAGAGCATGATTTGGAAGGTTTTTTGAACATCGAAACAGGCCCAAAGACTCAAGCTGTGATTTCATTGGTATGTAGAACTCCCAGCGGAAGGAATATTTCATGCCCAGATAGGCTGGTATCTTCTCTGAAACTTGTAGTCTTAGAAAGTTGCCCAGTGGAGCAATGGTTTTCCTAGGCGCACATAGCCCACGTGTCAGAGGGAGGACTCAAACTCAGGTCTTCCTGGTTTGTGGCCAGTTGTCTATATGCTGTACCTTACCTATTTTGGTATATCTATAAAAGAATTATATAGAATTCACATGATGGCCAGAAGAAGTGATACAAGGACACTCTTAAGATCTCTCTCGAGAAGTTTGGATTTGACTGTGCAACATGGCAGACACTGGTACAGGATGGTTCAGCATGGCCTGCCCATATAAGAAAGGATGCTGTGCTCTTTGAACAAAGCAGAACTGAGACAGTACAAAGTAAACACAGGATGAGTAAATTTGGGATATCCACTCCAAATATTCCCATGGACTATCTGTGCTTAACTTGTGGTAGAGCATTCCGAGCTCTTATTGGTCTGATCAACCGCAGTGGGACACACTGAAATTTCACTTTATCATGGTGATGTCATTTTGGTCCTCTTAGAAGATGAAGGACAACAACCAATCAAAAGAACTATATACTCAGGGTTTCATTTTAACTTCAAAATATTATCATTTTTAATACTTTTGATAACTTCTTTAGGAGTGTGAGGTCTTCTTTTTAGACAAAAAAAGTCACAAATGAGTCCAATCTTATTGTTAGGCAAAATAGGACTTCTAGTAGCCTCAGTTTTTGCTACAGTGTCATAGCAAGACAAGAAAATTGACTGGAGCAAGGCAGTCCTTTGATGGTACCAGTGAAACATGAGACCAGAGGATCTGGGAAGCCCTGTGGTTACTTGTTTGGATACAATGACTACAGGTTGCTTGGGTCTGGTGGACTGTGATGTCTCTTCTAATGTAGAATGTCAAGGTTTAAATGAGTCACTCCATCTTTGTAGACTTGATATATTTAGTGAAGTATCTGCTGTAAACTGGTAATGGTTCAGTTATCCTACTCCCATCAGGACCCAGCTCTATAACATCCTCACCTATAAAGAATGAGGCAAAGCCTTTCTAAATTCTTATTATGTGCCAGGTTGTGGGCTCAGTGCTGGGAATTCAAATACAAGCAAACAAGAGATTCCCTCCCTTGAAAGAGTCCACATTCTACTAAGGGAAAGATGATACTTGAAGGGGATCTTGAGGGAGAAGGAGGGAGAGTAAGGCTGCTGCTGAGATCGAACAGTCTTCAAAGCCAGGACCAAGGTGAGCATGACTTGGGTCCTCATGAAATAGTGATGATGGAATAAAATCAAATCCTTCCAGCTCTAAATCTGAGCTCCAATTCATGGTGTCATGGATTTAGAGCTAGAAGACAGATCATTAATCCACTACTCTCATTTTTCAGATAGAGGTTACATGACTTGACCAAAATCACAGAGGTAGCAATTGTGTGAGGTTAGATTTAAACCCAATCTTTCTGACTCCACATCCAATATTTTATCCATTCCTCACACATTTTTTAATCTTATCTTTCCTTGAAATAGTGTTAAAATATTCATTTGGTATTTAAGTTAGACTTTCAGCTAAAATAAAGTGGCCCCATGACCTGATAATCTCAGCATGTGCACATTTGTTCCAATCAGAGAGTCTCTTACATTCTACCTCCCACTTAGTAAGAGAGTGAGACCCTCTTGTGGCTCATCTTTTCTTCCTCCCTCCATTCCTTCAGCCTACTCACAGAATTGGCTGTTTTGGTGGTCTGCTAAGAGAGCCATTCACCCAGAAAATATGCTAAGCACCTCTCCCTCATTTCTTGGTTCATTACATCTCATCTTCAAGATGTACATGGGCCTTCGAAGAGAAGGAGGATGACCAAGACAAGTGCTGAAAAAAATGAGGCCACTTTCCTCCTACTGATTGTCCAAGAACAATGAGAGATCCATGGAAAAGTTGCCTAGGGATTGGGGTTTGTGTTTTCCCAGAATTTTTGAAACTTAAGCATGGGGAAAATCAAAATGTGGGTTTTTTCTCTATCCCCAGAAACCAGCACTGAGATGTGACTCTTGCAATGGCTGCCCGTTGTCCATTAATGAAGTTTGGATTCCTGAACTTTATACTCAAACCCATTTATTGCCTCTGTATTCTTGAGTCAAGTCATTTAACCTCCCTAGGTCTCAGTTTACTCATCTGTGAAACCAGAGGGATGTACTAATGGGGCTCTGAGGTACTTCCAACTCTAACTATGATGATCCATTCCCCAGGATGTGCTAGTTTCAGACTTCTTTTCCAGCCTTATCTTCTACTGTCTCCTTACATACTGATTTTTATTTATCCTATTGAAACTGCTCATTCTTCCCTGAACACCATGTGACCTTTGACTTCTCACATAGCTCTCTTAGCCCTTAAAAAGAAGGAATGTGCTTTAACTGATACAGCTGGTGCCAACTTTTACTAGAGATGCTTTGGTGAATGCTTCAGCATTTTCTAGACTCAGGACCTTGGCAAATCAATAGTACAGTGGACATATGAGATTTCCCCCAAGATACACAAACTTTACAGGAACACCAACACATTCTCGGTAACCCATTTGGCAGTACCAGAACCCAGGTGACCATGCTGCATTGTAGCCATGAGAGTCTATGTGTTTGGTCATTAATTTTTTCATCACTTACAACCTGGCTCACCTCCTACCAGTTCTCTGACCCCTAAGGGTGAACAGAGAACCTACCACTGTAGAAAAAATCAAGCAAAAACAATTTAGCAAGGAAAGAGACCTCTTTCTTCCCCTCTTTCAAGAATTGTGCCTCCATGTAATGCAACTAGTTTTTTCTGCTTTATTTCTCAGTGTTTCCCTTTTTAATGTTTGAAAAGTAAACAGGATGATCTCAAAATAGCCAGTATTATAAAGAATTAGTCTTACAGAATCCTGAGCTCATACAATTTGATTTAGAAGGACCTCAGGAGTCATCTAGAACAACTCTTTCATTTTACAGATGAGGAAGCTAGGGCTCAGGTGTTAAAGTGACTTTGACTCATGGTATCTTAGACTCACATCCTGGAAGGTCTATCTAGTGCATTTCTAGGAAGGGAAACTGAACTCCAGGAATGTTTCAACTTGCCTAAGTTTCACAGGTGATATAAGAGGGGAAATCAGAACCTACATATTCACTAGATACAGCATCCCTTCAACAAAGTGACCCTTTAAAGGGCACTGGTATTTTGGGTTCTGTTGACTTTAAGTAGAAACAGAAGTAACTTGGGTTGGGGGCTATAAGTGGCATTTGAGGCCAGCCCCGCGTTTGTCTCCTTTGACTCACCATCCCCACCTCACTGTTTCCCTTAGTGTGATTAACTCGCGTTGATCTAGTCCTATCAGTATTTTGAGTTCAAGAACATAAATTCTACCCTTGGGGTAAATGACCACTGAGTCACCAACCTATAACTTTAGCTCTCTCTTATCCGAGGGTTTTTCATATAACCATAACTTTATCCCCTTAACCTGCATGACTGTAGGGTCTGTACTACATACACTAGAAACTCACTGATGGTTTGGAGGTGGAGTGCTATGAGGTTGGGGTTGCTCTGGGTTGTCACAGATGACACTAGTGAGGGACAATGCAGATCTTAAGGATCATTCTTTTGTTAAATGTTGATGCCTTTTTAATTCCTATGCTTTGATTTTCACAATGATATGATGACATGCTTGAGGGGGAATGGCCAACAAATGTCCCTTAGTATAGTATCCAACAGGAGGCATTACAGTGTTCAGAAGTGGAGTTTGTGGCCAGGAATCGCAGTGGATCCTCATCTTTCTTTCTCATCTTTTGGTCCATTCTGGAGATAAAGCAAAGGTATGTCATTCAACTTTGTCCAGTCTTTGTGAGTGGAAGAAAAATGGAGGAGGGCATAGAACCCCTTCATAAAATCCTTTAGTGTAGTTTTCTTCCCCAACAGCTATCTGATGTTAGAAAGTGGGTCCTCCCTGCCTAACTCCTGAGTATTTCAAATGGACAAGTACAGCACTTAATCCTATAGATTGACTTAGATGCAGGGGAGAACCTAACTCAGTGGTAAGAACACAGCTAATGTCTGGATAAAAATTAATTAATAATGTTTATTCTTCACAAGAAGCTTGCTCACTCTTCATCAGATTTGGACGACAGAGGTTCAGGAGAGATGATTGTCCTGCTGTACTCACTCCAGTTCGGTGACATCTGGATGGCTGGGCCCAGTCTTGGGTATCACAGTTTGAAAAACTGGATTGATAAACTAGAGCTCTTTGGGAGGATGGTAACAATGCAGGGAAGGGCCTTGAGTTTATGTCCAATGAGGATCAGTTAAAAGACCTGGGGAGGTTTAAGTCAGACAGAAAAGACCTAAGGGAGGACATGATGACCATCTGCAAGAACTTGACTCTCTCTATAGAAGATTTGCTCTGCTTGTCATCGAGGGGAGAGTCAGAAACTGGGAGTGGGGGGGAAGGGGGATGAAAGAAGACAGTGAGAGCCGTTCCAAAGAGCAGTGGGTCATGTCAAGGGATGGGGAGTCCCCTAGACTCATTTCAGAAATTCAAACAGCATCTAATGACTGCTTGCTGGGTAGACGATAGAAAGAATTCTTTCTCCCTTTGTCTTGGGTTGCTGAGGTACCTTCCTATTCTGAAATTCTTGGATCCAGATCCCAGTGATCCTGTTAGCAGAATAAGAGCAGAAGCCAGTAGTGGAGACAAATGCTGACGAATGCCGGTCCTGAGAAGAAGGGGGTGGTGGTGGTGGTGCTCAGTTTCCCCTTGGGTATTACTGATGAGCTACAATCACATGGTCCCAGGACACTGCTTGGCCACCCCAGCAGGGGATAGCAGGAATCTCAATTGACTTTGACTCATGGTTTTGTGAAACTGCCTGCATTCTGGAGTCTAATCCTGGGAAAAAACGTGTCCTCTCCCCCTCACTAGGAGCTTGGAGTCTGCTCTCAGAGTAAAGAGACAGGAGTGTGTGAGTAAAAGTGAGATGCAGAGCTGGGAGGCTGAGAAGCAGAGAGCTCAGAACACAGAGATCTGATTCTTCTCTGGCACATGACTGATGTGACCCTCTCAGGGGGTCAGTGGCTATGAGGTTTTTCCCCTTCCCTTAGTTTCATTTTAAGCCATCCTGACCCTTGGGCACAAAAATAGTGAACACAGGACGACTGCATTTTTGAGTTGAAATAGATCAAGATAGCCCACTGATCCTTCTCTGTCTTCACCTGCCTTGGTTGTGTAATGAATGAAATGTGGACAGAAATGGCAGCATCTCTCAGAGTCAATGATAATTAAAAAAAAAACAGCTCAGGACTTTTTTGGGTTAGATTCAGGGATGGTTGAAAAATGGGAAGAGTTTGGAGGATCCCAGGCCTCAGGGTCTCAGGGACTCGAGGGTCTGGGAAAGGCAGTCTCTTCTTTATGACTTAGGTACGTGATTGGGGTGGGAGGATTCAGCTCTTGTGTGTAGGGAGGGTGTGTGGGGGGAGGGGAGATCTTCGGAGAGCTGAGTATTTGGGGAATCTGTGTAGGGCTCCTGGGAGTGTTTCTTCCAGGAGTCTCTGTTTCATGTTCCTTGTTATAGGCACTTGAATATTCATAGAAGGAAAGTCAGTTTTGAATAAACTCCCTGGTACAAGAATGCAAGGATAGATGAGTCAAGCCCTCTAATGTAAGGGAAATTTAGACTCTGTGTCCTCAGTACATTGGAGCAGAACCATGGAACTGAGCAGGATTCTAGGCCTTCATCAGCCCACCACTCACATTACAGACCAATGTATGGTCACTCCTTCCTGAGACTGAGCCCTTAGCACTCCCATAGCAACAATTATCTAGGAGGTAAATGTGTATCTTGAGGACCACCGTGGGGGGGGGGGGAAGGAAGGTTCTGGGCTGCTGAGAACCTCAAGAGCTAGCATCAAAGGCTGATCTGGGATCCAGGTGAACTGGGAGCAGAGATGGTGATTGTGATCAGATTCAGCTGGATTTGGTTCTGCCCTGAGACGAAGGCACAGTGAGTTTGGGGAGGGAGGCCTTTGTCAGTTTTGGTGATTTATGTGGGAAACTGAATGAATCTGGGAATACCAGTCAGTGCCAACCTTGGGAGTGCCAAGACCTAAGAGAGGCATTCCAGTCCTCAGGGAACAGGCAAGTCAATGACTTGACTATTTTCTCTCCTATCTGTTACCACATTGGCTTACCTTATTTGAACCAGAGCTTGAAGACATTTGTGTCCCCAGCTTTGAACACAGTGTTTAGTATATTGTAGGCACTTAATACTTATTAACTGAATAACTGACTTTCATTAATCCCCTTCAAGTCTAAATGATGACAATTTGGATTTCATTCATTTTAGGTGTGTTGAGAGGGGTCTTTCTAAATGTTTTCTCCAGGTATATTCTGTGTGTGTGTCTGTCATGACAAGAAGATTATCGATCAGCTGGCATCCATTGAGTGCCTACCATGTATCTGGCACTGAGCTAGGTACTGGGGATAGGAAGACATACACAAGACAGTCCTTGTCCTCAAGGAGAGTTCATTCTATTAGGGGAGAAAGCCCAAATATGTAGAATTATATGCAAAACAGATACAAAATAGGGAAGGTTAGAGACTGGATCTGTGATTCAATTAATTCAAGCAACTCTTGGGTGAGGAATCCCTTGCTACCAATGCCGGTCAGTCCCTTTTTTGCAACCTAGTGCTCAGAGAAGTACACTGTTAATTGAAGTGACTTGCCCAGGGTGACACAGCAAAGCTAAGAGAGAGAACTTGAATCCAACTCTCTATACTATAGGCCAAATACCCCTTTAGACATTCACAATCTCCAAGGTAATTTCAGGGCGAGGGATGAGAGGAGGCTTCGTGTAGGAGGTGGCACTTGAGCCAAGCTTGGAATAGAAAGCTAGTGTCCCTGAGATAAGAAAGGTTACTAGCTATTTTCAACCTGCTCTGCTATAATTTCCCCGGCCTTCAGTACTGAGGAAAATAACATAAGCAACTCTTTTAGCTGCATAAAAGAAGCTTCTTTGCAAATAATGTCCTCTACTTGGGAATGGAAGGCTCTTTGGGAAGTTTGTTTCCATTTGGTTTGGTTTTTAGACTCCATTCTGGTGAGCTCAGTATCACTGAGGTAAAGATAACCATGATAACTGTACTTACATGATGTTTGTGTAGTGTTCCACATAGGGTATCACATTTGAACTTCCCAAAGTCCTTTGGAGGAAAGTGTTTATTAGCTAGATTTCACTGATAAGGAAACTGAAGGTCAGAGCAGTAGGTATTTTGCTCATCCCTTCCAAGCATTCTTGACTCAGATGTTCCCTGTCTGCCTCCTCCCCACCCCAGGCTGCCTCACCAAGGATGCTGGGGTAGAACTTGCAGTTCAATATAACTGAGTGACATCTATGCTACTGATCAGCTGTGGGGGCAGGGAGCAGGATTTTCTGTGCACTAGGACAATACCAGAACAGATTAGGGCCGGGGTGTTGGAGAAGAGGGAAAAACTCAAGCAAACAAATCTCAATCAAGGAAATTGATTGGACCATGGAATCAAAGATGGCGACTGCTGGAAAGATGCCATACTTTCTAGTGGAGACATTAGATTTTACTAAATATTGAGATGAACCTTTGCATCGAAGGGGGCCCCAACAGTTGGAGATGACAAACATCATGCCCAGGGCAATTAATCAATCAACTTGTAAGTGTCTACTCTGTGCCAGGTACTATATTAAACCCTGAGGATACAACGAACCAGAGACAATTCCTACCTTCAAGAATCTTACAACTTAATGTAAACAAATATATACAAAGAAAGTTATCTGCAGGCTAAATAGGAAGTAATTAATAGAAGGAAGGCACAGGAATTAAGAGGTGTTGGGGAAGGTTTTCTGTAGAAGATGGAATTTACAATGAGACTTCAGTGAAGCCAGGGAAGTCAGCAGTTGGAGCAGAGGAGGGAGAATATTCCAGGCATGAGGGAACAGTTAGAGAAACTGCTAGAGCCCAGAGATGGAGGGTCTCATCTGTGGAACAGCTAGGAAGCCAGTATCACTGAATTAGGGATTCTGTAAGGGGCTATACCAAGGGTATAATAGTGTCAGAACAGAGAAGGAGATGTATCCCAGAGATATTGCCAAAGTGAACTCAACAGATCTTGGCACCTATTGAATATGGGGGTTGTGGTGAGAGATAGTGAGGAATACAAGATGACTCCTAGCCTGAGGGATTGGGGGGATGATGATTCCTTCTACAGTAACAGGGAGGGTAGGAGAAGAATGGGGCAGGGATAGGTTTGAGAATCATCAGCCTAAAGCTAGCAAAGAAAACCCTGGCTGTGGAGGAGATAACCAAATGAAGCAATAAAGATGGAGAATGATAGAGGGTCCAGGACAGAGCCCTAGGGATAACTTAGAGAGTGTGATCTGGAAAAGGAGGCAGCAAAGGCCATGGAGGAGGAGCCATCTGACACATAGGAGAATAGTCAGGAGAGAGGGATGTCCCTATAATCTAGAGAGAAGGGATTATCAAGGAAGAATGAATGATTAGTAGTGTCCAAGCCTACTTAGAGGTTAGGAAAAGGAAGATTGAGCAAAGGCTACTGTGAGATCATTAGTAACTCCAGAGAGAGCAGGTTCAGTGCAATGGTAAAAATGCAAGCCAGATTATAAAGACTGAGACCAAGAAAGGAAATGGGAGTACCTATCATAGACAGGCTTTCTGAGAAGTTTAACTAGTAAGGGCAGAAGAGATGTAGGATGATAATTAGCAGGGATGGAAGGATCAAGCAAGGGGGGTTTAGACAACAGGAGGCATGGACATGTTTATAGGAAATGAGCTGGTAGATAAGGAGAGATGGAAAGTCGGTAAAAGAGTGGGGATGACAGACAGGGCAATCTTCTCTGGATGAGGAAGGGTAAATGGAATGGGACACTTACTTGAACAGGTAGATGGATTTACCTTGGTAAAGACTAAGGCCACTTCATCATGTGATACTGGGGTAAAGGAGGAGAGTGGCTGATGACACCTGAATGGCAGGAGATGAGGAAGAGTGGAGAAGAGGGAAATCATGGTGAATGACCTTAGTTTTTTCTGTAAATAGGAGGCAAAGTTCTCAGCTTAGAGATAGATGGAAATGATGTGGTCTCATCTTTTTGTAGCATTTCCAGCTCTTTCTTTCCTTTTAATAGGAAAAAGCTCTGGGTGTGCCATATTCAGAATCATGTGGGAAGGGGCTTAACTAGGGTAGTCTCAAAAATTAGGGAGCTGCTGATTTCTTTCTCTGTTTTGTTTTTTACACATTAAAAGTAGTTTTATTTTGAATAGAACAAGGTGCAGTACAGAGTCAAAATGGAAGAGATTTCCTGTCCTGTTATTTGTGATTCTGTTTACAGATGCCATTGCACTGATTGCATTAAGCAAGCCCTCCTAAAGGACAAATTCTAACTCTCTGGGAAATGTAAAGAGAAAGATGGATGATGTCTTTTGTTTAGACTAGGATAGATAGTCTAAGTTGGATGGATAGTCTGTTGAGTTAGTCCTTTGGAACTGCTTATTTATAATGGCAGTGAAAACAAAGCCAAGATGGAATGGTGGATGGAGAGCTGCCTTAGTGTCAGGAAGACCTGGATTCAAATCTTGCCTTTTTGACAAGTTACCCACTGTTTGACTAAAGACAATCATTTACTCAACCCAAGCTACAGGTCAATCTCAAAAGCTGGTAAGTTGAAAAAAAGAAAAAGACGGGGGAGTGAACATAAACATAAAGAATATATGAAGAGTATATCTACATGTGAGGCTCCCTATACCAATAAGTAATACCCACGATAGCAATATAATGAGGCTCACCATACCAATAAGCAATAGCACACAATAGAGCTGGAAAACATTCAGGAGTCACCCAGAATCATAGAATTAGAATGTTTGAAGGTTCGCTGTAGCCATCTAATCCAACTGATAAAGGACGCTCCCTTAAAACAAGCCTGACTGGTTGTCCTCTAAACTCTCTTTGAAGCTCTCCAGTGGGGAGGGGGCCAACCCACCCCTAAAACAATTGGTCCATTTTGAGAGATCTCTCACTCTTGGGAAGGCTCCTGCCACCCCCACCCCCAACCCAGGACTTCAAAATTCAGTGTCTCTCTTTGCAGGTTTTATCCATTGTTTCTGGTTCTTCTCTCTTTGCCAACATGGTCTAATCACTGCTCCACCAGACCTCCATCATATGCCCAATGTTATCATTGGGCCCCTAGGGAAAATGTGTTGAGCCAAAGCTGGTAGGAGGAGATATGGAGCAGCTATTTCTTCAAGGGTAGGAAAACATAGAAATGTTACGGTTGGAAAGCTCTTCTAGAAGGAAGTCTGAAGGACAATAAAGAAGTAAAGCTATGGCCTTATTGTGGATTGTTGGCATCAAGGTAGAAATTGATACCACTAAAGACCCATATAAATGATTACTGCCCGACATAGCAATGGTAGGGACTTGTCTCCCTATGCACCCAAATCCACCCTCACTGGGGTAGGGAAAGCTGCAGAAAAGAAATTCTATTCAAAAAATGATTCACATTTCACCCTCAGGCATGCCATCATCATCAAATTATAGGATTTCAGATATAGAGGTGGAAGGGACATTTAGCTTTGAGAACATTTAGCTCAACATTACCCCCATTTTATTGATGAAGGAACAGAGGTTCAAAGAGAAGGAATTTGTCCAAAGTCACCGAAATAAGAAATAGCAGACCTTGGCTTTAGATTCAATTCCTCTGACTCCCAATTTAGTGCAGTTTCCATTGCAGGGAGTCAACAAGTCTTTATTAAATGCTTGCTATGTACCAGACCCTGGGCTAACCACTAAGGATGAGAAAAAAGACAAAAGAAAGCCTCTGGACTCAAGGGGCTTGGATTCAAAAGGGGGAGGGGGCTGAGAAGAGGAGGAAAAGAAGGAGGAAAAGAAGAAGAAGGTGGAAAAAAAGGAGGAGAATTATCTAATTCTCACAAACAATATACAAGATAGATACAAGTAGGTAGAAGGTAGTCTCACTTATCACTTAAAAATATAGCCTCTGTAGGAAAAGACTGTAGACATTATGACCTATGGACTTGGCTAGATGAGGACCTGTCTTCCCTTCCCTGAGATTGTTACTTAAGGGGTTTCTCAGGGGAGTTTTCCTACTTGCTAGATGAACTTAAAAGACCAGGCATCTTTGTTTAAGATTGGGAATGCCTCTCACTATGGAGCATGGGTGTGCCCACTGGCACCTTAATGAGAAGACCACAGGCATCTGGTGGCAGCTGTCCCATAATGAATTGCTTGGCTCAGTCACTTGGAAGGATGAAATCACACAAAATGAGCCACCCTTCTCAGCTGGTCTATCAAAGACAGTTAACATAGCACACTTGGGCTTTTTCTGACTCATGATGTAAACATGTAGCCCAACACCCTATGCTAAGGGCTTACACGAACCAGGTTTTGCTTCAGGAATTTTCTCTAAAAATTCAATGTCTCTCACAAAGATTTAACAGAAGAGAAGGTTCAAGGCAAGTGGAACTTGTAAGCTGTCATCAGGTATTTGAAGGGCTCTGTGGAGTCGACTCCTTGGGCTCTGACCCTGAGCATAGCATCGAGGAGAAATGAGAGATGGTGGCCAAGAGGTTTGTTCAACTTGAGGTAGACTTCAGAATGGTGAAGAGCCTTGAGTCCACATAAGGAGGTTCTACTGAAGTAAGGAAATTTAGCAGGCATTAGCAGAAGCCCAAAGTGAAGTGGACTCCCTTCACAGGAGGTGCTTCTCCTGCTTGAAAGAGTTCAAGGAGAAGCTGAAGACTGTCACTTACTGGGTGTCCTAGAGTCATTTTCTTTTGCACATATTGGTTGGAATACATGATTCCTTAGGTACCTTCCCACTATGCAACTCCACAACTTGATTTCTTCCCACAAAGGATGGCTGAGGTTGTTGTCTGCCAAACTTATGTCACACTAGAGGTCTGTTGGCTTCCCAGGGCATAGTTCCAAGATGTGATAGAGATACTCTCAGATTTGTCCTACTTAATGACTTTCTTCAGTCTTTTCAGTTGTGTTTGTCTCTTCCTGATCCCATTTGGGGTTTTCTTGGCAGAGACATTGGCATTGTTTGCCATTTCCTTTTCTTGCTTCTTTTACAGATGAGAAAACTGAGGCAAACAGGGTTAAGTGACTCCCTTGAGATTACACAGCTAATAAGTGTCTGAGGCCAGATTTGAACTCAGGTCTTCCTGACTGTAGGTCCTGTGCTGTCCACTGAGTTAACCTAGCTGCCCAATCAATTTCGGTTGATTGATGTGGGGACAAATTTTACTAACAAAGACAGAACATATTTCACAGGGTAAAGGGAAAGACCCTGGGGACAAAGTTGGGGTAAGGGACAATGAGAACAGAAGAGGCCTGTAGGTTGTGAACCTGAGTGACTAGAAGGACAGTGGAAGCTTTCTTTTGTGCTATCTCATTGCTGATCAATGTTGAACTTGTAGTCCACTAAGACCCCCAGATCTCTTTCAGATAAATTGCTCTCTAGATATGCCTTCCTCAGCTTGTACATGTAATGTTGAATTTATGCATCCAAGGGTTTCCAAAGTCCTAGTCTGGTGAGGCCCTTTTAGTTTCTGTGCCAGTTACCCTTCCTTGCTTTGTGTCAGTTTGGAAAGTCATCTGTACCTTTATCCAAGTCATTGAGAGCCATATTTTCAAATACACAGACACACATATTGGTACACAGACACACACACAGACACACACAGATACACACACTCCTTCACTCACTCACCAAGGTTAACATAGATCTCTAAAACACTCCAGGACAAATCCTTATCCAAGTTGACCCTGAGAAATGGATGAGAATATTTGGACTTTGCCACTCAAAGAGCAAAGGCTCCATCTCCTCCTGTCATCTGACTTACGCGGCTTCGATGGGTAGCACCAAAAGCTGGGGAGACTTTGTCAAGTGCTTCTGAAAACCTAGGTTTAACATAGGCAGCGTTCCTTTCATTTCAAACTGTCTTCCTGTCAGAAGAAGTCATGTTAGTGGTTTGGCCAAGCCTTTATTCCTTTTCTTCCATGCCAAGACAAAATAGAATAATAGAATAAACATTTATTAAGTGCCTACTGTGTGCCAGGCATTATGTTCAGTGCTTTATAAATATTATCTTAATCATCTCTTTTCCAAATTAATCATTCCTAATTGAATCTTTATGACGTGGACTCATTGCTTTACATAAACCATTCTGGACTATGTTGATTACTGCTTCATTTTCTATTTAGTCACTAGCCATCCCTTTAATAATATATTCAATTTGTCAGGAGAGAAAGAGAAAAAAAAACTGGGGAATTTTACTTGACTACAAGCCTAGTAGGAATCACCAGCGTGATAAGGGAAGCAAAAAAAGAAAGAAAAGTAGCTCAAACTTAGGTTGTATTGACCTAAACTATTGGATGATTACTCCGTTGAATTCAACCTTGGACCAACCACAACTGGAATATTATACACAGTCTAAGGCATCATAATATTGAAGAGAATCCAAAGGAATCCAAGAAGAACGGTTAAGGGTATTGATTCCATGTTGTAAGGACCAGTCGGAGGGATTAGGGATGGTTGACATGGTAAGAAATGGTCAATATAATATTTGTAAAGTGCTTAGTATAGTGTCTGATATATAACAGACACTTAATAAATACTAATTCCATTATTACATTCCAAGACTTGGCATGGAAAAAAGAGGAATTATCTTTAAGTATTTGAAGACCAGTCACATGAGAAAGGTTAGACGTTTTCTACTTGTTCTAGGCTTTCAACCTAGGAATCATCCTAGATTATCTCTCATCACCCCCCCCCTCCATATTCAATATGGTACCAAGGCCTGTTGATTTCACCTCTGCAACATCTCTCAAATACATCTCCTTTTCTCCCCAGATACTGCTACCTCTCTTAGGCAGGCCCCCATCACCTCATGCCTTGATCGCTACAACGGCTGCTGGTAGATTTCCTTGCCTCAAATTTTCCCCCACTCTAACTCATTCTCCTTTCAGCCACTGAAGTGATTTTTCTAATGTGCAGTTCCAGTCACGTCATCCCACCCTAGTTGATATACCCTAGTGACTTCCTATTGCCTCCAGAATCAAATGAGAATTGCTCTATTTAGCATTCAAAGCCTTTCATAATCTAGCCCCATCCTACGTTTCCTATCTTCTTACACCTCCCTCATCCAAAAAAGTACTCTCTGACCCAGTGACACTGGCCTCCTGGGCATCCTTGAACAGGGTACTCCATCTCTAGGCTCCAGCATTTTCTCAGGTTGTTCGCCATGCCTGGAATGCTCTCCCTCCTTCAGATTATTGACTGCTCTGACTTCCTTTAAGTCCCAACTAAAATCCCACCTTCTATGGGAAGGCTTTCCCAACCTTTTTCTTCCAGTGTCTTCCTTCTGTTCACTACTTATTATTTATACTGTATATGGTTGCTTTATACATTTTTGTTTACATGTTGTCTCTCCTAATAGACGTAACCTCTTTGAGCACTGGGATCATCTTTTTAACTCTTTTCATATCCCCAGGTCTTAGTCATACAGTAGGCACTTAATAAATGTTGGTTGATTGGTCCTGAAGGAAAAGCTAGGGCAGTGGGGGAAGTTGCCTAGAGACTGCTTAGAGTTTCTGGTCAGGGTGACTTGCTGCCAATTAAACCTGTCCCTAAGTAATGCCTTTTCATTGCACTGGAAGCTTTTAAGGAGAGGTATGCTTGCCATTTATAAGTCCTGTTGCCTTGGAGATTCCTTTATAGGTGTGGATTGAACTAGATCTCAAAGGACCCTTCCAATTCTAAAATTTTCTGTAACCTTGTGATATCTTGATGATGGCCTTCCTAGAATGTTCTCAGGACCGAACATGATGGTGCAAATTCATCCCAGGGTGGAATTCTCCCTTCTCTGTTTGTAGACTCTCTGTCTCCAGAAAGGCCGCTGAAGATCGAGCTTGCTTCCAAGGCTGCCATCATTTTGTCGGCAGACTCACTTGGAGCTTGCTGTCCCTTAGGGATCTCAGGCCTTTTGCACAGGAGTTGTGTCTAACCTCATCAACCCCAGCCTGTACTTGTGCAAATTATTTTTCAAACCCAAGTGTAGGTTTTTACAAATTTTGCTATTCAATGTCATCTTAGTAGACTTGGCCCATCACTTGAACCTGTCAAACTATTTTTGGCTTCTCATTCTTTCATCCAGTGTATTAGCTCTCCCTCTCAACTCCATGTCATCTGAATTCTAAGAAACTCATTTGCTGTCTGTGTGCAGAGTGAATATTCCACAGTGGGAATGTAGATGTTTGCACATTTGATTCTGCTGAATTAGGCAGTTACCAAAAGAGTCCATTTTCTCTCCAACAGCATGATCTGTTCCCTTGTCCCATGCTCAGCCTTTAGAGGTTTTCTTTTGCTTTTGATCCCAACCCCCAATCTGTACTTGATCCTTTTGAAAAGTTGAGCGAATGATCATCAAGACACAATGAACACTGTCAAAATGATTACTGTCTTTCCAACTTATCAAGAGTTGACCCATTTTTCAACTTGCTGGGCCCTTCCTTCCACCCCCTTCTTCCCTTGAATTGGCATGAATGCCAAGTTTATAATATGGTGAGCTTTGAAGCGTGGAACAAATGGAAAATTGGGTTAGCCTGGCCAGGCTGGGATACCAATCACAGGCTTCTTGTTTTGTTTTCTTTACACTGGAAGAGTGGCGACAGGATTTCAATTTCACTCCCAGTGTGCAAATTCTCTCCATGGCTGGAGATCAGCAACCCTTATAACTTTCATTCTCAAGAACTCATCTGGATCACTGGGAGATGAAGTCATTTGTCCAGAGTCCCACAGAGTCAGTCAATAATAATTTATTAAGCACCTACTAAGTGCAACATACTAAGAAAGGCATAAGATAGTTCCTGCCTTCAAGGAGCTCACAGTCTAATAGGGGAAGAAAACACATAAAAATAAGCTGAAAAGCCTGGAGATGGGATAGAGTCCTGCAGCAGGGTGCCTGCCCTGGGTCCCTTTCTTAAATGGCTGAGGCTATTCTACTTATTAAGCAGAGTGGTTCCATAGCCAGTGGGTGTAGTTTAGGCTTGCTGGATCATTCACTTAGAGCTGAAGGAGACCACAGTGGTTGCCCTGTCCAATCCCTTTATTTTATAAAGTAGAAATTCCGGCCTAAGGACTTTGGGGACTTATCCAAGGTCATATTGTTGGTACGTTTCAGAGGCAAGATTTGAACTCAGGTGTTCTTGACTCTGATGCTCCTTTCCCCACCTGATCCACTCAGTCTCCCCCAGGACACAGGAGCCCCCGCTTTGGGAGGGTCTGAGTGGGACACAGGGAGAGTTCATGAAGCCCTTGGAAGGAAGGATGCTGAGCACATGATGGGGCCTCTGAGGAAGGTGGCTACACTTTAGCTCTCACTGAGGCAATCTTGAAGAAGCTCCTCTCTAGACTTTGTTTTTATTTTAAGAATGGGGGGCATTTGATGGCAGTAGATAACGGCTGGTTTATGTGAGCAACGTGACAAAGAGCATGGTGCCTTGGGGACAGGGAAGGGTGAGGAGCCTGTGGCCAGGGCCTTCTTGCCTTCACGTGTGACTATTTTCCTTCCTTCCTTCCTTCCTTCCTTTGTTCTTTCCTTTCTCCCTCCCTCCCTCCCCCCTCTCTCTCCCTTCCCCCCCTCCCCCTCCCTCCCCACCCCTCTCTCTTTCAGCACATCTTTGGGGTGGAAATGAATCACAGGATGTTATCCTATTTCCCTAACTCTCATTTGATTCCACAGTCATTTGTGGCTGCCCCTCCTTAATGCTACTTTCAGAATCTCTGCCTTGATGCCAAATGAAGCAAGCAGCCTTTACAGGGACCGCAGCAGCAGCAACAAATGAAATCAAGGGCCCAAAGAAGGGATTCCCAGAAGCACCTCCCTGCTCCTTCAGAGAGGTAGGGGCCTATGGGTATGAACTACCACATATAGTGTTAGACTCTGGAGCGGTATATTTGTTAGTTTTGCTGAACCATTTTTTTCTTTTTAAAATTATTTTTTAATAAGGCATGGGGGGAATATACTGGGTATGTAAATGAAGCAAATAAAAAGGCATTAACAAGTATTTAAAATAAATCTAGGCTCCTTCTAGACTCAGTTCCCAACATCATCAACATTAGGCATTTCCTGATCTTCCATAGGCTCATGCTGCCTGGCACTTAGTAGGGGCTTAATAAATTCTTGACCTACTCTGCCCCACCCCCATCATTGTATATTTTCTGGCCTGGTTTCCTTATCTGGGGACTCTTAGTTTTCCTTCACTAGAAAGTGACCTCCTTGAGGGCAACTTCTGGCTCCACTTTTCCTTAAGCCTGGCACACAATGGACATGTAATTGGTTCTTTTGAATTGTCTGAAATTGAATTAAATCCTTAATAGCCAGATGGTCCAATTCTTTATCCTCTTCAGAACTCAAAATGTGGTTTTTTTTCACGCTTAAAAAAATAATACAAAACCCCACTTGGGTTGTGTTGCAATCTTGCCCCAGGATTTCACTTCAAAGCTGTGGAAAGCCCCTCCCCCTCGGGCCCATCCTGGCTAAGGACTCGCAGTTCTATCCCAGCTTTCTTGTTCTACAGGGCAGTTTTGCTCCTAGAAATAGACCTGCCTTTGCTGAGGTGTTTGGCCTTCAAGGATTTTATGAAGGGGACACCATTGATGAATAGGGAAGCAGAGAGGGCTGGGAGAGGGTACTGGGGCCATTGCGGGGTGGGGGTGGGGAGGAGTGCTACGTAAAAGGAAGGAAAGAAAGCTAGATTAGGAGGCATGAGACCTGGGTTTAGATTCCAGCTCTACAGCTTCTAATTTTGGCAGCAATTTGTAGAGGTCACTTGACCCCTCCCAGGTTTCAGTTTCCTTTTCTATAAAAGACCTGAGGGAGGGGCCTTCTTAGGTTTTTGATCTTTCCTTACAAATGGAAAGTCATGCATTTTAACGAAATCTACAGAAGGTTGAAAGCTTCCATTTCCTTCCTTCCTTCCTTCCTGCCTTCCTGACTTCCTTCCTTTCTCTTATAAACCTTCGTAGTAATGAGCCCATTCCTGCAGTTCCATTTCTCCAAGGACCAGGGGTAATTCTTTTTTATCTCCTGAAATCACTCTCCAGTGCCTCATTGTAATGTGGATGATAGCCCTTGGTTCAGGAAGGCTCCCTTAGCACAGCTCATACCCTGCTAGTTGCTTTCCACTGGGGAGAGGAGGACAGCAAGCCCAGGCCCACTGGCAGAGGCTGAACTGCTTTCAACATTTATAGGTCACCATCATCAGAGGGCTAACAGTCAGGTCACAGTTACTGAGGGAAACAAGGCCTGAGCTGTGGAATAGGCACCCTCTAGTTTGGTGGAGGAAGGACTGTAAGGACTCTGTCATTCTAGTTCCTTCCTTCATCCTGGGTCATATCTGGCCACTGCACCCAGATGGCTCAGGAGGAGAAGGTGAGGCTGGTGATCCCCCACAGCCCTGCCTCATTTAAATCCAATTCCCTTGCACGTCCCGGCATCACATCCCTGGTGTCATGGTCCTCTTAAAGAACAAAGGGCACACAACAACCCTTCCTTCATGCTTAAGGATTCTTCTGGTAGAAAATGAATGCAGGAAGGTAGACAAGGGCTGAGTGCATCCAATCAATTCTGTCAGTCCCTAAACTGGCATTTATAACACGAGTATCTGTTCTGTAGTAGATATTGTGCTAAACTCTGGGATACAAAGGTAGAACAGCAACAAGAGTCCTTGCTCTCGAGAAGCTCACATTCTAATGGGGAGATAACATGCAGACAACCATGGATGAGCAACATGTGTCAGTACAAACTGAGGTTGATTTCAGAGGGGAGGCACTACAGTTAAGAAGGACTGGGAATGGCTTCTTGTGGAAAATGGGATGTTAGTGGAGATGGGAAAGAAGGCAGAAAATCCAGGAAGCAGAAATGAGGAGGGTGAGGTTCTTCCAGGGATGGAGAGCAGTCCAAGAAAACATTGACAGTGGGAAGGTGTGGTGCCAGGTTCCAGGAAAAGCAAAGAGGTCAATGTTATTGCATTACAGAGTAAGTAAGGGGATAAAGGCAGGAAGGTGTAAAAAGTCTGGATTGGTAGGAAGGAGACAGATTAGAAAGGCTTCCAAAGTCAGAGAAGTTTATGTGTGATCTTGGAGGTACTGGGGAGGTACTAGGAATTTGTTGAATAGATGACATGGTCAGATTTGCACTTTAGGAAGGTCACTTTGGTGACTAAATGGAATAGGGACTGGAGTGGGGAGAGACTCAAGACAGGAAGCCCCCAAAGCAGGCCATTGCAGTAGGGTGATGAAGGCTTCTACCAGGGTGGCAGATGTGTCAGAAGAGAGGGCAAGGAAGCGTGTGGCTGGTGAGACTTCCAGGACAGAAAACATTTTTGTTTCCAAAAAGGTTTATGCCAACAGTAAACTAAGTTGTCAAGGCCCTGGGGATAGCTGGATCTGCTTTTATGTATGTTTTCTAAATTTCAACATCATATACTAAAGCTAAAGGATAGGGTAATGACACTTGAAATGTGTAGCCAGGGAAGAAACTTTGCAAAGGTGACCTTTTTAGGGGCCCCGCCATTCTGTTTCCCACAAAGACGTCAGCCTTGCTTGGGTCCTTTGGGGTTCAGAAGTCTTTGCAGTCAAGACATGGAGGTGATGGCCACAAGTGACTTGTCTTCAATGTTTGAATCAAACTTGGTGCATCTAGGGCTTCAGAGTGTGACTTTTCCCCTGAAATGTTTTCAGGTCCAAAGTTTTTCACTCCCGCTGTTCCCGGTGAGGATACCCACCAGACTTTTGGCTGATGTAAAAGGTTTGCCCATCATTTTTCTCTTTTCCTCATTCTGCTGTCTGGGGTTCTGTCTTCTATACACTCAGGTTATAAAAGAATTCTTCTGGTTATGCTTGATTTCAAGCAAAATTATTCCATGTGGTAGAACCCAAAAGCAAGGGAGGACCAGGTGTGGATCCTGGAGATGTAAACAAACCAGCCCTAGTGGATTATCTGTCCTTCTGTGCCAAAGACTGATTCATAGCTAGAAGTGTCACAAGACCCACATTCAAATCCATGAATTTCTACTTACTGTTAGGAAGTCACTTAACCTGAATGAACCTCCATTTCCTCACCTGCAGAATCAGAATCCTCTCCAATCCCTTCCTCCTCCAAACCTATATTCTGGGATCTCCTGTCTCCATCGTGCTGGTTTTGCAGAATCGATTAGAGATCATACATCTTGGACTTTTATTTATAACCAAAATACTAATTTGGTTATATATTTGTAACCAAAAAACCCAAATGTACATAAAAAAGATGGCTCATGGACTTTTGATGCGCCCTCTTTAAACAAGCTGATGGGTCAAAGGCAGAACAGCCACAGCAAGATTTGACTTGCCCTCGAAGGGTTTACCTTCCAGTGCAGTCAGTAGTGGATGTCACATGTATGCAAAGATGCAAAAGAAGGGATTGTCTGGGTTTATGGGTAATGACTCTTTGGATTTTCTTTCTCCTAAATTCAAGTTACTCGCTCTAGTTCTCCTACCTAAATAACTCCCCTCCTCCGTCCACACCTTTTCATTTAGATTCAGCTGGTATTAACAAATCACTTAGACTTCATGTCATTTTAAAAGACAAGAAAAATATGTTTAAGATAGCCAACATTGTAACTTCAGGAAAATATACTAGTTCTCACAACCCCCAGGCAAACATTTTATTCTTTGTCATGCCTCCAGGGACAGAAACAGGTAAGGTGAGGCCAGTCCTGTACTGGTGCCAAGGTCAAACCAGAAAGTTGGAAAACCTGGAATAATGGTATGTCTGTCACCATCAGAATTCATTTTGATAGGAATCTTTGCACCTGCCCGAAGAAATGATCATCAGACCAAGGCCCTTCAGTGTTAGCTGAACACTTAGCCCTTCATCCTGCATCCTTTGTAGGAGATGGTTTCAGCTCTGTGGAGTCCCAGGGGTCTGGGATTGAAAGTGTTTCACTTTGCAACTCCAGCGTATTGAAGGAGTGGAAGAGATTAGTGGCACACCCCTCCTGGCTGACGGGTTGCACAAAGGGGCCTGGCCTCAACTATCTTCCCCCTTGTTTCAGAGTCCCTCTTCCTCTAATGTCTGTATCTTAACCTAAAAGGCCAAGGTCTCCCATTGCATCCTGGGTCATCTCCAGTCATCCTGATGAATATCTGGTCACTGGATCCACGTGGCTCAGGAGGAGAAAGTTAGGTTGGTGACCTGCACAGTCCTCCCTCATTCAAAACAAAGTCAAGTGCAAGTCATGTCATGACTTCTGTAATGTCACGGTCATCTTCAAAAACAAATGATGAACACCACAATACAACAACAATCTTCTAGAAACATTTGAAACTCTTTTCTTCTCTGTGAATATGTACCTTCTGGGAAACGCAGCATGCTTAGTCCCAACAGCAAGTGGAGCCCAGAGAATTTTACAATAAACGCCAGATGATTTGAGGAGAAAGTGAAAACTAACTGTGGGAATTGGGGGCGGGTGGGTGCAACATCCTAGATTGGGTGGCACCTGAGCTGAGTCTTGACAGAGGGGAGGGAAGCAGAAAGGATTCCAGATGTGGCCCTCATCCAGGCAAAGTCATGGAGGGCAAAGTGAAAGTGATGAGTGCTAATTGAAGGGAACCCCAAAGAGGCTGATTTGGCAGAAACCAAGTACAAGAAAGGAAGAATGGAAAATGAGTCTGGAAAGGTTGACAGGAGCCAGCTTAGAAAGGGCCTCAGCAGGCTGAGAGGGGTGTGGTTTCTTCTAGAAACAACAGGGAAGCACTGAAACTTTTGGAGCAAGGAAGGGACATGGTCAGGCTTCTATGTTAGGAAGAGGATTGTGGCTGCCTCAGGGGCTTACATGGACTTTGCAAAGGCTCTCTGTCACTTCTGGAACTTTCATTTAGAAAGAGAAAAGAGCCACTATTTATTTTTCTTATCTTGAGGACTAAGATATAAGTGAATCAGAAAATCCCCTACAAATTTCTACAGCAAAGTTTTCAGCAAATAAAATGGAGACTTTTTTTGTTGTTGAGGAAATAGGAGTTCCAAATGAATCATCCACAGATATTTGGAAAATAGTTCAAAGAAACCAGCACCAGAACTCACTTCCCTTAGTGTTATATCTTTTTGCAGAAGTATCTGTAATTCAGTAGTAAAAATAAAAACATCCCTGTTCCTATGGATGGGGGAATGCCCCTTACAAAGGTGCCAATCTAAGACATCCCGTGCCTAACTGTATTAGGACACTTCCACCCAGGTCCTCCCAGAAGTTTAGCTCAGGTGCTCCTTTCATCAATCAATATACAAGTATTAAGCTCCTACTGTGTACCAGGCTCTATGTTAAGCACTGGAAATGCCAGAATATATTCCTTGAATTTTCTTGATATTTTATGGCTAATAATGGAATGACCAGACAATATCTTGACTCTCATTTCATGCATGACCAGCTGATCTTCTCTCTCCATTATACCCATGAAACAAATAAGCAAAGAAACCCAAACAGAAATATTAAGATTTGGAGTATGTGTCCCAGGAATCCTAAGTTTACAGAATCCTCCATTTGGAGATGGAGATCACCTTTGAGATTATTTTGTCCAAATCCTCATTTTCCAGATGAGGAAAAGGATGACCAGAGAAGTGAGGTGATTAGTCTGATGTCCCCCAGACAGGAATAGGCAGGATTTCAATCCAGGTCCTTTGACTCCATAGTCACCCCCTTTGTCATCACATCATGTTAGACAATGTTACTTCACCCCATCGGCCCATCTAAAGTTTGGTTATCAAGAAAGACTTACCCTGATAATGCCAGTGCTCAATGATGCAACTTTCCATGTCTACGGACCTCTTTGCTTTTGGATTAACTCACTCTCTCAATTAAACTGGCTCTGCACCAGTAGGGCAGGTGGCCCCAAGTCCCAAAGCCTTGGCTGTGTCTGTTCTTGAGCCCAAGACACTGGGAACCCTGCTCCCAAGCCATGGTGGCAAATGCTTGGAGGGCAGGCTGCTTTGGATTAGGTTTGTATGCCACAGATGTTTACATTTTGGTCAAACAAAAGCGTATCATCATTAGAACAATTCTGGAAGGAAATTAATTGAGCCTCCACCCTCTGAGCCCTTCATGGAAAATAGAAGCAGCTGGCCTGATTGACCCAGTGCTATTCACAGCCCAAGCAACAGACCTACTATTGTTCAACTCCTTGTCAGCCTGGGCTGAGTCAGGCAGCCAATGCATGCATCCTCCTCCCTCTTCCCAGTAGTCTGAGAACATTTGAACCCACCTCGGAAACTTGGTTCTGACCTCCCCTTGTAGAAGATGACCAAGATCCCAGCAGCAGGATTGGGTGAGAGGTGGGGTGGGGACAGGCTGGAAAAAACACTCGTTTGGAATATCAAGTGAATGTGGCTCAATACTGATTCCATATGCAAGTATGTGTCCAACATCTTTGAGAAAGCAGGAGATCTAGGTGATTTTCAATGACCTTTTCTAGGTCCAAAGACCTACATGTAGAGGGATGATTGTCAGGGGAATGCTGGATTTAGATTGTTAGAGTCCAGTTTGGAACTGGGGAGGATGCCTGAGGCTGCTGAGGACAACTGGTCCATGATGTACAATCCTTTCTTCAACATAGTTGACAAGTGTTCATTTAGCCACTACTTGAGGACCTCCAGGGGAAAGCAAAAACAAAAATGAAATCCTCATTACCTCATGAGGCAACCTTTCCTCTCCTGGGGACGCATCTCATGATCACAAAGGTTCTCTTCATATCAAACTTCCATCTGCTCCCATAGAACTTTTACTCATTGGGCCTTTCTGTGCCCAAAGTCCAACAGTTTTGGTCCTTTGCCTGTTCAACAGCTCTTCAGATCCTTGAAGACAGCAACTTTGTTCCCCCTAAGCTAAGTATGCCAATTCCTTTAACTGATCCACATGGAGCATGGGCCCAAGGTCCTTTGCCATTCCAGAGGCCTACTCTGGACTCTCTCCAGCTTCTCAATCTCCTCCCTAAAATGGTGCAACCAGACTAAACCCAATGCTCCTGACAGACTCTGACTGGGGCAGAACCAAGGAAGTACTTCTGCAATGGCTCTGTTGAGATCCGCAAATTGTTTTAATAGAATAGATTCATTTTAAAACATTTTGAAAAACTTCTGAGTCAGAAAATTCTATCTTTTCAGCTCAACTCTAGGAGGCTCTTATTTTAGTCTGCTCATTTCTTTTGCTATAGTTCTTAAACTGTTCTCTATTTAATCCATTCAACACAAACACATCAAAGAAAGTCCTCTGAAGAGGGGGAGGGGGCTGGTGAGGTCAATTTATCTGCTAAAGGAGTAAGAATTGATGATGTCATGGCACTTTGTTTTTGCCAAGAATTCTGCAGAAGAGATTTACTTGAACCTCACAACACCCCATGAGACAAGAGCTCTGAGGATTTTGTCCCCATTTTTATGATA
>CM053772.1:6485237-6596683 GCA_028658325.1 Potorous gilbertii
CCTCAGGGGCTAGTAATCCCAGCTGCCCTATTGTCTCTCTGATTCCCCTGGACAGCTGAAACACACCTAGATGCTAATGCGTGTTCCCACCCCTCCTGGGGCTCCTCTCCTGGCGCTGAGGCTTGCCTGGATCCTAGTGCAAGTTTTCCCTGCCCTGGGTCCTCTGTCCATCTTGGCTCCGCCCCCCCAGAGAGCTTTCAAAGTCACCAGGTCAAGGAGAAAAATATTTCAAGCAGTTAGAAAGAAAGTATTTAAATATCACAGAGTCACAGTCAGGATGACACAAGATCTAATGACTTCTACAATAAAGGAGCAGAGGGCATGAAATGTGATATTCCTAAGGGTAAAGAAGCTACCATTATAATCAAGAATAACCTACACATTAAAACTGAGTATAATTCTTTGGGGGAAAATGGATATTTCAAGAAATAGAAAACTTCCAAGCATTCCTGATGAAAAAAAATCAGAGTTGAATGGAAAATTTTACTTTCAAATAAAGGACTCAAAAAAAGCATAAAAAGGTAAACCTGACTGAATAATGTTAAACTATTTATATTCCTATATGAAAAGATGATATATGTTATCCCCAAGAAATTCAACATTATTGGAACAGTTAGGAGTACACATAAAAAGAGGGCATGGATGTGAATCAGTTATGTTGCCACAATCTCCAAAATAAAATGTATAGGTGAAAAAGAGGGGTGGATGCACTGGGACAAAGGAGAAAGGAGTTGGAGAATGGGGTGCACAAGGAAGAGTTTTTATAGTGGAGGGGAAATGGTGGGGTGGGTAATTCTCATTGGAATTGTTTCAGAGAGTGA
Organism: Potorous gilbertii; assembly: GCA_028658325.1. Lineage (NCBI taxonomy): Eukaryota > Metazoa > Chordata > Mammalia > Diprotodontia > Potoroidae > Potorous > Potorous gilbertii. Next base: position 6,486,059 of record CM053772.1, read on the forward strand.
AGAATATAGATACACACTCAGGTATAGAACTCTACCTTATGGTGATAGGAAGGGAGGAGAATAAGAGATATGGGGGGGTAAGAAAGGGAAGAGCCAATGGGGAGAGGCAGTGGTAGGAAGTAAGATAGTCTTTTAAGGAAGAACAGATAAAAAAAGAAGGAAAAGGATAAAGAAAGGAAAATGGAATTGAGGGTTAGTGCAGTTAGTATAGTATAATAACTCTGGAGACCATAGCTGAATGTGAATGGGATGAGCTCACTCATAGAATGGAAGTAAATAGCAGAATGGAAACCAGAATCCAACAATATGTTGTATACAAATGATGCACTTAGGACAGAAAAAACACATGTTGAGCTAAAAGAAAGGATTATAGTAGAGTCTGTTATACTTCAGTTGAAGTGAAGAGGACATGGATGAAAATCATGGTCTCAAAGAAAGCAAAAGCAAAGTTAGTCTTAACTGAAAGAAATAATCAGAGAACTAACTTTTTGTTAAAAAATACCATAAATAATGAAATAATATTCTTTTTAAAAATTCGAATTTTTCTGATAAAGGCCTCATTTCTCAAATATATAGGGAACTTGGTTAAATTTATAAAAATAAGAGCCATTCCCCAATTGACAAATACTCAAAGGAATAGGCACAAGAAGAAATCAAAGCTTCCTATAGTCATATGAAAAATGTTCTAAGTCACTATTGATTAGAGAAAACAAATTAAAACAATTCACATCTATCAGAAATGACAAATGTTGGAGGGGATGATGGAAAATACGTACATTAATGAATTGTTGGTGGAGTACGACCATTCAGGAGAATAATTTGATGCCCAAAGGACTATAAAAGTGTGCATTTGACCCAGCAATAGCACTATGAAGTCTGTATCCCAAAGACATTATAACAAAGGGAAAAGGATTCATGTACAAAAATGTTTGTAGCAACTCCTTTTGTGGTGTCAAAGAACTGGAATTTGAGGGGATGCCCATCCACTGGGGAGTGGCTGAACAAGTTGTGGTATATGAATGTAATGAGATGCTATGGTGCTATGAGAAACGATGAGGAAGATTGTTTCAGGGGAAAAAAAACAAAGCTATATGAATGGATAATGCAAAGTGAAATGAGAAGAACCAGGAAATCACTGTGCTTAGGAGCAGCAATGCTCTTATGACGACTGACTGTGAAAGACTTTGCTGCTCTGATCATTGCGAAGATCCAAGACAATTCCTAAGGACTGCTGATGAAAAATGCTCTTCACCTCCAGAGAACTGATAAAATGTGAGTACAAGCTGGAATACAATTTTCTTGCTTTTTGTGTGTGATATGACTAATATGGAAATACGTTTTGCATGATTTCACATGTATAATTGATATAGCATTGTCTGCCTTCTTTGTGGTGGTGAGGGGTGGGTGGGAGGGAAAGAATCTGAAACTCAAAAAGAAAAAAGAAAAGAATGTTAAAAATCAATAAATTTTTGTGGTTCAGTCATTCCAGTCATGTCTAACTCCTTGTGACCACGTTAGGAATTTTCATGCCAAAGATGCTGCCATAGGTTGCTTTGTCTTCCTTCAGCTCATTTTACAGATGAGGAAAATGAGACAAATAGGATTAAGTGATTTGCCCAGGGTCACACAGTTAGTGTTTGAGGCTGGACTTGAGCTCAGGTCTTTCTGGCTCTAGGCTCTGTCCACTGAGCCACCTGACTGTACCATTCACTCATATGTTTATTATGACATATTTTATATGTATATATTAATAATATTTATTATAAATTATATATATATTAAAAAGGCAACTTGGAATAGTGAATAGGGAGTCAATCTCATGCTTAAGAAACCCTGGATTCTCTGTTTGTTACTTCTGACCCATACTGACTCTGTGCATGTTGGCAAGCTAGCTAGCACTCTAGGTTCCTTTCTCAGTCTCTAACCTGGCATTGAGATGTTCATGACCATGTTGAGAGAGATGATTTCCTGGGACAGTGGATCCCAGAGGCAGTCCCTCTTTGTCTGGGCACATGTTTCTTCCTCTGAAAGAATCAAACAACCCATCAGGATTTAAGTGCTTACTATGGGTAAATGCCAGAGATACAGAAAAGGTGAGCTCCAGGATAGGGGTTACTACCCCTTTGTCCTGGTCTGGCCAGCACCTAGAACAGTGACTGACCCATTACAGGTACATAATAAATGCTTTTTGAATGGAATGGAATTCCAGAGTGAGTGTGCATTGTGGGTGACCATCTCTCCCTCTGCAGAACTTTAGCCTCCTTTACTCAGAGACCCCAACTTGCTCCTTGGCTGGGCTGGAAGGGGGCAAGGAGAGCATCTTTCTAAAGTGGGTTGGAATGGCGTTATCTACTTGCTGTCTCAGATGGAGGAGGGAGAGATGATGTGTTCAGAGGGAAGACTAAAAGTGTTGTTGACATAAAGCAGAGCTCAGCTCCCTGCATTTCTGCCTTCAGATGGAATGCACTCACGGAGCCACTACCCTTCCACCCAGGAAGGTAAAAGTTTGGGCGTCCTGAGCTATGTTTATTTGTTTGTTTGTCTTCCAGAGTGGCTACCTTCCACCCAGAGAGCAACCTAGGCTTTGGGCAGAAACTGGCATGTGGCCTGATTACAATTTGAGAATGACTCTAGGAAATATTTTAAAAATCACTCATTACGTGTACTTCCAACAAAGTAAACCCGGTTGCTCATGATTAATGGTCTTTTAAAACATAAATAAGATACTGATGACTGTGATTGGAAAATCACAGCGTTCAAGCTGCTCATGCATTTTCAGGTTATAGAAGTGGATGCAGGTCACCATGTGATTAAGTGGTCAAGGTCAGGGTTGATTTTGGCAGATCTCCTGCCGTTATGTTGGAGTTTAAGTATTGTTTAAATTAGACCCTGTGAGAGAGAACAGCAGTTAAATTATGTTAATGGTTTTCTGTAATGTATTCAGCGTGCAAAAGGTTTTTTCAGAATGAGGATTTGAGACTCGGTTTAGCTACAGCATCAGGGGTCCTCATGTGTTGAACTCACAGCGTCATTCTAATGGGCCAGATCCTAGCCTTGCTCAAGTCTTTCTCAGGGAATTAAAAGTTCATTTGATGGGCTAGAACAGTTTGTCCTAACACTCTGAGCCCATAGCAAGGATGTGGCAGCAGCCCATGTTCTTTCTGGTAGAAATTCCTCTACCTCCCTTTCTGTATCCATTGTCAATATAGAAGAATAAAAAATGACAAGCCTCATAACTGAAGAATGGGCTTGAATGCCCTTCCTTCCCCTCTGTTCACTTATTGTAAACACAAAACTGGGACAAAATGACTTTGATACCTGAAGAAACCCCACCCCACCCTTCAAAGTCGCTTGGAGTTCACCTTTGAGACAAATTCAGTTCAGAAAAGACCTCAAACATTGGGGTCCAAGTTGCTGGTAGGGAGAACCACAAGACCATAGCTCGTGGGGAGGAGATGGATCGGATGTTATCTTGTAGTTGGATTGGGGTGGAGGGAAAGAAGAGTTTGGGTACCCAATTCAGGGAAAGGCTTATCTCTACAGTGACAGTGAGTGCGAGTGGGGGGTGAGGGCAGATGGGAAGAAATAGCAACTTGGAGTTTTCTATTTTAACTAATGATTCTTACTGAGAGGCAGTGACCAGAGAACTGGCCTGGGAGTTATGAAAAACTGAATTCAGTCCCCATCGCCGGCATAGACTTGCTGTGTTCCCTTACAAGTCACAACCCTTCAGTACTCTGGGCATCAAAAACTCAGTCTCCCAGAAAGTACTGACCCATACTAGTGAAGGAAATGCCTCAAGAGGAGGGTGTTCCCTGACCAATCACAACACTAGTATCTTAAAACATATACACACAGATGCACGCACGCACAAACAAAAATTCTTACTCAGAAGCCAAGTTCAGTTGTTAAGACTTCAGCAAGGCCATGGCTTGTCCATCCTTTCCTTGTAAGGTTGATTATTTGAACCTAAGAGCATACCTATATGGGTCATGTCCATCCTTGTAAATCCCCTTGTAAATAAATACTCCCTGTTTTAGCCTGTCAGGGTGATTTGGAATTCTGACTTGGTCACCCTATTGGCCAACATCCTTCTCTTCTTCCTGATTAGCCTCTTCCCTTCCTCATGCATTCCTCTAAATGTCACATTGGTAAAGTATTCCTAAATCACTTATGACCATACTATTTCCCTATTCAAAAGGCAATTTGTCTGTCTTAACTGATTTCATCATATTCCCTCCTTTGAAATTTCTATCCAAGCCAAACTAGCCCATTTGTGCTTTCTCATAGACTATATTCCATCTCCTGGTTTCAAGTCTCTGCTCACACTGTCCTTCCTACCTAGAAAATGCTCCCACCTCTTAGTAAGAGCTCCCTCCTGCCTAGAAAGTTCTCCCTCCTTCTAGAAAGTTCTCTCTCCTCTTTCCAGCTTCTTAGAATCTCTAGCTGACATCAAGATACTCATGTATCATGTCTTACATGAGTTCCTTCCTAATTGCCTCCATAGTTAATGCTCTCCCCCATCTCAAAATTATTTCATCTTATATTGTGGGTCTTTTGTTTGACTTACAAAAACATGTACCACCTCACCCCCATGTAAGCTTCTTGAGAGGAGGACTGTTTGTCTTTTTTGCTGTGTTTCAGTAATTTTTTTTTTACTTGTTTCAGTCAATTGTTTTCAGTTGTGTCTGATTCTTCTGGCCCCATTTGGAGTTTTCTTGGCAAAGATAATAGAATAATTTGCCTTTCCTTCTCCAGCTCATTTTACGGATGAAGGAACTAAAGCCAACAGGGTAAAATTACTTGTCCAGAGTCACACAGCTAGCAAATGTCTGAGACTGGATTTGAATTTTGAAAGATGAGTCTTCCTGACTCCAGGCCTGGTACTCTATCCACTGTGCTTCCCTCCGCCAGCACTGTGCTTATTAAATGTTTGTTGAATCCAATTGACCTCATTAGAGGAAAAGGGAACCCCATACATCAGTGCATTCCATATGACTCTGAAGGGACCACATCTTGGGATCAGGAGTATCCCTTTAGATGTCTGGGATATAAAGCTGATTCTTCCATCCTATCATACTCCCTCCCCCGAAATTTTTTGTGTTGGCAAAAAGTAGGTGAAGAGAATTGGGTCCTTTCTTCAACCTTGTTTCCACTCAAACAGCCAGATAATATCAGCTGCCAACCAGTATTCTCAAGAAAGTCCCTGTGGTTCTGTGTAAGTGGATAGGTCACTGGAGTTAGACTCAGAAAGATGAGAGAATCAAATGCCACTGCTTACATTTACCAGGATCCTAGGAAAGTCATTTCAACCTCCCTCTACCTCTATTTCTCATCTATAAAATAGAGACACTGGACTCAATGGCCTCCAGGGGCTCTACCAGCTTCAAATCAGTGATAAGGCATAAGAGGAAATGAAGAGACTCTCGTGGTGTGATGCAAAGATCTTCCTCCTTCCTCTGAAGGACTGATGCCTGCTCCCTGGCTGGCTTTGGGTGAGTCTCTTCTCCATTCTGGGCTTTCCTTTCGTCATCAGCAAATTGGACAGTTTATCCTAGATGGCCCCTGGGGTCTCTTCCAGCTCAATTATTCATTTTCCTTCATGAGAGATGTCATTGTCATGAACAGCCATGTCCTAGAGTTAGAGGATTAGTGATGCTTTCAAAGCCCCACACATGTCTAGGGAGGCCATGGAATTCCAAAAAGATGTAGCTGAAGAACTCCCAATATATGAGAAGCCCCCTTGGACCCTAACTTTCACTTTCCTTGGAGGGTGGAACAAACTGCTGTGGCAAGTCTCAGGATGTCTAGTTTGCCTTTATTTGGGCCAAAGAGTTAGTCTGGCTTCTCTCCCAGGCACTACCAAGATGACTGGTATAGATTACATGGCCTTGAAAGGAAGTGGGAGGCTGTTTGGTAGTAGAGCTTGGGAGGAGCATGGCAGAAAACTGATGCCTCCCACACAGAACCTTCTCCACCCCCACCCCCACCCCCACCCCATCCCCAAGATCTTCTGCCCTACTAAGGCCGTCACGATCTAGACCCTGTTCACTCTCATTCCTGATGCAGCCAGGCTCCCAGAGAGGTCTCCAAGGAAAAGGGAGGAAGGTCTTTTCCCTTTGAGGCTTTAGAATTAAGATCCTCCCTCTGGGCCTCATAGAGGGATATCAGACCCAGGAAATCCCAAGCCCTGAGAAGTCCCTGGAAGAGTCACCCAGAGCATCCCCAACCGGGAGAAGATTTTCTGGTCTAGGTTAATAAAAACAATGCTGCCAATCCCCCGGAGGAATGCTGCTTCTTTCCTCGGATCCTTGTTGGTGCGCATGTGCCCTCTGTGTTACTCGAAGAGCTGCATTCTTCAGATTTCTCTGACTGTTTGGATAAGCTATGACTTGCTTTTCCCAGCTTTCCTTGAACAAGCTCTTTCCCTAGCCTGGCACAAAATGGGAGAAAAGGGGGATCCTTTTTTTAGCATTTGAGAAATGGGCGAGGCCACTGGCTGGTGGGGAGCACTCTGCTGGAACAAACTCAGTGTCACTGGGCTGGGACGTGAGAAATAATTGCCATTTCCTTTTTTGATGGGGTGATAATTAATGGTGATTATTGTATGGGGGCAGGGCTTTGTCGATATTCTCTGCTGCTTAAAATGCTTCTATTTTTAGGGGTGACAAAAAGAACTTCAAAAACTATGTTGTCAGAAAGGGGAAGAGGCTTGTTTTTTTGTTAGCAATAAAGGGTTCCAGTGTTTGCTAAACCAGAAATTTATCTAAGGCCTAAATTCATCAAACTGTTAAGAAGAAGGAGTTTTAAAGTGGAAAGATGCATTGTGGCCCTCAAAGAGAGGGGGCAGCCAACTCCTTTGGTGACCCTGGCCCCAGGACTGCCTTTTGCCTCATTGACGTCAGGGAGGGAACTGGATAAGAGGTCATACATTGTCCTCCTGGAAAGAGGGGATGTGGAGCTTCTGTGACACAGGAAGCTAAAGGATGGCAGGAACATGCCACTCCTTCCTCCTGCAAAACAGGCCACCTAAGAGGGAGTCGGTGAAGGGACAGCTCCTGGGCTGCTTTAGCCATCTTTAGTAGCTTTGACTCCTTGGCCACAACGTCAAATTCATTGCTGGATTGGATGGATACATGAAAGTATGTAGTCCATGACTGAATGTCCAGGAGATGACTCCTAGCCCTGGCTTTTGGGGTAAAAGGAACAATTCTAATCCCTGATGCAGGTGATAGCTGATCAAAGATTTGATGACAATGCTGCCTCATCTCCCCTCCCCTCCTCTTCTCTCTCTCTCTCTCTCTCTCTCTTCTTCTCTCCTCCTCCTTCTCTTCTCCTCCCTTCTCCTCACCAAGCTGATGAGTGTTCAATTTAGAAAGGGTTGACCTAGACCTCTCAAAGATTGGAGCCAAATGGAGAGGACTGAGAAGGCTGGTCTCCTTTGTCACCAGGCTCATGGAGAGGAGTCAGGGATGGGACATGCTGAATTTTTGTTGATTTAATTTAAACCAGACATGAACTGTCTTCTAGTGATACATCAACTGTGGGTCATTAGACAAAGATGTCTCATTTAGAGGGTCAGCTGTAGAGTCAGTGCTGACAAATGGCCTCAGTGCAGAGATTTTGTGTACCCTCTTTCCTCCTTTATACTACTTTGTCACTGCAGAGGCTAAAGGAGGCTGCCCAAGAAAAAGGAGGCCGTTATTTCTATCAGTGTCGTGGATAACCATGGCCAAAACCTGGCCCAGCAGCTGACCGTCAGCCTTCCCTCAGTTCATACTTACCAAGTAGCTCCTCTATGCCTCACTTTCCTGGGGATAAAATATTAGAAAATTTAATTATTTGAGTTGAATCAGGGGCATGGAGCTAGGCTTTAGTCATGCAAAGACAAGCAAACAAACAAAAAATAATCCCAAAGTAAATAGCCCCTGTTCTCAAGGACGGACCATTCTGTTCTCCTGGTTTTGCTAGGACTGGTGTTGGAGGGCAGCCATAAACTAGCACTGATATTAATGCTCAATCCCAGTGTTTCGGTCAAAAATCTTGTCTGTTTCTGCTGCATGTCACTGGTACAATGCCCAGAAGGACAAGCCTTTTTAAAGCACTATTTGTATGCCAGGCGCTAGCTAAGAGATGGGGAGAGGAAAAAAGTCAACAAGGGTAGTCCCTTCCTTAGAGGAATGTTGGTTCTTTCTGAGGGAGGATGACCTACAGAAAGGAGGCGCAAAGAGGGGAGGATCTGGGGAAGTCAGAGTTGGCAAGGGGAAGTCTTTAGATTCAGAATAAGGCCTAAGAGGAAGATGGAGGATGACCTCCCTGGAGCTGATCCCAAAATCAGAGCCCAGTTAAAAACTGGTCAGTAGGCAAAGGGGGTCAGAGGAGGGGCAACTGTCCATCTGGCAGCCAGGAGTCAGGAAGACCTGAGTTTGAATCCTTCCTCAGACACTTCATCTCCTAGGCCCTCAAGTCTCCTTGGTCTGGAAATTCTCTTCACTATAGAGTACTTCTTGGAGAAGTACCCTAGGCCTCTGCAGTCTCTTCCTCCAATTGGCCAGTTCCCCTAGGACCTCCATGTTGAGGAGGCCCAGTCCCTCATTTCTCTCCAAGCTGCACTCCTTACTCTCCATAGGACTTTTTCTAGCATGACCTCTGAAGTGGGTACCTTGTTCTCCTTACTCTACCTGCCCTTGAGCTCCTTTTTTTATGTCTTACCCCACTGGAACCTGAGCTCCTTCAGGGCAAGGAACGCCATTCTTCTGTTTATAGTTGGATTTTCAGAGGTTAGCACAGTGCTTGGTGTGTAGGACAGTTAATAAAGTTTAATTAATAGATGCTTTTTGATTTGACACTTGGTAGCAGTTTGGCAAGTCTTTTAACTTCTCCCTGCCTTAGTTTCCTTATATGTAAAATAGGGATGTTAATATCATCTACCCATAGGAGTGTTTTTAGGATGTAGTGAAGCCTTATGAGGCAAGGGGTCCAGGAGAGACCAGACAAGAAGAAAAACAGGATGCGTGTGTGCGTGTGTGTGTGTGTGTGAAAATTAGCGGGTGGGACTTGGGCATTCTGGGACATTTTTCATTTATTTAGCAATGTTAGCAATGGAGTTACAGTGAAGCCTCCCAAACGAATTCTATTTCCGGCCAACTGAAGCCCTGACTAGGCTGTACGAACCCATTAAGGTCCTAGGTATGGATGGACACACTTGCCATCTGTTTAAATATGTTTTCCCACGTATATATAGAGATGGTTTTGAGGATAGTTAAGGAATCTATGTTGTTCCACAATTATTGCTAAGCATCCTGGGCTCTAGCAGCCCTCAAACCTAGCAGCTCAGTCAGGACAGCAAAGCTTAGGGGGTGCGCTTCCACACCAAGTGTCTTATTCTCTCCCACAACATTTTCCCACTGCAGAGCAACCTGCTTGGCCAAGCAGCCTGCTTGCTCTCCAAGTGTGGACTCTCACCAAGAAAATAGTAGGAGACAGATCTGGGTTGGATCCAAAACTTTCATTCCTGGCAAGCCCAGAGTGATGGATTGGACTTGATATGAAATGAAATGCCTAGCTATTTTTAAAATTCCCCTTTAAAAATAGTGGGTGATACCAGGGTCTTTTTCAATAATTGAACCTGGAAAGTGCTGAGAAGCCAAATGGCCCAGTCCCATGGCAGCTAAGAGAAGGCCAGGTTACAAATGTAGTTTTGTTGCAGAGAGACCCAGAGTGAGCCCTAGAGAGAAGAGTGGATGCATGGGACACAAGGAAGGCCAGGTGACCTCTCCGACATTTAGTGGGAACAAAACTCCTCCGAGACTTTCTATCAGAACAGGCTATTGTTTCCTGTTTCCTTAATGAATGCACACTGTACTAAGAAGCACTTGAGCTAGATGAAACAGCCATTTGCTAAATTTCCTCTTTCTTCTTCACCTTTGGGAATAACGTATAACGGGGAGATGAACAAATACCCATTTTGACAGTTCATCACTCTACTAAAGAATGGCCAGGGTAGAGTTCAAAAGGAATCAGTGAACACAAAGCTTCTTGCAAATCATTAAACACCACACTTTTTGAATAATCAAAATGCCAAGTGATCAAGGGGCACATTATGGGTTTGAATAAATGAAAGCATTTTTCTGAAGATGACTTGTTCACAAGGAGGGGCCTGAAATTTGATGGCATTTAGGAGACCAAAGGAGGGTCATCAGAGGGACCACATCTATGAGCAAATAGGCATGGAGGGCTGTCGGACCAAAAGAGTTAGGGATAACTAATGGATGGCCTGAGACTGACCCATAGAACATCAAGATGTCTGAAGGAGTGAAGGCCTCCACCAGGAAGACTTTGTGTTGGATTTAGGGAAGAACATGGAGAAGAAACATGAGGCAGTGAGAAGGGCTCATAATTTCATTTTTGTTTTCATAAAATCCTAGCACTAAGGCTGGAAGTGACTTGAATATGGTCACCTCCTTTCACAGATAAGGAATCTGATGGTCTGAGAAAATAGTGAATTGCTCAGGGTCATTTAACTAGTAGGCAGAGGTAAGATTTGAACTCATACCCTGAGATTCCAGAGCCAGTGCTCATTCCCGGATAACATGGTGTCTCAAACATCAGAGGAGATAATGCCGGTCTCAGAACCTTGAATCCATTGAGTTGTTGATGACCAAATTGTCCATTTGGTATGCCAGTCAAAAGAATCCACAAAGGTTCTTTAAAAAACAGATTGACAACTAAATTCTTTCTGGTCACTTATTGAGAATGAAAAAAATGACTTTAGATTTAGTTCAACCCTTCATGGTGTTTCTTTCCAATGAGTCAGTTCACATAGCACTTACTCTTAAAGTCTTACAGTCTACAAAAGACAATGTCCAGTTTTTACAGTAATGTGCTCTCCATGTGCCATCATTGTACCAGAAGACAGGTGAGGGGGAGGTGAGGAAATTTCAAATGTCTGTTTGGCTTAATGGTCTCATCAGTTCCCATAGATTCAAATATTATCTTTGGGCTGATGATTCCCAGCCTTAACTAACTAACTAGCCCTAACCCTAAATGCCTCTCTTCTAGCCTCCAGACACATCTTCAACTGCTTTTTGTACATCTTGGACATCTTTTGGATATCTATGACACTCAATATGTCCCAAACTGAACTTTTTATCTTTCCTTCCAATGTCTATGGTGCTCTCCATGACACCACCATCCTCCTAGTCACATGGATTGGCCACCTTGATGTTACTCTCACTCCTTTTCTTTCTCTTATGTCCCACATCTATACCAAGGCCTGTCAATCTCCCCTCTGCAGCATCTCTTGAACATGCCCACTTCTCTCCTCTGGCACTGTCCCTACCCTGGTACAGATGCTCACCACCTCACATCTAGACTATGGTCATAGCTACTGGGGGCTATCCCCACCCCAAATCTCTCCTTCCTCCGGTTCTCCCTTCGCTCAGTTGTTAAACTGATAAAAGCAGGTCTGCCTGTGCCAACCCCCAATTCAATAAACTCCAGTGGCTCCCTATCACCTAGGGCATCAAATAAAATTCTCTGCCTGACATTCAAAGCTCTTCATAACCCAGTCCCCTGTTACTTTTTCAGGACTCTTCCACCTTTACTCTTCTCCCCATGTATCTTGTGACTTAATTAATTAATTTCTTGATAATTTTCAACTATAAACCTTCATCTCTTGACTCCAGGGGTTTTTGCTGACTGTTGCCCATGCCTGGGATTCTCTTCCTTCTCATCTCTGACTCTCAACTTCTTCAGCTTCCTTTAAGTGTTGGATAAAGTCATACCTTCTACTAGGAGCCTTTCTTGAACCTCCTCGATACAGAAGCCTGTGTTCTACTGCTTATCTCCTACCCACCCTTCTTCATCTTATGTGCACAAGGTTGTCTGCATATGTTTTCCATTTGATTCTGAGCTCCTTGAAAGCAGGGACTGACTTTTACCTTTCTTTGTAACCCAAGTGTTTAATATAGTGCCTGGAACATAGTAGGCATTCAGTTAATGCTTGTGGACTGAATGTTTGGAGGAATGAAGTAAATCTGGATGCAAATGCTAGGTAGTTCTTGACCCTGTTCAGATGCTACCTGGAGGATGAGTGTTCAGTTCCAGGCAATGAGAGTGGGGCACAGTAAATGGAGCACTGGGGGCAAAGTAAGGACATCTTGGGTTTAAATTCTGCCTCTGGCACAGACACAAGGCCTGGTCAAGTGCTCTAACATACTCTCTAAGACTATAAATCAGTGAATGTTTTGACCTCCACTAAGAAAGGAAATACCTTTGTGTGGTAGTTTCCTATACCAATAAAATCATGGCACCCTTTACTGTACGGGGCAATTTTTAAAGGGACAAAGGGCATACAGGGGAATGTGACCAGGATATTAAGAGGATTTGAAACATGCCCATAAGAGGTTAGTTGAAGAAACTATCAAGGTAGATCCTTGAGAGGACTGAAGGGAAAAGTGGACATGAAGGATCCTTAAAATAGATGAAGTCAGGGCTGAAGAAATAGGATTGTTTTGCTTGGTCAACATGAGAGAACAGAATGAGAGCTAATAGTTGAAAATTACCGGAAAACATAATTTCCTCTCTGTAAGAGGAATTCTGAGGCAACAAGATATGGTAGACAGAGAGTCTGGAAGAGTTGGGTGCAATCGCCCCCTTGACAGTTACTAGCTGTATGACCATGAATCATCCCTCAATCACCTTCAAACAGCTCTCTAGTATTTAAAAGCATAGTCAAGTGGCCTGTGCCCTTAGTACACAGGTTGCCACCCTTGGAACGGAAGGAAAACACTTTCTAACAATTAGAATTCTCCAGAAATGGGAAGGTTCCTCAAGGGTTGCTTGCTACCATTTACTGAATGATCCAGTTTGGGGCTGGCAGGCACATGATATGTGGGAGGCTCTCACCATTACCACCATCTCACAACAGATAGAACTCTCACTAAGACTGGGAAACAAAGCTATGGTAAAAATTCTTCCCATTTTGATTGTGGTTGGAATTTTCTAAGTACTTTCCCTACTATGACCTCTAGTCAGGAGTCTCTGGAGGTGAGGAAGATATCGCACATCACGGATATGTTTCAGATCAGCAAGCATTTATTAAATACTTTTGAAGCATCAATCTATGCAGATATAAGCACAATGATAAACAGCCTGAGTGGGTGTTGATGTTCTATGGGAGACAGGCCTTGGGTACACATGGACATTTAAAGAGAAAGAGAGCATTAATAAGTAGGGATATTAGGGAAGGCTTCATGGAGAAGGAAGTATCTGAATTCAACCTTGAAGGAAGATAAAAATCCTCAGAGAAGAAAAGGTAGTAATTGGGGAGGGGGTATATTCCAGGCATTGAAAACAGTATTTGAATATCTAATATTAATATAAAGCTTTAGGGTTGTTAGGTGATTTCTTCTGGGTCCCACAACTCATAAATATCTGAGGCTGGACTTGAACTTGGATCTTCCTGATTTCAGGCCCAGCTCCATCCATAATGCCACTTAGCATGTGGGATGGTCTGCAAACAAACAATGGGGCGATAAATTCAGTGAATAGCTGGCAGTCCAGCTTGTCTGGAAAGTAGAATGTATAAAAGGCAGTAACAGAAGTCTGGAATGAGAAATGGAAGCCATATTTTTAAGGGTCTTAAAGCCCAGACTGAAGAGTTTGGATATTATCCTATAGGCAATGGGGAGCAACTGATGGTGTTTAAAAAGGAGAGGAACCTGATCATAACTGCATCTCAGGAAGACAATCTGTGCCAGTAGAATCCATAATACTCACCAGCTGATCAGAGGACAGCAGAGTCTGAAGGGGAAGAAAAGGGAAGGGTCAAAGAAAATTCCACAGTTTTGATTCTGAGGGATCAGAAGGTCAGTTTGTCTTCAACAGTCGGTCAGTCAGTCAATAAGCATTAGCACCAATATATGCTAATCACTGTGCTAACTCCTAGGGATACAAAGAAAGGCGCCCCCCCCAGACAATCCATGCTCTCAAGAAGCTCTCATCCTAATGGATAAGAAAACATGCAAACAACATTCAAGATAATTGCAGTGTAAATGGAAGGAAATCTGAGATGGAAGGCACTAGCAGTGGGGAGGACTAGGATGGGGACATTTAGTGAAGGTGGGATTCAACTAGTCCTGAAGGTATCCAGCAGAAAGATCAAAGTTTGGAGAAAGAATGGTGAGGAGACAGGATAGAAACAGTTCAGGTTTGGACATCTTGATTTGAGATGTCAATGGGATGTCTCACCTGAAGATGTCAAGGGGCGTTAGTGATGTGGGATGAGAATTCAGGTTAGAGCTGGGAATGGATAGATAAGATTTGAAAATGATGCACACAGGTGATATTGAGCCCTTAGGATTGGATGATGTTGATTGTGTAGAGAGAGAAGAGGGAGAAGAGAAGAGAAGAGGAGAGGAGAGGAGAGGGGAGGGGAGGAGAGGGGAGGGGAGGAGAAGGTTTAGGAATTGGATGATGATGTAAGAGAGAATGCTAAAATGTTGTGGTCATACAGGTAGAAAGTGGTCCAGGAGAGAGCAGTGTCAGGTTAGCTAAGGAAGGAGAATATTTAGGTATTCAGGAGGAAAAGTGTGTGTGTGTATGTGTGTGTGTGTGTGTGTGTGTGTGTGCGTGCGCGCTTACGTGCGCGTGCATGTGTTCATGTGTTGAGTTGAATAAAATTGGACTGAATGAACAGATCAAATGGAGGGCCTGAGACTTGGCAGGGAGAAGGTCTGCCTCTTCTTTCTCTGGAGAAGAGGAAAGAATGCAGAATGATGTCAAGGATTTGCAAGGGTTGTGGTAGAGGAGAAGGCATTCAGGGTGTACAGCCTTGATTTTCTCCACAATGTAGAAGACAAAATCCTCTCCTAGGAAGAAGATGGTATGAAAGATTCAAGGAGAGAATGTTTAGGACAGAAAGACTTGGAGCAGCTGCTTTTGCCTTTGAAATCAGTCTTAGATGGAACTGAATGATGAAAATAACGAATAATGAAGTCTTAAATAATTTTGAAATCTTTGAAAAGGTGTGAACTCTGGTCCTCAATATTCTCTGTGCTTTGTGGCATGATAATGAGAAGGAAAGATAATTCACCTATTAAGCGCACCACTTAAATGCCAGGCACTGTGCTAACTAAGCATTTTATACACATTATCTCATCCAATGCTCACAGGTGAGCCATGATCCCCATTTTACAGTCAAGGAAGTTGAGGCAAATAAAGGTTAAGTGACTTGTCTAGGGTCACACTGCTCATAAATGTCAGGTAGGCTTTGAATTTAGGTCTTTCTGACTCTGAGGCATTGGCAATGATTGATCAAAAACTGTTGCATTCTCACATCTGACATATCTTTGCTTTATTTAATGCCAATCACAATGGTTTAGCTTAGGAGTTAGGCAAGAGGTGCTTACCAATTAATGCAGAAAAAGTCCAGAGGAACCTGCATCAGTCCCTGGGAGGCAGCAGCACATCAGAGAGGGAGGGATGGCTGACCTGACTATTATGGGCTTGAATGCAAATCAACATTTTTTTTTGTACTTGATACATAAAATATGACCTGTCCTATATTTGAGTTATTGTTAGCCTGAGTGCTTGCATCAGGGCTGATTTCCACTTTCCTTTTGTCTTTAGACCTAGACATGAGCTAAATTCGGATATTCCCAGGGCAAATCATTGGTGGGGGCACAAGTCAAGGAGAGATTTGTGTGAGAAGTTCTCGAGATTAAAGTTGATCTCTGTGAACCCAGAACCTTGTTTTGGGGCCACAGGTTACATAAATAAGATGAATGTTTGAACCATGCTATATTTGTCTACATTCCTCCTCCCTCTCCCCCAACAAAAACAAACCCCTGATTTCTACTGTATGTTCTTTTGCAGAAAGGCACACCACTTTCCCATCTCATTTGTCTTGGTTAACAAAGGGCCACTCCTCCAGAATTATTGGCATGATGACTTTGGAGGGCTAAATGATGAAACTTCATGTTTCTAGACAAGCTGCTTGGAAACAATGCCTGGCTATGTTCACAAACCACTGAGATCTGCAGTGCCAAAAGGATCAGGGCACAGCTCAAGCAAATGAATCGAAAGGTCAGACACCTGATCAACAGAGACCTGGAAAGGAGAAAAAAAATCAATGTTCTAAAGCTGAGGAATCAGGCAGTGATAATGGGGCCCTGTCTCCATCTCAGCTGCTTCCCTCTCACAAGCCCATCTGAACAGCTTGACCTCATGACTAGAAATGGAGACTCTCAAGAGTCACTGTGGATCTGTAACTCAAGTATGCTTTCCTAGACTGCTCAGGTGCACTGGACCTTGGCAGCTGTACCAGAATTCCATTGTCTGTGAGGCTAGCATATCTTACGGTGGGATGGGGGAGGGAGTTCTGGAAGAGGCAGGGACAGGGAAGTGTGGGAGCTATCCCTTGTTTAAGGAGAATGTTAATTATATCTACATTACTATCATCTCTCTGCTTTCCCAAGCCAAGGACCGACCCACTCCTCACCCTCTCTCATAGGACCCATTCTATCCTATTGGATCAATCTGTGAATCTAATGAAAACAAACCCATCAACATCTAGGAGGAAGGTAGGTTGAAATTCATTGGGAAACTGAGAGAAATGCCTTCCCCATTGAACAGAAGCTCTTTGGAAACTGGACTGGGTACTTTTAATCACTCACCTCGAGGATCTGAAGATGGTCCAATAATTTATAGAGAGAGGGACACTAGCTCAGATGCAGCTGAGCCTGAGTCCTGCCTCTCTCAGGGCTGGCTTTTCCGGGTTTGTAAAACAATTTCTGTCCTGAAAATGAGTCAAAATGTGTGTACATGACTTTTGTAAAGGAGTTGCCAAAGGACAGTTGTTTTCTATTCTGTGTGCGCTTTCAACCAGACCAAGATGTTCCCCACCCTGGTGGCACAGGGTCCCCCCCACCCCATTTTTGCTCAGGTTATTAGAACTTCATTATAAAAGGGCAGCGAATCTTTCAGACTTCTGTCTTTTATGAAGGGTAAGTCAGGGTCCATGTAAGATGGGCCTCTTATGTTGGCACTGTCAACACAGGAAATGCAAGATGACTAAACTCATGAGATAAAAGGACAGCTCCAGGCCCCACTCACAGAAATGCTGTATTCGTTACTGCCTTTTGTGTGCCCTTCAAGCGAGAAGACAAAGCATTGGCTGAGCAATTAGAGACAGACTCAGCTGTGTCCATCGGCCAAGCCTGGAGCAAGCAAAGGCAAGAGAAGACTCCAGAAAGTTAGCCATGGCCAGTGGGGCACTGCAGTGCCTCGGCAGCATTGGCACATGTTCATTTTCTAGCCTGGAGGAATATTGCCATCCAGATCCCCCCAGGCAGGGAACTGGTAGGAAAAGGGCTCTCAGGCTTGTGCTACTACTGGACTGGCCTTTCTCTGCTCCCAAGGATAGCGATCCAGAGCTGGAGGGGACCCTAGAAACTGCTGAGTCTAACCTCATATGGAGGGAAACTTAAATTTCTCTTCGGAGAGTGAGACTGGGTCTATCTCTCCTTCAAGATGCTCCTGAGAGGTAAGCGATGATGCCATTCCAGTGTGGTACCCCTATTTCTAACTACCAACGATTGTTGCTCAATCTACATTTAGTGAATTAATATTGATTAGATTTCACCCAAGGATGTTTACTGCAAATATAAAGTAAGAAGAAATGAACGCGTCCCTGGGGTGGGACACATTCTCCCCTCTACCATCTCAATCTCTAGGAAGCATGGACTCAAGACAAACGTCAGCTCTACGTAGCATCTGCCCCAACAAAGTCTCCTCTAAGTCTAGCTTGGCTGATGGATGGATGAAGCTCTCTCAGACTTCACTGCTCAGATTCTGGCACAGACTCTAGCTCATGGCCTTGGGAGGAGGGGGTCACCATCTTGGCTCTTCACAAAGCTGTCATCTCCAGTCTCCTTCACCTGCTCCCCCAGGGATGGGAGCAGCGTTAAGGCTGCATGCTTGTGGGTCACCCATACCAAGTAGGGGTTTGGAGCCCTTCTGTCCCATCTTGGGCTTAGTTCTTGCCCTTCTCTTGAAAATAGCCAAGCATTTATTAAGTGCTTACTGTGGACAAATTATTAATTAAAAAATGCTTCAGATTCAAAGAAAGGCAAAAACACACAATCCCTGCCCTCAAGGAGAGTAGATTCTAATGGGAAGACAAGATGTAAAGAACAGTGTACGTGTTATTTACACACACACATGTGTATGTGTGTATATATGTGTGTATAGACAGACAGACAGACAGATAGACAGACAGACAGATAGATAGTAAGTAAATGGAAACTTCTCTCAGTAGGGAACCTAAAACAGGACATGGAAAGTGTTTTGTGGTCCTGCATGTTTATTCTCAACCACAGAGACACTGCTTAAGAAAAGGCAATGGGGTTGGAGACTATATGTCTGAGACCTGCGACAGAAAGGAAATGAAAAGAATGTATTGACTCAGTCAGGAGTCAGGGCTGGGAACCTTCTGGAAAGGAGGGTGAGGGGGGCCAAAGAAAGAAGGTCTCCCTGCTTCTGCTGTGGCCAGCTTCTTGTGTGTAGGAGCTCTGGGGAGGTTAAAGATGGAGCTGGATGTGTGGTGACTCATTCCAAGGCAGAGCCCATCGGAAGGCAGTAGCTGAGTCAATCCAAATAGAAACACGGTGGGCCAGAACTCTGGCAGAAGACAGAGAGGGTCCTGAGAATGGGAAGTGCCAAGGGGCAATTAGCAAAAGCCTCAGAGGTGAAAAAGCATTGCTCAGGGATGGGGGCTCCACAAAGGATGTCTGGGGTCCAGGTGGGGGGGCACTTAAAGCTGTGAGAAGCTGCCCCAACAGCAGTCCTGAGGAGCCAGGAAATCTCAGGCAGAGACACTGAAACCTAAATTGTTCCTGCCTTTGGTAGGACCTTGTCCACTAGCACAGGTGTCAGTGGGGGAGTGGGCTAATTTGTGAGGGGTCAGAGAATGATCTGGTCACACAATTTCCCAGTTGTTGACTTTGCTGTAATTTTTAGGACCAAGGGTACCCTTCCTGGCTACCTCGAAATTGGGGCCAGACAGACACAGATTTAGGGTGACCCTAATTCTCACTCTCTGCATATGGCTTTCACTTCATAGCCTAACCTTCCTGAGGACAGACATTGTCTTTGCTTTTGCATTCACATGAGCAGGACTTGGCACAGTGATTGGTGAGGGCATAGCTAGTGTTAAATAAATGCCTTCTTTCTTCGCCAACTCTGGGATGAACTGGATTTGCTTTCATTTTAGGCACACTGATCCTAAAGCAAGCTGACACAGGATGAAAGATAAAAAGCACATGAGACTGCCAAAGAGCAACTACCATGGGTGCTAACCCATGAGCTGTCCCACTGATTGGAGGCTGGGAGCAAATGAAGAGTGAGCAAGACTGGAATGGGGTAGAGAGAGGAGATGCCCAAAGAAGAGACTCCTGGGGCAGCCTCTTAAAAAGAGCTCATCAATCTGACTGAATCCAACTCCAGGTATTGCAGGTTTTCTTTCTGGAGAATCACCTGAGTGAAGCAGGGCACCAAGATCCATGTGTATGAATCATGTCACAATTAATTACTCTGGGAAGTTCTGCCCCTGCAGGCATCAAAAGGAAGCAGGAAGGCATGGGGAGGATTTTCTTTTTAGTGGCAGTGTGATTTTCTTTCCCACACAGGGACCACCGTTCAGTGCACAGCCTTCTAAACCTGACCTTCTGGCAGACAGGCCAAGATTCCTATTGGTCACTGGGGCACTGAGTTTCAGTTTGTCAGGAATAGTCAATGAGCCTAAGTAAGCATCAGACCTGTTAACACCAAGGACTTAGACACTGACAGAAGAAGGTTACTTTCTGGATTGTTTAAGAATGATGCCATGTAGGCTTTGCTGAAACCTTTAGGATAGAAACTGAAAGAAAAGGTGTTGGAGAGCGCACTTCTTTGGCCTCCACAAGTACCTAGAGAATTAGCCAGAATTTGGGCCCCTGCACTTTGCTAATAGCAAAGTAGTTTTTGACTGAACAATTCTACCCCTAATCCATTTGATGGAGGCCTAAAAGGAAGGGCAAATAATAGAGGTAGCACGGTAAGAATATATTAATAGGTTTTTAACTGTGTCTTTGCTAATGTGTGAAAAAAAATTATTTTGATTGAGTTAGAAATTGACTGTTGGCTACACAAAGGATTGGCCATATACCTAGGTGGCCCTTAAGAGAATTGAACAGTTGAATAGTGGTCCAGTCAAGAAAGTCCAGACCAGGCCAGAACAGCTTTGTGAAAGATGACCTTTCTACCTATAGCAGAGGGTGGGATGGGGGGAGGGGGAGATTTTTCTCATGATGGATGCATGGAAAGATTTACTTGAACAGATGCCATTGATGTGTTCTGAGCCAAGAAAACAGTGTAACACTGACTATTCCCATGCAAATGGAAAGGACAGTCACAAAAACAAGGAAATGGGCCTGTTGCAAAATTCTAAAGACCAAGTCTGGTTCCAAAGAAGAGATAGGAGAACATAGCTTTGCTCCTGTGCCCAGATAGGAGGGGCCCAGGCAGGCCAGACTCTGCCACCTTGCAAGTATTTTGGGTGTGTTGAATAGTTTGGCTAAGTTTTTCTCCTTTTTATTCTTTCTTTAAAAATAATATTTGTTGTGTGGAATGGTTCTCTGGGAGGGAGAGGAGGATGGGTACTAGGGGAATATTAAAAAATTAATAAAATGCATTTCACCAAGAAAATATATGGCAATCAGACTACAGTTACTTAGTAAGCACCCACTGTATCTCAGGCATGATACTAAGCTCTGGGGAGGCTAAGAAAGACAAAAAACATACAAACAAAAAGAAGCTCATGCTCAGAGAGCAGGAACGTGCAAACTCTATATAAATAAGATTCATACAGGATAAATCAAAGATGCTCACTGGAGGGAAGGCAGTAACTTTAAGCACGATTGAGCAATGACAGTGCAGAACCATGAGAACCTAAATTTTGATCAGAACTACACCATATAGCTCATACCTTCTTTTTACAGACGAGAAAGCTGAGGCACCAAAAAGGAAAGGACTTGAACAGGATCTCACATGTATATTTGTCAGAGCTGGGATTTAAAGTTGTGTCTTATGATCTCCAGAGCCAGCCCTACTTCAACTCTGTTGTATTTACTTGCCTGTCGGAATAACCAGTATTACAAACAATAAAACCCATGAAATGAATGTTTTTCCAAAAGAACAAAAGAATATTCATGTGAATAAATATGGAAGGAGCGCACTCCCTTGTGGTCCCTCCCCTCCCTTGGTTTTCCAATGGGAGTTTTCCAATGACTTCAGGACAAACATGGTTCCAGACTCATTGATGTCCTTATCTTTTTTCTAAATTAAATATCTAGGAGAAAGCCTGATGAGATTTAGGAAATTCTTGGAGTATAGCCCTCAGGGTTGTGGAAACAGCTACAAAAGAAGGGGCAGTCAAAGAGCTTTCAGTTTCCAGGTTGAGGAGGTAGAAGGTGAGGGAGACCTTCAAAGTTGTGCAGATACCCTCAAAGCCAGGGGAATGGAAGAAGCACTGGACAGTGGGTATCAGGCCCATGGGCAAGTCACTTCCTTGTTCTGGGCCTCAGTTTCCTCATCTGTAAAATGGAAATAAGGATATTTTCACAATAGAGGCAGGTAGGCCAGTCACACCTCTGACACATGTTGTCTGTAGACAAGACATCTCAATGTCCAGAGCAACTCTCTAAAACTCTAACTTACTGACCAATTACCAGTTGCCATCACTGGGGACAGCGCACCCCAGATTTCCTGAGAAGAGCCAAGGCATAGGTGCAGACAAAGGCAAAGAACCAGCCCTGCTTAGCTCCTGGTCTGCTGTGAGGACACTGCTTCATGACCTGGCGATGCCAAATGAGGATGACTTATTCTTGATGTTTTGACACGGCAGATGCTCAGAGATAACACCCATAGGTACTTGGAGCAACATTCTAAATGCTTTGGGGGAGCCTTGGAGGGCTGGAGGCTTAGGAGCTGTGGAGGACTAGACTGAGGGAGGCTGGAATAGGGGAGACCTCGGTGGATTAGCAGAGATGTGGGAGAAGCCCCAAGGGGTCCAGCCAGAGTTTTGATCTGAGAGACAGCAGATTAAAATTCAAAAGCCTTCATTATGTACCAGGGGTTTGGAGCTGGCCCTGGGATTTCACTGGAGTAGTAGGATCATCCTCTTATGAGGAAACATTCCCTGCTGTATATATGGGAGCTAATGCTCTGTGATTTCCTCTCTTAGAGACTACCCTGGGGCAAAGAGGGCTTCTGTGGCTTACCGTGGGTAAGAGTCACATACAGCAGTATGTGACAGAGACAAAACCCAAGTTTATGAAGTCCTGACTCCAAGATGGGGTCTCTATCTACAGTAGGTGGAGCACTGCTGTGTTGATGGTTGCTATTCAGTCATTTTAGTCATGCTCAACTTTTTATGACACAATCTGGGGTTTTCTTGGCAGAGGTACTAGAGTGGTTTGCTATTCCCTTCTTCAACTCATTTTACAGATGAGAAAACTAAGACAAACAGGGTGAAATGACTTTCACAGGGTCACACAGCTATGAAGTATCTGAGGCCACATTTGAACTCAGGTCAGGTTCCAGACCTGGTACTCTATCCATTGTGCCACCAAACTGTCCCTGCCTGGAATATATGATACCTAATTAATTATGGACAATTAATTTTAAAATAATAATTATGCAAAAGATGTTGGCAGTCAGCTTTTAAAACATAATCAAGAGACTTTTCTCTCAAGGAGAGCGCATCTTAAATAATGGGTGAAAAAAATGATGATGGTGGTGGTGGTGGTGGTGGTCGCCAGAATTTATATAGTCCTTCAAAGTTTGCAAGGTACTTTTAAAGCACTATCTCATTTTGTCTTCATAACAAGCCTGGGAGGTGTTAAAGTTCAGGCCCGATCATGTCAACCCTGGCCCCCCCAACAATAATCTCCAATGGCTCCCTATCGCCTCCAGGATCAAATACAAATCCTCTGTGTGGTGTTCAAAACTCCTCATTTCTGAGACCCTCCCCACTACCTTTCTAGTCTTACACCTTCCTCCCTCTGTCCAGTTCTCTTCAGTCCTGTGACACTGACCTCCTGGCTATTGTTTGAACCAGACACCTCCATCACACAGCTAGCTAGGATTGGAACTCACATATTCTTGGCTCCAGACCCAGCACTCTACCTAATATGTAGGACTCGGTTGGTCCTTGTCACGATATGGTGCAAAAAACAAAGTGGGCTCAGAAGACTAACCTGGGTTTGGATCTAAGCTGCGATGCTCCCTGCCTGTATGACTGTGGAGGTCACCTGTAGGTGAGTCACTTCACCTGGCTGCATCTCAGTTTCTTCTATTATAAAACTAGGACATTGAACCTCTCACTTTCCTTATAGCTCAAAATCCTCCCTGAATCTAAGCAGACAACTCACTCTTGGAAATCCGCTCTGTCCTCCTGCTCTGAGAAGAAACTACTCCCCCAGAACACACACCTTAATCCCACTAATCTCTGGGTGGGAAATTGTCCTCATTACTCCTACTCCCTTATTATGCCTTGCCTGCTTCTCTGTGCTTCTATTTCAAGGCCTTACCTGAAGAGAAAAGGTGTAATTCCCACCTTCTAAATGTTCTCTCTATTCTGTCATCTGGATTTCATGCCAAAAGTACTAGACAAAGAAATAGGAAAGAGGGAACAAATATTTATTAAATGGCTACTATGTGCCAGGCCCTGTGCTAAGCAATGGGGATATAAATAAAAGCAGGTATTCTAGTGGGAGACTGCAAAAGAAAGCCGAAAAGCAAGGTAGAACGTTGGGGTGGGGTGAGGGGGTTCGAGAGTTGGAGGGAATCAAGGCTGCCAAGGAAATTCCCCGACCAAACAAGGAAGAAAATGAAGGCTGGCTAGCGTGGGTCCCTCCTCCAAATGGAGAATATAAGTGTAACCCATCCATGGGAGAAGGGGTAGAGGCCTCATGGAGGGATATTCTGATTAAGCTGTAAGGAATCATAGACTATTCCAAGTTAAAGAGACCCAAGGGCTGAGGGAAGTAGATTACTACTGGTACTCACTAATATCTTTCCAAGTGACTGGACATCTACACTAGTGCATGAAAGGCATACACAGAAAATACCGGGAAGGGAATTCTTGGTGCATAGGCTGTAAACAAACATGCTGCATAGAATGTTAGTTCACAGTAGAACAGGGTGGGACAAAACTCTGCTCCTGAGAGTCAACCCTCCCTTTGGATAAAGTAGACGCATCTCTTTCTGTACTTTTGTAGTTGCTGCCCTTACAAGGGGAGATGAGCATTAATTGATTGGTATCAAAATACAATGTGTTTGATAGACAATGTCCCCCCCCAAAGGAGCCCCATGTATTTTGGGTCAGATGAAAGCTCATGGTCTGTTTTCAAAGGCCACAGACTACAGAACTCTCACAATAACATTACAGGTGATGCGTAACAGTTCCCAAAGACATCACTGAAGGTCTTCTTTTTCTCCCAAAGATATTTTCTGCCAAATTCATTCCAATAAATCTAGAAATGAAATGAGCTTATGTTCACAATGTGACAGAAGCCCTTTCTCTTTCCTACCACCCTCTTTCTTTTACTCTCTTTAATTATATTTTTTCAAGGTGATTGCAGGGAAGAGACCTTTAGGTGATAGGGGAGGTAAAGCAAAATATGCTATGGGGTGGAAGACTCAAGGTCGTTTAAAATGAATGTGAAATTCCTTTAATTCAAAGAGTTCAATTAAAAAAAAACACATTATAAGTACACTTCTAATATAGTGTCAGTATTAATCCTTACTGGAAGGTGACAAATTTCCATCCTCCTGAATTAAAGGTAATTTCTATAGTGGTTTGGAGAACCTAGTATTGGACTGTCTTCCAACCAAAACAGCCAGAAGTGAACCTGATGGATTTTTGGAAGATTGTGAACACAGATACTCAAAAACAAAATTGATACATGATGTCATCATTAGGAAGTACTTCCAAAACTGGAGATGGCAACCTGTTCATGTTTGCTCTTCCTGTGTGACTCTTGCCTACGTTGCATCACAAATTCACCATAATGAATCCACTGAATGTTCATTGGGGTACCGAACGGCACTCTGGCCACCTGTTTGAAATCCTTCACTCTCACCATAGGGTCAACTCATCTTCTTTTCCCATCAGATGATAACAAGCTTTATCTCTTCATCTCCAGAATTCCTCACTGGTTACAATCAGCTCATGCTCACTACTGGCCTCTCTGTAATGCTAATTTTGAATACTTCATAGACCCAGAATACAACAGTAAGCATAAATATGTGAGATCAATAATATAGAGAGGTAAACTGAGTCAATTATCTGGCCCTAGTGTCTACCATGGAGGATAATTTAGGTATTTGGACTGAATTATCTTTGCTTACTTTATTATGAAGTTAATCAGAAACATAACTAGGTTGGGTCAACTAAGGCTTTTTTTCCCAGGTTGCCAAAATTCAGAGGTTACTGACAGTATTCATAGTCCTTCAGGAATTCAGAAACAACTGAGCTAAATACTAAATTAATAAGAATAATTAGTCAAGACAAAATGACTGTTCTCCACCAAGATCAACCTTCCTGAAGTCTTTGGTCCCATGGCTGCCTCCCCAGAGTTATTTGAGTGTAATTTGCCTGGATTGCATTTTGAACTTCTTGCACCAGTTGCTTAATTGTGGGTAACTTGGAACCTCTAAAGGGAGTTACCCAATTCTCCCCTGGCCTGAGGCTGACAGTTTGGCCAACATAGCACTTTGTAACCTCACAAAGGGGTGGGGCAGGAAAGGCAAATTTCAGCACCAAAAGTAACACCTTGAGCATCAGAGGTGCTGCTCAGGTAACTGATGCCCTCAGGTAACAGTGACCTGTACTTGAGCCATTTGGGAAGGCAGTGGCCTAGATCCCACCACTGATTTGCATCTTTTTCTCCTCTTTTCTCCTTTTCCTCTCCCTTTCACCTTATCTCCTCTTCTTCTATTCTATTCACTCGTCCCATCTCCCTTTCTTCCTTTCCCATTGGCTTTGTCTTAGGCCCATCAGCTTAGCATGGTAAGGTGTTGTGTGTGTCAAGGTAGGATAGGATGGAGTGGGAGGGTACTGCAATATTAAAAGAGTTACTAACCTGCAGTCTTGGGAAAAGGATGAAGTTCGAGTAGATGACCTTTAAGATCTCTACCAAATCAAAAATGATTTTACAGAAACTATTGAGGGGAAGGGGAGTCCTCTAGTCATGAGAAAATCATACCAAAGTCCCAAATATGATCATAACAATATCACATATGGGACCCTCAGCAGAACCTCACCATTGATAGCAGTCCTTTATTGGAAAAGGAAATGGAAAACTGCTTCAGCATCTTTGCCCCAAAAAAGGCCAAACAGGTTCGTGAAGAGAGTTGGATATGACTGAAATGACCTAGCAGCAGCAACAACACCACTAAAGCTATTTAGTTCCATTGACATCATGGGAGAAAGACCAGAATTTATTTGGAAGGCCCCTTCCCAAAAGGAGCCACTAGCAGAGTGAGACTGGAATGAATATAGGGATATAGAAGCCTTTGCAATCTCAGAGCTCCTCTAGGGTGCCCATGCAAGGCTGTCCCTTTGGGTTCCTTTTCTTACTCTTTCATTTAAGAAACAAAGAAACAAACAAGCAGGCAAACAAACAAAAACCAAGGAAGAGCTTGGAAAAATAAATGAAGGAGCCAGGCCTCATGGAGTGCCCATAAACCCTTACATTAATTAATCATGTCAAGGACATTGAGATTTCTCCCCTTTTTGCCTGCAGTGGATGGGCTGTAAAAGTAGCCATTCTATTAAGGCCTTAGCAGCAGTCCATGTAGTATGGGGGTGGCTGGAAATGGGATTTCAGCCTGACCTCTACATTTCCTGGCTTCCTTCTCTCAAACTGACTCTAGAGTTTAATTTTCCAAGCAAGCCCCTGGGTTTCCTTGGAAGCATTTCCTCAGATGATTTCAAAGTTGAAGTTCTCTGCAGCATTATTCTGGGTTTA
Organism: Potorous gilbertii; assembly: GCA_028658325.1. Taxonomy (NCBI): domain Eukaryota; kingdom Metazoa; phylum Chordata; class Mammalia; order Diprotodontia; family Potoroidae; genus Potorous; species Potorous gilbertii. Next base: position 6,513,136 of record CM053772.1, read on the forward strand.
GGTTTAATGGCAGACGCTGCTTTCCAAAGTTCTCTCAGCACCTTCATACATAACTGAGGGTTCTAGGGAACTGGGGCCAGGCTCAGAGTCTTCAAAAAAAATACTTTATTTTTCTGACGTATGTCCTAAAGTCATCTATAGGAAGAGCATTCTGGCTCATCCCAAGAGAACCATTTCATAGGAACGCCTGAATTGGAAATCTAGGTACTGTTAAGGGCTACAGCCTCCATGTTTTGCTTTCCAACTTTTGGATCATCAATATACCCTCTCCCTGCCTTTGCTCTTCTCATTCAAGGGTGAACAAAAGACCCTGCTGCATGCGTAGGTGTGTTTTTTCTAAACTTTTTTTCTTTCCAGAAAGAAACAAGATTTAGATTCCCATCGTTACCACTCATAATCCAGACTCAGGCTAGGTCTTCAGAGGAACAAAAATGATCCACAGTGAAGATTCCATCTGTGATCTACTATCCATTAACATTCTACATATGTGGACAGGGTTTAAATCAATTGATTGTCACCTGGGGCTGAGTAATTTCAATTCTCTAGTGGCAGGGTACCAAGCCTTGCTGTCTAATGAACCATTATTCCCACTGAAAATATGATTACACAGGGATTATTGGAGGGAAGGAATGGGTCTTGGTTTCATGCCATTTGACATCCTCCATTGACCATATTTACTCAGAATCTATCTGGTCCTTGAGTAGTGCTGACCTCTGGGATCAGAATGTAAAAGAATCATAGAACTACAGAGTTGGAGGAACCCTCAGCAGTGTTCTGCTCACATCTGCAATGGAATCTTTGCTAAAGCACCCAATGTATGGCCATGTGGCCTGTGTATGAAATTTCTCACTGAGGAAGGGGAGTGCACAGTGGTTAATAGGGTCTATCCACTTTAGCATAACATTTATTAGGAGGTTCTTCTCTCAGCCACCCTCCATATCAAACCCACTTTCTTTTCTTTCTGATTTGAAGAATGAGAATATACCTGGAAATTTTGAGTCCCCAATTATCAAATGCTATTTCCCAACTACCATAAATCTGTAGAAATTACCCAATGGCAAATGAATTTGTTGACTTGACAGTACCTAAATATTTAGATACACACATACACATAAATGTTTTGTTTGTTTTTGTTTCCACAATCAAGACCTATGTTAAATAGATTCAGTTGATATTGAATATGCTTGGTTGTTGTTAATGAGATATATTACATATTTGTATAGCATACATATATATTACCACATGTATGTATATGTGTGTGAATATATATGGGTATGTGTGTAAATATATGTGTGTATATGTGTATGTATGCATTTACAGCTATACAATAAAATGTCTTTTCCAGCACCAGTTGGTTCAGCCATGTGTGAATGTGTGCTTGACTATAGAATAACTTGAAAGACGAATCACATATTACACAATAATGGGCCCACGTTGGATTGTTACAGTATGGGTCTCTTTCAGCAGTTAGTGGCAAGGGAGAATGAAATAAGAAAAACCAACTGAAACACATTTAAGAGAGCATCATTTTTCAAATTTTGCAATTACAAAACTCTTCACCAGGGGACTCTTGTGGGGAGGGGAAGGGATCAACAGGCAGAGATCTTCAAATTGACTGTTTGCTTTTTTTTTCCATCAAGATCTTTCTGCTAAATGGCTTTTATTTCTGTAAATAAATCAAAACCAAGACAATCTTTGGTCTTGTAAAACATTTGAAATTCTTTGAGTCTCTAATGCTGAAGATTACTCGCATGAAATTGTCCTAAGGAAACTGACTACCATTTTTCAGGACTTCAGGCATTCTTCCACATTTAGAAAAGTGAAGGAGAAAATACGAACTTCTGTGGAGTCTGTGGAGAGATTAAAATGCTGATCTCCTTTAGGGAACTCTTTATTATCTCTTTCTTTCTGTGTATGTATATATGTATTTGTGTGTGTATGTGTATGTGTACATGTGTGTACAGATATCTCTATCTATATATAGAGATATAGACATACAGATATGCATACCCCCCAAAATATACATGCATATGTACATATATGGAACCTAGGTGAAATCACATGCATAGATGTAACTAGTTGAATACATGCACATATGTGTATAGACAGTGCTTTGCTCAACTTAAAATGCTATATGAAGATTCTTCTTGTTTTTATTTGGAAAGAGGATGACTTAGTATTTTGAAGATTGCTCCCCTTTCTTTCAGTGAAGTGACAACATCTTCTTCAAATTTACATTTTATGCAGGCAGTCCTACGCTAATACTTTTTATTTCACTGGAACCTCAAATATCTTTGTAACATTTGCACTTTTCACTTTGGAAATCTATCTTTTCTTAATATCATAGATTTTGTTTTTTAGTGGGAAAGGACTTTTGAAGAATTTATTTCATAACTGAAGAACCTGAGATGCCCGGAGAGGTGACTTGCCCAAGGTCATTAAGCCAGTGGGAGAGGTGGGATTCCAATTCAGTTGCTCATATTCCAAATCTAGTGCACTTTCTACACATGGTCTCTGTTGTCATATCACACTTGCTCCTACATAGTAGGTAGTGAGTCTCTTAATGATATACTGGATGCAACATTGATTATGCAATGCTGTTGATGAAATGCATCCTTTACTAAAATAATCTACTTTAAACATATGGAAGTGATCCCACTGATGTGAACATGACTGCTTCCTGTTGGCCCTTCAGTATCACTAAGATTTTGGAATTGTCTCTCTTTCCTTTGACAAAGACAGCAAGTCTTCTATAACTGGGACTCAGGCTCATGGAATCAGAGAAATTGAGCTGAAAGAGACCTTTGAAGTCTTTGGTAGTAGTTGATGATCTTCAGGAGTTAGTTACCAAAAATACTGATCACCATGTAACTCCACTGGTGCTGAGCCTCTGCAAACCTGACCAGATCAGTTCGCAGAAAGGGCAAACGGCCCATTGCCAGACAAGAAATTTCCTCCTCTGCTAGAGTTTACAGTCTAGTTGACTAGTGTTCAAACCCCTTGCTCCTTACATACTGTAAAGAATTGTTTGGAATTGAACCCACTCTACCCTGTCATAAGCATGCTGCAAAAGAATGCTTGATTGGATTCAGAAAAAAAAAATTGGATCCAATTCTTGTGGCTTTGGGTAAATCATCTCAGCTCACTGAGCCTCAGTTTACTCTACTGCAAAATCAGGAGATTATACTTGGGGACTTCTGAGATCATTTTCCACCCACCATCTCAGGTCCTCATATTCCATGCCCTTGTAAATGTTTTATTCTTTATGTAATACTTCCAGTAATGACCTAGGACCTCCCCTGACAGACTGGATGCTCTGCCTTCTTTCCTCTGGGAAGCCCTAGGCTTGGCAGTTTATACTCTCCTTTCTTGTCCTGTGATGCTGTGAGTCTATTAGCAGTAACCTCCAATGGTCTGTTGCTAAATCAAAGTCTAATGTTGGAATCTTAGCAAGACCCACCAGGAATCACTTGGGTGGTCTCTTTCTGTAGATTAGCAGCTCATGGCTCATGGAACATTGGTGGCAGAACAGATCAGAAGGCAGCTGAGTCTTGTAGAAAGTAAACCCTTTGCTGGTGGAAGCCAATTTTGAGAAATAAATAGCATTTACCATTTAGGGACCTCCTCCCCTTTCCCCTTCCCCACCCTCCAACATGCATAGATCTTTCCACAGAACTGAGACTTTGAGTAAGCCAGAGGTTTGTACTGCATATGGTGCATCCATCACGGGGAGCTCTTCCTTTCTCCATCCAAGTAAAACCACCACTTCCCACTCCCCAGGTCATTATCCTTACAATGAGATCTGCTGGGGAATGGACTTTGGAAGGAAGCCTTGACTTGAAAATCCTATTGGAAATGAGGACTTCCTTCCTGCTGTAACTTAGCTTTAAAACAGACTTGCAGTGATCTTGACTCCCCCCCTTTTTCCTTCTCTCTCTCTCTCCCTCCCTCTCTTCTTCTTTTCCTCTCTTGTCCCTCTCTCTCTCTCTCCTTCATCTTATTTTACTGTTATTTTCCCATCATAGATTTCTTTTTTTCCAATAAGGAAGGTCCTGAAGGCTCTATCATCATTTTCCTTGGGATTTAAAGGAGATGGAAAGAGGAGTGACACAAAAGAAAAACGACATGCTAGGGGACTCTAACTAGAGGAGTTTGGAAGGTTATGTGACAACGAGCATCTCTTTCTATTCTCACAGAAAGGTTCTCCAAGACTTGCTAGAGTAACACCAATTCAAACCAATATGGAATCAATTCAATGTCATTTAACGTTGATCCTGATGAAAATCGCTAAATAAAAGAAAAGAAAGCCAAGTGATGATCAAATCTAAGTCCCTAAATTTGATTTGTAACTTTTTCACATTTGGTCAATAGGATCATGTGGGCTTCTCCCACTCATTCTCCTACATAGTATTATCAGGGAAGCTGGACAGGGTTATTAGAAAACAAACAAGTTGCTTCCTCTCTGCCATTTCTGGGATTCTGATGCCGAAGAAAGAGGGATGAAGGTCTAGAAATGTGCTTACTTGGTCTTCCAAGGCTCATCTATGACACCTTTCCAGATTCTCTTCTGGGAACAGTTTTTCTTGCTCTGGTGGTTCTGAATGGCAAAGCCTAGTTCTTGTGTGGGTTGGTTGAGTCTGTTTGCCCTCAGAATATCTATTCATGACCTAGGTCTCTAGGCTGGTACAAATCTGAATCAGAGAAAAGTCCACCAGTCATTATCTCCTCCCCACCCTCAAGCCTTTTGACTTTTATGATCAATTTGGTTTTCATAACTCAATCTGGAAGAAGATGGCCCTGGGGTTCTGAGCAAGCAAGGCAAGTGTAAAATGTTAAAAGGACATAGCTCTGGATCAACATCCTTCAGTTCCACTAAAGGCCCTTCATGACAAATCTCTGGTTTAGGGAACACAGTCTACTTGGAAAATGTTTTCTATTTGTTGTTTTTTGTTTGTTTGTTTTGCCAAGAGATGAAATTGTAAAGATCGTTCAATATATAGAAAAGGGAAGAGGGGGCAAGGATTTAATTCAAAATAGTCGTTGGTAAAGTGTATAATCTGAAAATTGTATTGAGTATTCCAGATGTGCTCTCCCTGAGAGAATCTGAATACATCTACTACTTCTTTAGGGTTCTAGGAGTGCCCCTGAGGGGTTAACATGCCCCTTCTCTAAGATCACTAGTTTAAGTACCCATTCCACTTTGGTTTCCCGCACTGTTAGCTACCAATGACTAGTAACCCAGTTCCATTTAACAGCTTAATATTGATTTTAGGCTATTTATTTTGAAAATATAGTAAGAATAAAAGTAAAACCATCTCCCACCCACAGTTCCCGACCAATTAGTGGGTATATGTTCTGTTACATCTAGGGAAAGTGGGCTCAGACTAAATGCAGCTTCAGTATAGCTTTGGCCCCACTAAGTTCAGTCCACATGTAACATTGCTTCTCGAGTCGTCCCTCATATCAGCCATCACTGAGGTATTAGGATTCTCGGCTCAGAGATGAGAATGAAGGGACTTAAAAAAGAAAAAACAAAGCAGGAGAAGTTTAGTATCCCCAACTCCAGTAACAGCCTCTCCTATAGAGAGATAGCAGTTTCAGGGAAAGAGTTTCTACTTGGTGGCAGAAATCTGCTGGTTGGTGATTGCTGAATTGGGGCAAGAAAATTAATGTCTTTGAGTCTCCATTTTGTCATTGGCAAAATGTCTAGAACAAAATGATCATGTATTTTCTACCTCATAAAGTTGTCAAGCCCCTCTTCTAACACTTTTATGTATTGTTTCCTTCCTTAAACTCTAACCTAAGGTTGTTGAGGACAGAGAGTATCTCTAGGTTAAAGCACCTAGCACAGGACCTAGCACACATGGTAGACACTTTATAAGAAACTGTTGATTGGTTGAGTAATTGATTTTTAAAACATGATCATTGCTGCTGCTACTGTCATTCCTCCTCCTCCTTCTGTTCCTCCTCCTCTTCCTCCCACCACCACCACATCACTTAGCACAGTGCTTGGCACATAGTAGATACGTAAATGCCCGCTATCCTCCTCATCCCCTCCTTAAGTTTAATATTTCTACAATCTCTATAGTTTGCACATCACTTTGCACATGACATCTCTTTGCATCCTCATAAAAGCCCTTGTGAAGTAGATGCCGTTACTATTCACATCTTACACATAAGGAAATGGCATGAAGTCAGGTAATTTGTCCAAGGTCAGCTAGCAAGTGTCTGAGGCAGGATTTGGACTCAGGTGCTTCTGACTTGAATTCTGTCTTGAATTCTATCCATTCAACCTTCTGCCACTTACAAATAAATTCTCTATAAATTCATTATAAATGTTCAGTATTTCGGAATGGTTTCCTAGCCTCCAAAGTTTTCCTTGGTTCTTTGATATTCTTTATTTGTTTTGCTTGATTTTGTTGCACTGCCTGGAATTTTACCTGTTGAAATCTATTTGCTAACAGCAAGAGATAGACAGAGAAATCCCATTTAAAGCTATGGTAGACACTATAAAATATCTGGAAGTCTACCTGCTAAAACAAACCCAGGGACTATAAGAACATAATTACAAAATGCTTTTCACACAAATAAAGTCAAATGTAAGGAAGTGGGAAAACGTCAGTTGTTCATGGGTCGACAAAGCCAATATAACAAAAATGACAATTCTACCTAACTTAATTTACTTATTCAGTGCCAAACCAATCAAACTACTAGACAGTCATTTTCTAGAGCTAGAAAAATAATACCAAAATCCTTCTGGAAGAACAAAATATCCAGAATATCAAGGGAAATAATGAAAAGAAATGCTAGGGAAGGTGGCCTAGCCCTACCAGATCTCAAATTGTATTCTAAAGCAGCAATTATCAAAACCACTTGGTACTGTTTAAGAAACAGAGGAGTAGACCAGTGGAATATGTTGGGTACTCAAGACAGTAGTCAATTAATATAGCAATCTACTGTTTGATAAACCCAAGGACTCCAGCTTCTGGGATAAGAACTCACTGTTCGACAAAAATTGCTGGGAAAATTGGATAACAATGTGGTGAGAACTAGGCATAGACCAACGCCTGACACTGTACACAAGGATAAAGTCCAAATGAGTACATAATCTAGGTATAACGATTGATACTATAAACAAATTAGTGGAGCAAAGAATAGTGTATTTGTCAGATTTATGGAGAATGGATACATTTTTGACTAAACAAGAGATAGAAAACATTATGAAGTACAAAATGGATAATTTTGATTACATTAAATTGAGTTTTTGCACAAACAAACCTATTACAACCAAGATTAGGAGGGAAGTAGAGAACTGGGAAAGAATTTTTGCAACTAGTTTCTGTAATAAAGGCCTCATTTCTAAAATATATAGAGAATTGAGTCAAATGTACAAAAATACAAGTCATTTCCCAATTGATAAATGGTCAAAGGAGGTGAACAGGCAGTTTCCAGAGGAAGAAATTAAAGTTCTCTATAGTCATATGAAAAAATGCTCTAAATCCCTATTGATTAGAAAGATGCAAATCAAAACAACTCTGAAGGATCACATCACACCTATCAGATTGGCTAACATGACAAAACAGGAAGATGATAAATGTTGGAGAAGAGGTGAGAGAGTTGGAACACTAATTCATTGTTGACGGATCTGTGAGCTGATCCAATCATTCTGGAGAGCAATTTGGAACTATGCCCAGTGGGCTACAAAAATGTGCATACTCTTCAACCTAGCAATAGCACTTCTAGGCCCATATCACAAAGAGATCATAAAAATGGGAAAGGGTCCCACATGTACAAAAATATTTATAGCAACTCTCTTTGTTGTGTCCAAAAACTGAAAATCAAGGGGATGCCCATCAACTGGGGAAGAGCTGAATAGACTGTGGTATATGAATGTGATGGAATACTATTGTGCTATGAGAAACATGAATAGGAAGATTTCAGAGAGGCCTGGAAGGACTTGTATGAACTGATGCTGAATGAAAGGAGCAGAACCAGGAGAACTTTGCATACAGCAACAACTACAGTGTATGAGGAGTTTTCTGGTAGACTTAGTCCTTCATAGCAATGTAAGGACCTCAAAAATTATCAATGGACTTTTGATGCAAAATGTCTTCCACATCCAGAGGAAGAATTGGATAGCAGAATGAAGCATACCATTTTCTTTTGTGTTATATTTTGTTTTGTTTTATGATTTCTCTCATTCATTTTAATTCTTCTATTCAGTATGACTGGTGAAATTGTATTTAATAGGAATGTATGTGTAAAACCTACGTAAGACTGAAAGCCCTTTGGGGAGGGAGGAGGAAAGGAGGGGGAGGGATGGGAAAAATCTAAAATATATGGAAGTGATTATAGAACACTGAAAGCAAATAAAAGAATTATTTTAAAAAAGAAATCCTTTTGGATTAACACTTGTCTTTTAGAACTATAATACTTTTAAGAGGGTTCAGAGCCCACCTGTCATTTACACATGAATGTCAATTAGTTTAAAGTGTAGATTTGCACTAAAATGCAATCTGAGATAATTTGCATAGAGTAAAGATATTTCCAAGTATGCATATCCACACCACAGTCGTTATTGGGCCAGACCTACAGGAAGCACCATAAGGGGGTTTATAAGAAGATTAACACACCACACACCTAAAAAAATTTGGAGATATGAGGATCCCAAAGATGTTTCCTCCATTTTAGAAGTTGTCTCTCCCCTTCTCCCTGTCCCCTTCTATTCTACCTTCCCCTTTTCCTGGGATACCAAGTGCTACCTAGTGCTACTATGTTCTATTATAAAGTAATTTGACCTTTGGGAGCTAGTCTCAGAACCTGAACACCATTTCTGACATTTTTTTAAATGAAAGTGGGCTGTAAGCTTTTAGAACACATGATGTCTATAAAGGAACAGACATTGGTCATTTTCATTTCTTATCTAAGGATGGGACTCAATGGAGTAAATCATTCCAACCACTCCATCACCTTAAAGTGAGTGCTTCTATTTTAATCCTGTGGGAAGAAACAGCAGTCAATAAATCAAAGGGTGAGAATTCTTGAGAAATTCCTCTATCACCTAGAGTTAGTTACATCAAGAACATATATTTCAGATTGGTTGAGGAAACTTGGTGTAATGTCCCATAAAAAAGCAGAGATTCAAAAAGGGTAGAGGGGAGAAAGCTTCTTAATCAAATCCTTGAGAATTAACTGAGGTGGAGGTAGTGGTGGTGAGGGAGTAGGGGAGGAGCAGAGTCCTGGGCCATGGTCTTGGCCTCAGTCTCCTTTTCTTCTTTTTACCGAAGGAAGCCTTTGAGGACTTTGGAGGTCTTTCCATTGTGTTCTTAGAAACACCCTTGTGTCAACTAACAACAATGCCAGCATCTGGAATCAAGGAAAGAAAGAATCAAAGCACTCCAAAGACACCAGTGAGGAGAAAACATGTAAACAAACACACTATTCATAGAGGGGATATATTGATGACTAACAAAAGAACATCCAGGAACTCTGATTTATCCCTTTGGCTCATGGTATTCTAAACTTGATCCCACTTTCCCTCAAAGTACACATGATCTCGTGAGAATATATGCCACAGATTTTTGGTAGAATGTTTTGTGCCAACTTCTCCTAATATACCTATATACCTAGTATACCTAATACCTTAGTAAATACACCTTTCTAAAAGCAAATTAAATCTGGCTGACTAAATGATATCACCAAATAATCATGGTGAGGCCAATGCATCATTAGGAAGAAACTTATCCTCTTCCCCAAACTCCTCAGGTTTGCCTCTAGATCTTTGTTTAAGAGGACAATCAACTTCATTCTGGAGTCTTGATTTATCAGTGAGAGGAAGATGTTTTGATAGTCACCTGAGAGCATATGCTGAATTTGCAAATGGAAGAATACCTTAATTAGAATTGTTGTTTGTCCTTCATTCTCAGAGAGAACGATGATATAAGGAGGGTGATATCTTGACTTTCAAGTCAATTGGATTGAAGTGCAGCAGCCAAATCACCAGCCTCATTCTCTCCTTCAGAGTCAGTGGGAGTCCAGTGGCAAGACATGTGTCAAGATGACTGGGGATGACCCTGGAACACTCAATTAGAATAAGATTTAAATGAAATTAACATTTATCTCAACAGTGACAATTCTCCCAAGTTTTTTTCATGATCTCAGGTCCTATGTGTCATATTCCATGTTGTTATTTAGGGTACAATTGGTAGGGATTTATTTAGAAATTTATCCAGAGCAAGAAAGGTGTCAATCATGACACCATTTATTTTTTCTTTCACTGGGACTTCAATTTGCTGGTTTCTTCCCTCTTCTGAATAGTTCTGAATTGTTTTATTCATTCACGTATTTATTTTTGATAGACCCTGGCACAGGCCCAGACCCAGAATGGTATCAGTCAATATGTCATGGTGGATAGCTGACTGGAGCTAGGAAGACTTGTATTGAAGTCCTGTCTCAGAAATATAGCAGCCCCTCTTCCACTGGGTCCAGGAAGCTAAGACCTCAGATTAAAAGGATTTGCCACTTAATAAATATAGATTGACTGCCTGCTTGACATTTTATCTCACCAGCAGAATGTGAGTAACTCAGAGGCAGACATTGTTTCATTTTTAACTGTTTTATCTCCGTATCCTTAACTATTTTAGCTATGTATCTACGACTTCAAGCACTATTCCTGAACCTAAGAGATAGACTATCCAATTGAATAAACAAATAAACCAACCCCAAACAAATGGGGATTGTTTTTGCAAATCAGAACCATTAGAATGAAACAACCCATTTCTCAAAAGGTTTTATTAGCTCCTAGGTGTGTGTGCATGAAGAATTAAACAATATGTAGCTAACCTGGGCACACACAAAAGGACCTTCCACAGATATCTTCAAGAGAATTCCCAAGACTCAATTTTTAGTAGAATATAAGCTGCCAGAGGGCAGGTTTTATATCATTATTTTTCTCTGTATACCCAGTGACTGAAGATAAAATTTTTATTGAATGAAATGGATTGCACAAGGAAAATTTTTTCCATAACCATTTTCCATCTGTTTCAGCCTTGGACAGTGTACTGCCCCAGCCAAACCCATGACATTGTCACCACACCGTTGTCTTGGATTTTCTATGTAGTAACATTCCAGCTATGACTTCCCTGTAAAAAGAAGAATGAAAGCAGTTAATCATCTAGCCATCTCTGTTTATTTTTCAGTGTCAAAGGAATCTTATTTTCTCACCAAATCAAGGATAAACTCATGGGGGGAAAATGTGAAAATGCAGAAAGGCAAAGACAGAAATGTGGTGGAAAATAAGTGAGTTAGAGGAAGGTCACCCAGAGTCCTGTAAAATTTCCCCAGTCATATTCAAGGTCAATTAGCTGAACACTGCAAGGAATTAATACTGGACTCCCCAAATCAATACATCAGTTCAGCTGGGAGCTGGGGTCCTCTAGCATCAAAGGTGTCATTTGAATACATTTGGCTAGTAATTTTCTTAGGTTAGAATGTACTTTTTGTTTTCTTGTTTAATGACTATATCCATTCAGTGTTTTCTGTGATGAAAGAAAATTGATGTTTTCTATTGTCAGGGCACAGGTTGCATCAATTAGGTCCAGGAAGGAAGGTAAGCAGAATGGAACAAGCCTTTGGGTCCATGCCATGTCAATATCAGCTGAGAAACTCAACATGTTCAGCCTGGGGAAATCGAGGGGTTGGGATAATCAATGATCATTCTACTGCCATACCATGCCACCTCTGTGGGTGACAAAGACCTTATTACTTTCTTCTTTCTCTTTGGTGACCAGTGACACATACATTTGCATATCTGCTGCCTGTATACAAGTATGCCCTGTGATACAGAGATTTTATACGAACCAGGATGATTTTTTTGGTGGGGGGAGAGCAACTTTGGGTCATGACATCACAGGCATGCAACAAACCAAACCAATCTCACCCACAGACTAGGGAAAGCCAAGGATTCTAATCAACAATGGTGGGAGTTAAGATAGCTATGCTTTCTACTATATGTCATATTTGTTAGAAGGCTTGGTCAGAGCAGGCATGGTGGTAGACATCTGTTGTCCCTGTTCCTAGAGAGGACCAGACCAGTGAATCTCTTGAGCCCAGCAGTTTTGAGCTATAGGGGAACCAAGCTGATTGGGTGTCTGCACTAACTCATCCACCAATGTGATCAGTCTTGGTAAGCTACTAGGATGCCTAAGGAGGGATACACCTGTTCAGGATGGAAAGGAAACTGGATTAACGTTTCTATGTCAATTAGCAGTGGGCTTGGGTATAGGCCTGTGAGTGGCCACTATTCTTCCAGCCTGAGCCATATTAGGGAAACCCAGTATCCATAAAAAAGATAATTGATTAAGCTAAAAGAAACCCTAGACGTCTAGTCCAAGTGCATTTGCAGATAAGGAAAGTGATGTCCTGAGAACAGAAGAGACTTAGACAGTTCCTAATAATTACACCGCCCCTAGGTATCCCCATACTAGGAGTCCTTGACTAAGGGCTGGGTGGCCACTGGTTGTAGATTTTGGTGGAGGTGTGGTGAGGATTCTTGGTCTGAGTATGGGTTGGGCTTGATGGCTTCCAAGCACTGGCTCTGGAGTCAGAGAACCTAGGTTAGTCCTCCTCTAAAGCTTGTTACCTGGGTGACCTAGAGCAAGACATATTACTTCCATGGGTCTCAAGTTCCTTATCTGTAAAATGAAGAGTTAGACTGAGTGTGTTAGAGGATCCTTCTAACCCAAGGTCTAGGATCCTGTGAACCCATGAGTCCTGCAATTCCAAAGTCACACTTTGGAAGGGAGTCAGGAGTACAGTTGTACTTGAAGTTCAGGTCATCACACTTGAAATCCAGCTCCACACCCTTGCTAGTACCTTACCTTCCCACATCAGGACAAGCTGTAAGACCTGGAGGAATCCTGGATCTTGGGACTGTTAATAATAAAGGTCATATATCAAGACATTGCTAAATATTGGTTCAGCAACTGGGACTTGGGACCTGTGTACAAAACTTTGCCTTCCCAGCCTTCAAGAGAAAATGGGGAGCAGAAAAGAGAGGGGTAACTGTAGTGAGCTGAATGTTATTCCAGCTCTCCAGAATACTGGCTGAATGCAGAACCTAGCTTATAGCTGTTTCTGCAAGATAATTAGCAGGTGTGTGTGTGTGTGTGTATGTATGTATGTGTCCATGTGCATGTGTGTATGTGCGTGCATGTGTGTGTGCGCATGTGCATATGTGTATGTGTGTATATGTATGTGCATGTGTGTGTGTGTGCATGTGTTCTAAAACTATTCAGCCAAGCTGGGTTCAGGTAAATGGGTTTGGAGGAGAGGACCTAAATGGATTCAGTGATGGCTCCACCCCACGTTAGCTGCCCCTTCACTGTTCTTCATTGACTAGTACCTTTTAATGATCCCTTACCAATCTGTAACCAAGAGGAGCACATGACGATTCAACTGTGCAAACCTGTTTTTGATTACATGGAGAGCTACCATTTCCTTTCTGTTCCCTTGTTTGAACAATCACACTGGACAGGGCCTTCCCTAGTCAGAGGAGCTCAGGGATGACAGAGGGATGATAGGCCCTATTTTTTACATCCCCCCACCCCTGCCTCATTCATCCTGCATTAATATTTTTAGTCATCTGCCATCTTCGGGGTTTCCTGTCTCTTCTAATTCATGAAGGTCATAGACTTGCCTTCATGACCACTGACCTACAAGGGACTACTAATATTTGTGCCCAAAGATTAATACGGGACTTTGGGCTCAGGAGTCATTTCATCTTTCCACCTGGCTTGTCATGGGGCTCACTTTGAAAGGCAGAGCTTTACTGTTTCTTTTATCCCTGTTGCATTTTTGCTTTACTGATTTTAGGGGAAGGAGTGTTGGAGACAGAGCAAACTTCTGAGCTTCAAAAAATCAAGGCCCAGTGATGGGAGTCCACAGCAGGGATTGGTGTATCTATCACCGATGAACCAGGTGTAGGGCTGGTCTAGCCCCAAGGACCAAACTGTGTCACCCAAACCAGTTGCAAATCATCCCAGCAGTTGAGATGCTCTTTCCTGTAAACAAGGCAGTGGCTCACGCATTTGCTATCCCACATTCAGGGGGCATTGTGATGGTGTGAATACCCACCACAGCTTCCTTAAATGTGACCCCACTTTTCCCAGGGACAGTGGCAGTGGAGAGTATGAACCAGTTCCAGGAATTAGGTTTGCATTCCTGCTCTGGTTATATATTTTCTGAAAATTTTCCTTTGTAAAAATACAGTTTCTGTAATTTGGTTATCAGTGGTCTCAGGACTGGAGCAGCTCTCTTACTTCCCCACCAGCAATAGTAGACTGGGCCCCAGAGCAAGACTGTTCACTTTCCCTTAATAGTTCTAGGAGTTGGGAGGAAGTTTCCAGTATGGCAGCTCTTAAGCTCTTATCAGTATGCGCCCCCATTGCCTGTCAGCTGATTTCAATTTATCAACTAGACGTAATTGGCTTTCGGAAATGAATATTTACTAAGGTGGGATAGCAAAAACAGCTGGTATGAAATACTTCCCCCCAGTGTCAAAATCCTCCAACACTGTGTTTCCCAAGGTTCTCCTCTGGTAAAGAGTGAATGGAGCGGGGAGGTAAAGGGGTCAAAAGCAGGCGACTTCACTCCTCCCCTGAAGTACCTAATGATTCCTTCTCAGGCATTTCCCTGGAATGTTGCCTCCTCCCTCTGCATTGTGCTCCTCTTATGCTTTGGCAGGAAGTGAGATCAACTTTCTCTGACTCCAGAGTGTCAGCAATAGACCCATTTTGGGAGCCCCTTTTTCTTTCCAGAGAATTTGACTGGGGAGAGTAGAGAGCCAGCATCCACGTCCTTTGAATTAAAATAATGACCAGTGGACATGTGGGGATGATCAGTAGTCAATAGCATTTTGAACACTATGTCTCTTTCTAAAAGAAATTTCTCCAGGCTGGTTTCCTCCTCAGGAGGCCCATTTTCCATGGGCTTGGGGAATTTGGGTGAGGAGGTGACCTACTGAAACATCAGATGCACCCCTACCCAAAAGTCATCTTCTACTTGGGCTGAAGCATAGGGTCCTAGAAACAGGTCAGCTTCATTCCAAGAGGTCAGGATATCCTGACGACTGGGGCAGGGGGGAGTGAAGAGAAGGGGTCCAGTTTCCTGAGGATCTCAGCCCACTCCATCACTGAGATACACTTTTGACCCTCCCCCCAAAACCCCATTGGTTTATGCTATACGTGTGTGTGTGTGTGTGTGTGTGTGTGTGTGTGTGTGTGTGTGCATGAATACATTCTCCCACCAGAGGGAAATGTCAAATGGTTCCCAGTCCATAAAGCCCCTCTCCTTGCTTTCTTTGAACCCCCTCAGAAAGACTGGTTTCTTTATTTTACTAATCACATTTTCCTTCCTAGAAGTCTCATTGCAAACCCAGCAGTCTGTGGCTTCCTGTATGAGATGAGGGGCTGGTGAGGTTCAGAGGGAGCCTGCTGCTCACAGTCCCCAGGATTAATGGAGTACACTGAGCCAAATGGAAGCCTGGCTTTTTAAAAACAATATAATCTATGGTATTTCCTTGTTTGGAGAGGAATGAGGAGGGGGGAAGGGAAGGAAGAACCCTCCTATAGCACCCTGCATCCTCCTTCAGACACTATGAAATCCCGAGAAAATTCTCCCCCAGTCAAACCCCAAGCAAACCCAAGCCTCAAACTCCTAAAGCTCTTGGCTGTCCTTTGGGTGGCAAGCATGCTGTCCTTGGATCAAGGAGACTGAAGTTCTTACCTTATCTCTGCTCTGAACTTGCCATGTGACCTTAGGAAAATCATTTGACATCTCTGGTTTCAATTATTTTCTCTGTGAAACAAAGGGGTCAAATTTAGTCATCACTGACTCTGGTAAGGAAGAGACCCTAGAGGTCAGCAGTCAATACATCACCAGCATTTATTAAGCTCTTCCTTTGTGCCAGGCACAAAGGGCATCCAAACATAAGTGATGAGACAACAAAGAGCTAGCATTGTGATGGGAAAATATAATTCAACAAAAGGTGAGAGTAAATAGGAAAGCAGCTTTTGTTGTTTAGTCCTCTTCAGTCATATCCAACTCTTCATGACCCCTTTTGGGGCTTTCTTGGCAGTGATACTATAATGGTTTGCCATTTCTTTCTCCAGTTCATTTTATGGATGAGGAAATTGAGGCAAACAGAATTAAGTAACTTGCTCAGGGTCACATAGCTAGAAAAAGCTTAGATTTGAACTCAGGTTTTCCTGACTCCAGTTACCATACTCTATCCACTATGCCACCTAGCTGAGAAAACAGGAGACAGGGACAACTAACATTTAGGGTAGAGGGAAAGGCTTCTTAAAAGAGTTGGCATGACAGTGGACCCTTGAAAGAAACTGGAGATTCTAAAAAATAAATTGGATGGGGAGAACATTGCCAGTGTTGGAACATCTTACAGGACAAGGTGCTCTACTGGAGGACATTGCCTTCACATGGCCACCCAACTGTTCGTGAGAAATCTTGGGGTCTGGGTATTCTCAAGGTTTCCCATACACTCCATTGTCCCATCCTCTAGCTCACATTCCTCTATCTTCTCTCCAGGAAACCTTTCCTAAAATCTCTTTAACTACCAGGAATTTCCTCAGAGTAAGGAGCTCCCAGGGAGGAGCTTTCTTTCCCTAAGCCAATCTGGACCTCTTTTTAGCTTCTGTGGCCTGTTCAGTGACACACAGCTGGGATGGGCCAGAGGCTAAACTCAGTCCAAGGCTTCCCTGATGTCAAACTCAGCTTTTGAAAACAAATGTTGCTATTCTGTTTTCCCATTAACCAGACTCTGGCCATCTACTACCACTGGCAAACAAGAGAAGGCCAGTGATCTAACCAACAATAATGTTCTTGATGAAGGCGTAACACCACAGGCTCATCAGCATAGAGGAGGAAGTGACATTTGAGGTCATCGACTTCAACTCCCTCATTTTACCTAGAAGCCCAGAAGCATCATGAGCCTTTCACCAGGGCAGACTGAGAGGGAAGCAATCAAAATGAAGATATTCAAGCCAGCGATGGAACCCAGAGTCAATGGATGACAAGTGCGCAGCCTCAGCAGCCCTGGAGCTGCAGCCAGGTCAGGTGGTTGTGACTCTGACAGCAGTCTCTGTGCTTTGGGAGATACCTGTCACACTTTGTGTTTTAGACTTCTGGAATCCTGGGACTGGAGGATGCTCCATGGTGGCTGCCTCGTTTGTGTGGATGGTACATCACAGACGTATAGACTTCACTGCCCCATGGTGAACTTTGGTCAGACCGGGGCATTTGGATCTGACTCGGTTATGGAGAAGACTAACAGTAAGGAAGCCAAAGGTTATTGATGTATTTACAAAGTGGGCTGACCAGATCAGTGTGTGTGTGTGTGTGTGTGTGTGTGCGCGTGCACGTGCGCATGTGCATATGTGTTTATGTGAGTATGTATGTGTACATGTATGTATGTCTATGTGAGTGTGTTTATATGTATGAGTGTATGTTTCTGTGAGTGTTTATGTATGAGTGTAAATGAGTATGTATACATATATGTTACTACATAGTGCACGAGTGTGCACATGTGTGCGTGTGTGAATATACTACACGCACATGTATGAGATCATGTGTGTATGTATATATGAGTGTGTACATGTGTGCATGTGTATGTTTGTGTGTCTGTGTACATGTATGTACATGTATGAATGGTGTGTATGTGTGTGTGTTGAGGTAGCTAGGGAAGGGATCGGGGAGCAAGTTCCGTTCATCCAGATTAATGTGAATTACTGATCTTTGAAGCCAATCATTCATTTGGGTCATTTTTCTCTCATTTGCCCTCATATCTCTCCCTCTAGTTCCTCAATGCAGCCCTGGGTTCCAGATTACAGGAAGACTACAAGGTGCATTAAGGCTTGGGGCTATATCTGTGGCCTGTTTAGGAAGCTTTCTTCAGCCAAGTCAGCCTGAATTCTTTGTTTGTTACTTCCTGGCCACCCCTACATGGTGGCACTGTGAAAATACCTTTTCCTTCTCTACCCTGTCCACCCTCCCCCTGCCCATTCATCTTTTCTACTCTCTCTCTGAGAATGGGAATCATACCCACACCACCATTCCTGCTAAGGCCATCTCAATCATCAGTCACCCTCTGGATGCCTGCCCTGGTTCAAACCTCGCTCCCCAGCCAACACTCCCCTAGAGGAGTGACCTCCCCCTGCTAGAACACAAAGTGCTTGCTTGTGTTGGTATTTAGAATTGTATTTGACACATGATAAGCACCTAATATTTCTTTTGATTAATTAATTAATTCATTCATTCAAGGCTATCATTATATAGATGGACAGTGGAGGCATCCTTGAACTCCTGGGGGATAACCTCCTCTTGCTATATAACCTGGAAAATTTCAGTCAGCTTTTGTATGAGCAATGGTCCCCCTACCTTGTAAATCTCAGCTGGAATAGAATCAGCACCAGGAGTTTGGCCACATGAAAGGAGCCTCCAAACCTCTTCTTCAGTTGAAAGTTCAGCTAAGGAGGGATCGACTTCAACCTGAGGTAAACGGTCAGTGGCCTCAGCATTGATTGATGATGGTCTGTTGAGAACACTATGAAAGTGTTCAGCCCATCTCTCTAGGATCGTTATCCCTAATCACTAATCAATGTGGCTCCATCAGCACCGAGTAGTCATGATGCACCATAAGTTTTTGGTACATGAATAGGTTTCAGGGAATCACAAAAGCACTTTGGATTGTTACTATCAGCATAAAACTGAATTTCATCTGCCTTCTTACTGAGCCAGGAATCCTGCATCTCTCTAAGCTTTGCTTGTACTTTGCTTTTGATGGAATTAAATGGTGCCTTCTAACTATCCTGCTGGTATATCCTGTGAAATTCTCATTTTTCATTTAGCAGCTTCTGAATTTCCCCATCATTTTCATTAAACCAGTCTTGGTGTTGGCAAGTGTTCTGACCCAGATGAGCAAATACAGTGCTGTGCACCAAATCTCTGAAAGCTGCTCACTCCTTTACTGCTCCACTGTTGCCAACTGTGTGTTGGCTCAAGTTTAACTCCAAATTAGCAACAAACTATTCACCATCAGAGAGGAGTTATAATTTGTTGATATTAATTTGTCTGGTAGCCATTTTGCCTTGGGGGGCAATGCTTTTGATAAATGCGAATATTTAGCATATGGAGAACTCACATGGGGCAGGCGATCATATAATGGCCAGAAGAAGTGATACAGGGACACCATTAACATCTCTCTCAAGAACTTTGGATTTGACTGTGCAACATGGCAGACACTGGCACAGGACTGCTCAGCATAGCATGCCCACATGGGTGCTGTGCTCTTTGAGCAAAGCAGAATTGAGACAGCACAAAACAAACATAGGATACCCAGATTTGGAGTATCCTCCTTAAATATTCATGCAGACTCTCTGTGCTCAACCTGTGGTAGAGAATTCTGAGCTCTTATTGGTCTGATTAGCCACAGCTGGACACACTGAAATTTCACTTTATCATGGTGATGTCATTTTGGTTCTCTTTGAAGATGAAGGATAACAACCCCCCCAAAAAACCCCAAGGATATCATTAAATGCTTTGCTGTTCAGTAGGACCCTGGAGAAGTCCAAACTCCTCTCATCTTAGGGTTCATCAAAAGAATGCATTTTTGAAAGAACTCATTGGAACAGCCTGAAACTAGCCTTCCTTAGGTTGAATTTAAGTCCACAACATTAAAATAGTATATCAAGCTCTGCTGTTGCCACAGACCCTCCATCATTAGCCAATGAGCTAGAGAGAGCCTTTTCAGAGTACTCAGGCCAGACCCACTCTTTCACAAACCTGTTCTCCTCCTAGAGTCCCCCTTGGCACACTGAGATCATCACAGTGCAGGCAAAGATGGCACCCATAACTCTAGACCAGAGCTGCCAGCTCCCCCAGGTAGAGCAATATCATCAGAGTCTTCTTTAACTTGTGAAACTTTGAGATCACTTTAGGATCTCTTCATAGTCTTTCTTGTAGTGAGACTCCACAGTCTAACAGTTAGCATTGGAATCAGGAGTTTGTACTGAGGGACCTTGGGAAGAGTTTCCTAATTTCTTTGGGTTACACTTTCACAGGGATGATGGCACCTGACCCCATCAGTCATCCATCAATGTGCAGATAAAGCAGCTAATACATTACTTCATGCTGACTCCTCCTGGTATGGTGCTTCTCTATTCCCTCCAAGAATGGCTCCTCTCCTCCCCACACTCCAGGCCTGTTGGTCTGCATTAAATTACTTCAGGAAAGGTCCAGTTCTAGAGTCTATCAAAAGCCAAATTTGCAAAGCTCTTCAAGTAGGTCAGCATGGCCTGTGGGAAGATGACTCCTAGGGGAGGAAGCTGTCCTTTGCAGGACATCACTAGTGAAGCTAGGCCATGAAGGCCTCCAAGACATTAGAGCAATAATACCTCTGACAGGGCCAGGGTCAAGGTGAATAATATCACCTTCCTCAAGCTGTGATCACCTTGTTCCCAAACAACTTTATCTGCAGGGGATGATGAGCTAATCCTCCCAGGTACCAGCACATTTCTTTTGTAATTTCTATTTTTAAAAGTAAGAATAATCCTTTACTATAAGTTTTGACACTTTCTGTCAAAAGAACATTCTTCAGGCACTTTTGTCATTGTGCCCTTGCCTGCAGTGTGGGCATCCTGACATCACGCCCCACAGGAGGATGGGAGCATAGGAACGTGTGATTTTCCAAAGGCCATGAAAGAGAATCATTGTCAGAGGAAAAAGGATCCCCCAAGACCTGGTCCCCTGGAGCACACATCTTTGCTTTGGGGGGTTGTCTTCCAACCCAGGCCTTAAAATAAAGGCAGAGTTTTCTGGGTTCCTGGAAGGAGGGAAGAGATCATCACTGATCCACACTTTTTAGAGAACTGAGGAACCTGAGGGTAGTTCCCTCTACTTTGTTTTACAAAAGAACCTAGGACAAATGCTGTTTAGTCTTTTCCATCATGTCCAACTCATCCTGACCCTGTTTGGGATTTTCTTGGCAAAGATGTTGGAGTAGTTTACCATTTCCTTCCACAGCTCATTTTTATAGAGAAGGAAACTGAGGCAAAGGGGGTTAAGTGATTTGTCCAGGGTTACACAGCTAGTATGTGTCTGAGACTGGATTCAAACTCAGGTCTTCCTAACTCCAGGCCTACTGCTCTATCGCCTGTACCACGAGCTGCCCCAGAGTAAAGTCACACCTAAAAGTCAATAGGTGAAAGTTACTGAAACCGCATCCAATTACACCCAGCAACCACAGATCTAAGATCTATTGTGCATAAAGGCTAAGAATAGTCACAAAATTTAAAAAAAACAACAAAAACATGTTCTGTCCTCAAAGAGCTTGCAGTCAACTGCTCCTTCTCAGGCTTCTCTGCTGATGTATCATCCAGAGCATACCTGCCATCTATGGTGCTTCCTCATAGTTCAATCCTCAGTCCTCTTTAGTTTTCCTTTTTCTATATTAACTCTTGGTAATCTGATTACCTCCCATGGGTTTAGTGATCATCTATATCCAACTGACTCCCACTTCAGAAAACCAACAGTAATTTCTAGCTTAAACTTTAGTGCCACATCAACCATCAG
The DNA here is from genome assembly GCA_028658325.1 of Potorous gilbertii. Classification (NCBI taxonomy): domain Eukaryota; kingdom Metazoa; phylum Chordata; class Mammalia; order Diprotodontia; family Potoroidae; genus Potorous; species Potorous gilbertii. The sequence continues at coordinate 6,534,778 of CM053772.1, forward strand.
GCACTTCAAGTGTGATGTTCTTGAGACCAGTCAGACTCAATATGTCTGAAACAGAACTGATTTTCTTTCCTCTGAGTCATCCCCTTTCCTGAACTTCTATAGTTTTTAGAGGTGTCATCATCCTTTCAGTCACCTGAGTTTACAATCTTGGGGTCATCCTTGACCCTTCCCTCTTCTTCACCCCATGTATTCAGTCGACTGCCAAGTTTGACCATTTCTGCCTCCAAAGTATTTCATGGGTTCTTCCTCTCTCTCTGCTCAAATGTTTGCCACCCTTAGTAAGACTCTCATCTAAGCTATCACAATGACGTCTTAAACAGCGTCTTTGAATCATGTCTTCCTTCTCCAATCCATCCTCCTCTCAGCTTCCAAAATGATCTCCTACCTTCTCCAGTTCAGTCCTCCAGTGCCCTTTCCCTGCTGACCACTTCCTATTTGTCCTACCTATAGCCTGTTTGTATATATACTTCTTTACATGATGTCTCCTCTAATGGACAATAATGGCTCTAATAGACTTCTAATAACTCCCCAAGGACAGAGACCATCTTTTTCTGTATCCCCAGTGTTTAGCTCAGTGCCTGGCACGTAGCACTTAATAAATGTTTATTGGCACAGGTCTGACATGTCACTTCGATGTTCAGCAATCACCTCTCAGATAAAACAGCAGTTTTGGCTATTTCCAATACAGGCAAACTGGACTGCTTCTAATTCCTCATGAAGGAAACTCCATTTCTCATTTTTCTTAAATGTTCTCCCTCTTAACCTTTCCTCTCAGGATCCCTGGTGTGCTTGCTTCCAAGATTCACTCAAGCTTCTCTCTTCACATGTAGCATTTCTGAGCCATCCTCATATATGGTCAAATAAGACCAATCTGACTACCATTTCCCCATGGATTGTTCTTTCTTTCCACATAACAGTTGACCTTCAAAGTATACATTTTTTTCATTCTATTTGTCAATTGACTTCCTTTCAGAGGCAATAAATAATAGTTTGAAGAATATTTTTGAATTTTTGTGAATATAAAAATGATACACTCCCCTCCCAGGCATGGCTTCTATGCCCATGTCAATTTTGACTAAGGAGACCAGTAAATTACCAAATTTTACAACTTTACTTTCTCTAACATTATTAGAACATCTGCATTTGCATGCCAGGTAATGCTGATACACCTATGAGAAGGGAACAGATTGGTTTTTGTCAATTTTTTTCTGCAAATCATATCTTTTTTGGTAACACAACTAACTGAGATTGAGATAATACAAAGTACTGGTGAATCTATTGCTTATTATTTTTAGGAAATCAATTGAATTGGTAGGAAAAATGAATTCCTCAAGATTCTCCTCAAAAATATATTCCCCCAAACTTATATTAAAGCACATACAGGCTCTATGACAGTTGTCAGAGTAAGGAGCTAATTTTATTCAGTAATTATAACTAATTGTAATAGTATTATCTGGCAGACACGGGATGACCACCACTGTCCTGGAAGCCATTCTACCTGTGGGACAGAAATCCAATGAAAAGACATGTCTCTTCATGATGATGAGGTTTCCCAGAGGCTCCTGTTCACAGGAGACATTTTTAATTGTACTGTGCTTTAGAGAACTTACAAAAACCTCCTCAGTGAAATATAAAGTAATGGAGAAGAAACAGCATAATCATCCACACTGAGAAACCAAGTGGATGAAAAATGAATAAGAATAGACTGTGCAGTTGGAAAGGAAACATGTTGAGTCAGTTTGCACACACATACATATACACACATATACCATAGCACACACATGAACATTTATAAACATCACAGGTCCTCATTTGAATAGAAAAAAGAGATAAGCTTGAATCATATTTGTGAAGTTTCTTAGAGTTTTCAACGACCCCAATCTACTTCATTTTGCCAAAACACATTTCTTTTATATCAGTATTTCCTCAGTAATATTGCATGACCAGGAATCCTAGAGCATGGCCAGGACAGAATTGATATTTCAGTAGAGAAAAACCCCCTTGAGGGCAAGAACCAGTAGTAGTTTGCTTCATTTTGTTTGTTTTTAATATTACCAGTAGCTGGCATGGTGTCTACCACCTTGAAGGCAATTAATAAATCAATGTTGGATTACTTAATTGAATTAGAGCAAAAGCTATGGAAAGATACACCCGAGAATAAGTAGATTTCATTATACTACCAGTAAAGATGTGTTCAAGAAGCGCCATAGAAGACATTATGAAGGAGATGAAAAATCAGAGCGGAGGAGAGGGGGTCTCCAGGTCTCCAGAAGAGAATTCTAAGCTTTAAGAGCTAGAAAGAACTTTAGCACTAAAGATCATCTTGAATATTCTTTCTGTAAGGGTAATGTAAAGTAAACTGAAGCTCAGACTGGATGGATCAATGCCTTTCCAATTGTAATATACGTAGTTAGTCATCATGTAACTTAAATATGAAAAATAGACTACAAACTCTTTGCAGGCAGGAATTATGAACCCAATTCCTGGTACCTGGTACCTAGTATTGGAACTTAATACCTGGTAGGTGACATTAAAGGTTCCTTGAATTGAATTGTTACTGATGGGCAATTGAGTAGTCCACTGACACCCCCAAGATATTGAACAAAAGAGAAAGAGAAAAGCATCTGGCATATTATTAAAATATACCCTTTAGGAAGGGGAGATGGAAAGGAATAGGTATGAATTCTACAGAAGAAAAATATGGCCTATGTAACTGTGACTGAATTGGGAGACGGATTGCTGGAGGGAGTACCCACGCTAGTGAGATCATGGGCTCCTAAGGTCTCAAAGTCAGGAAATATGAATGCAAAGCTGTATGCATGAATGTGGAAAAGTCAGCAAGGAGGCAGAATCATGCAGTTTAGATCTCATGGTGCTAAAAGGGCTTTCCTGAAGGACCTGTAGGCTATAGGCATCAAGTCTGTTCCTAGTTTTAGAATACAATGGTCCCTGCTGTTCCTTTGAGGTGTACTTCCTTTGACTCATGCTCTGACATAAGCTCTTCTGTTTGTGAATAATCACTGGTTTGTGGCCCTATTTTGGTCTTTTGGGTTTACACCACAGGGGCAACAACAACCAACCACCAAAAAAACACCCTAACCCAACCACTGCCTTTGGGCTTCACAAACACTGCCCTGTTCCCCACACAGATAGACACTAGTCTGTTTTTGTGTTCAGGTTAGATGACTCCTACCCAGCCAGTAATGTTTGGGAATATGTGTGCTTTGTGTGTGTGTGTGTGTGTGTGTGTGTGTGTGTGTGCATGTGTTTATGTGTGTGTATGTGTTTGTGTGGGGGTGCGTTTGTGTAAGGGCATGGTTTACTCACTCTTAACTCATCACATTTTAAACCACAAAGTTTTCCAAAGCATGTTCTTGTAACTCATGATCCAGACTCTCCTTATAGGGGCCCCTGTAGCTTTGCTCTCCATTAGGGAGCTGAGACAAGGGTGAATGTAATAAGGTCAATAAACCCTAAGAGCTTCAGGGCAGTTTAGGGAGCTGAGGTTAATATCAGCTTTATCTACTTAATTGTAGTATGAATGAATGGAGAGAGGGATGGAGGAAGAGATGAATGAAAAGCACATATTAAATGCCTGCCATGTGCTATACATGAGACTTGGCAGACAAAAAGGAATACAAAAACTCAGACTGTGCCCTCATGGACCTTCCATTCCAGCAGGGGGAAAAATGCAAACAATTATGTGAATACAAGATAGAGGATCTGATCGGGGTGTGAGCCCAAGCCTAGACCTTAGTCTTGAGTTTTGGTCCCATTTGTCTGAAGGGCCCTGGAAAGTCTTGCCTTGAGGGTTCTTTGGGTTAACCTTATTTGATCTGGAATTCTCTTGGGGTCCATATGATCTAGCCCTGATGCTTCCTACCCTAATCCTATCAAAATCCTATTGTCCAGGCTACCAACCACTCCCATCAAGATTCTCCCTAAATTTGATCTACATTCTTGGCTGATCTCCCCTATCAAGACCATCCCTGGAGCCCTAGATTAATTGAGACACATGGATTCTTCCCTCAGTCTTTTCTGTATTTAAATTCCATTTTGCCTCCATGAAGGCATTCAGATTAACCAGCTCAGACTCTGTCTAGCTGAGATTCTATCTGGTCCACTTGTCAATACAAGCATCACAAATGGTTAGGCTCCTTAAGAGTCAACCCAATATGGTGAATCTTTAATAAACTTTCTTTTTCTTTGGTTTAAAGAAGACTTGAGTTGAATTCATTTGAGCAGGACCTGGTATGTCAGTATTTTCACTCCACAGCACCCCGAACCTCTATAGATCTTACTCCATGGATTTCAAACACCAGGTATTGGTACCTTAAAAAGTGAATTTCAGAAGCCAAGCTCTGCATTCAAAACAGAGGTGAAAATACAAAAGAGAGATAACCCCTGCCCTTAGACAGACAATGTTGGGAGTTTTGGCAAGTGAGAAAGATATATTGAGCTGGGAAGTCACAAGAATGGGGAGAGGAGCCATAGAGCAGAGTGGATGCAATAGTTGTGTTGATTGGTTTGTTTTCCTCGAGACCAGAGGTGGAAGGCAGTAGTGATAAGTGTGGGGTTCAGTAAAAGCTTGGCCAGGAAGAGGAAGTATGGCGCAGGGAGTTCTGAGCCCCTTTTGCTTGAATACCATCACTTGGTGTCCATTTTGGAGCAATAATGGCAGGCCAGAGTGCTGTCAGTAGAAAGTTCACATCGGAGCAGAGGATAGACTCTGTGATACTCAACAGGAGTGTCCTCTGCCTACTTCTTTCATGAAGTCTCAAAAGATGACAGGGAAGTCCTATGCAGCCAAGAGAGTGCCAAGGGACAGATAGAGTGTCAAGGTCAGAGTCAGAAAGACCCTGGCTGGGACGCCACTTCTAAAACTGTTTGACCCTGGGCAAGTGTCCTCATTTCTAAATCTCAGGGTGGTTGCCTCTCCAGTCAAGATAGTTATAACTCCAATTCTGCAGAGCAGTGGAGAGGCAGGTTCAGCTGAGATAATGAATTTGAAGCCACAGCCTTACAAATGTGGCTGATCTCTGACTATGAATTTTGAGCTGGGCAACACATACCAGAAAGTCCAAAGAGAGTCTGCTGACTTTCTCTGCTGAGCAATGCTAGGCTGGGATCTAAGTATTCTAGTACTTGGCTTCACCTGGCTCTTTGTATAATTAATGTTCAGTATTTAAAGTGAGCACAAACTAGCCATGTGAAAGCTATTTGGGATACCATTGATTTTTCATATCTAGGAGCATTGCTTTTGTCTGAATGGAACACAATTAATCTGGGTAGCCGGTGTCTGGGTGCTCACATCACACAATTTTTATTTCCCTGGGACTCCCTTGACTTTCTTTACTTTTCTTTTCTCTGAGTGATGGCAAGGAGAGGGAGTGAGAAAACCCTTTGCTTCAAGATCAGAGAGGAAGAGAATTGGACTGTTTCCCTGGGGAAAGTTATTGATAGTAGCAGATGTTGGGAAAAATCCTCGGGGCCTCCCCATGCAAATGTTGTGTGCTGTTAAATAGGAAGATATCAATATCGATATGTATATATCTATCTACATATATATATATATATATATATATATATATATATATATATATATATATACATACACACATGCATACACACACACATATATATATATAAAACATATATATGTATATATATTTAAAACCCTGCTTACCTACCACAGTTCTCAAGTTGACTCATGCCAAACATAGATTCTTAAAATCTGCTCCCCTCCCCCACACTCTGCGATGCTGCTGCTATGACCTGCCTGTTCCTCCTTGCGCACCAAGGTCTGTCTCCCTTTGCTGGTCTTCGTGCTTTCCCCGTACCCAGACTTCTCACCCTCCTCACCTCTATTTCTTGGCTTCCTTCAAGACTCATGTTCAATTCTTCCCTTCCCAGGAGCCCTTTCTCCCACTTCTCATGCATTTCTTCGGAGATCATATTGCATCCACTCTGAATGTCCCTTGCACACACGGTTCTTTGCATGTTTATTCCTCCTTCTGTCTCCTTCCCCTCCTTCCCTGAGTGCCCTCGTTGAAGGCATGGACTTTATATTTTCGGTGCTTAGCCCAGTGCCTTTGTTATCATTAATCAGTCCTTTCAGTTATGCCCAACTCTCTGTGGCCCCATTTTGGATTTTCTTGGCAAAGATACTGGAGAGGTTTCCTATTTCCTTCTCCAGCTCATTTTTATAGATGAGGAGCTAAGGCAAACTGGATGAAGTGACTTGCCTAGAGTCATAGAGTTAGTTAAGTCTCTGAGCCTGGATTTGAACTCATGAAGATGAGTCTTCCTGATTCCAAGTCCAGGCTTTATCTAAAGTGCCACCTGTATATCACATTCACAATATGTATTCCTTTTGACCAGAGAGGAAAAGAAGAGAAGAATTCCAGAGAGGTCCAAGGAAAAGCAGTATAAGGGAGGAAGAGAGAGAGGTTATTGAAATATCTAGTAGTGAATTCTTAACCATTTGGTGAGCTGACTCATCAGGTCACTGAGAAAGCTTTGAAATGGGTGGAAGAATCCATATAGTTAATGACAGCATGACATTCTTTCAAGGAAATTTGATTTTTCTGTGGCAGGTCAATTCTGAGACAATTTTGAGTTGGGACATGATGTCCTCCAGCTTGGTGATCCCTGCTATTGATATACTGGCATCTCCTTCCAGGACACATCTCTCCCCCAAATGTTCATGCAGATTCTTTGTGACTGACCCATGGTAGAGCCTTCTGAGGTCGTACTGGTCTGATCAGCCACAGTCAGACACACTGTGCCATGACCCTGACATAATGATGTCATCTTGGTTCTGTTTGAGTATGAAGGATAGCTATCTCAACCCTTCCAGGACTTCCTCTCCTTTCCTGTGTAACTATCTTCATTCCATCTAAACTTGGATTTAAGAATTAAAAACCAAGGTAACTAGACTGCCTGATTTGAAAAGAAATTTGGAATCAGGTACTGCACATAGTACTCTCTGCTCTGTGATGGGCAACTGGTCTTGTCTATATCCTTTTATTTAAAATAGAATTAGAGAATACAAAACACATCAACAAAATTTAGCTATTGGCACACCAAATGTAAGACTTTTAACCAGCAATGATGAGTGGACATTTTATCAGAAAAATGGAATCTTACCCAATTTTTAAAATTATCACTGTAAATGATACCAAAAGGGGAATAAAATCACATCTAAGTAGAAAGATGACTCACAGTCTCTCCTTGGAAAGACCAAAAAAAGTTGACAGAATCAGTCTTGATATGTATCAAAATGCAAGAAAAAATTCTTGCATACTGGTTTCATTATAGATTCAATCTCTCAATAATCATTTATCAAGTTCCAGCTATGAGCCAAGCTCTGTACTAAGCCCTGGGGATGCAAAAATAGGTAAAAGACATTTCCTGTCCTCAAGGAGCTGCCAATATAATAAGAGCAACAATAGATACTATATACAAACAAGCTATACACAGACCACCTATGAAATAACTCATGGAGGAAAGAAACTAGAATTATGAGGGGGCGGGAAATGCTTCTTGTAGAATATGGGATTTTAGTTGGGGCTTAAAGGAAGCCAGGGAGGGTAGTCGGCAGCGATGAGGAGGAAGAGTATTTCAGTCATGGGGAACAGCCAGAGACTGCCTAATGTCTCTGGATTAAGAAGGAAATGAAGAGTAAAGGATAAGAACTCTAAAAATAGAAGGGGGCTATGTTATGAAGGACTCTGACAAGTAGAGGATTTTATATTTGATCACAGAGGCCAAACGAATCCATAAAGTCTATTGACTATAAATGGTGTGTGGCATAGTAGTACCTGAGTTAGGAAAATCTTACTCTAGCAGTTGAATGAAAGATGGGTTGGAATGGGGAGAAACTTGAGGCAGGCTGACTCAACAGTAGCTCTTGCAATAGTCCAGAACGGAAGTGATGATTCAGATTCAGATTACCTAATCTCAAACAGACCTTCACTGCTCAATGGCAACCCTTTTCTTCTCACTTGAATGGTTTTCACTAATCATATTTTCTTGAATGCAGTATAGCAAAATCCTGATTCAGAATCAAGACTTGTGTTCAAATTGTGCCTCAGACTTTTACTGGTTATGTGACCTTGGCAAAGTCATGTTGCTTCTCTGAATCTTGGTTTTCTCATCTCTAAAGGAGAAGGATTTATTGGACCCTTCCAGTTCTAAAGCTCGGTTCTCAGTTCTGTTTATCTCCATAGCATTGCCCTAAACCTTCTTTTCTTCTGATCTCCAACATCACAACCTCTTTCTGTCTCAATCAAGATAGTTGCCTCTACTTTACTGAGAGGATAGAAGCCGTCAGTTGTGTGCTTCAGTTCCCCCACTCCACACACTTCAAACTCCCTTTTCATGAAGCTACATTCCCTTGTCTTTTGTTCTATATTCTGATGAAAATTTTTCTCCTCACCAAGGCTGACTCCAACCACTGTACTCTCCAACCCCTTTCCCTCCCCTATGCTCTGAGGATTCTCTATCATTCCCAACCCCATCACTGATCTTTAATCTCCTGCTATCTATTGATTCCTTCCATTCTGCCATCAAATGTACTGATTCCCCTCTTCATCCTTAAAACAAAATGAAACAAAGATCAACCCTTCAGAGGATACTCACATCTTTTTAAGCTTTTATGACATCTCTCCTCCCTTTTACTGGAAAATTCCTAGCAAAAGCTTTCTACATTCATTGCTTCAATGTTCTCACTCCCCATTCACCTTTCAACACCTTCAGATCTGGTTTATAATAAACCAATACTCAACTCAAACTGCTCTTTCCAAGGTTATTGAACTCATCTTTTCTGTGAAATCTAATGGCCGTTTCTCAGCCCTTACCTACATGATTTCCCCATAGCTATGAATACTGTTTGCCAGTCTTTCTTCCTGGTCAATCCCATCTGGATCAACTTCCACCACACTGCTCTCTTTGGTTTGCCTCCCATCCATTAGGATATTTCTTTCATTCTCCTTCGCTCCATCATCTTCTCCAGCAATCCAAGAAATATGTATGTCCTCCAAAGTTCTGTACTTGGCCTACTCCCTCCTCCCATCTCCTTTTGTCTCTTGTCCTCTTCTCATTGGTTTCTGTGTTCCAAATCTCTCTTCTTTCCATCCATTCCTCACAGAACTACCAAAGTGATTTTTCCTAAACATACAACCCTTTTCCTCAAAAATCTTACATGGTTCTCTACTACATCTAACACACAATACAAACTCAATTTGATATTTAAAGCCCTATGAAATATGCTTCCCACTTAACTTTCCAATATTTATTCATACCACTACCCTTTCTGTATTCTCTTTTCCATTCAAATGTTCTATGGGATCCTAGGTAGAGCAGTCAATCAACTCTCTTCATGTCTTTGTACACTTGAGTTTCCAGATCTGGAATACTTTCCTTGCTCTTTTCTGCATGATTGACTTCCTGGCTTCCTTCCAAGAACCACTCAGGTTTTATCTCTTAAACAAGTTTTTTTTTCCTTATTTCTCTTATTACCAAAACTTATCCCAGTTTGAATTTGCATTATTTTAAACAAATTGGTGTTTTTTCAAATTAAGTTAATGTTCTGCATTTACTTAATTTTTGCCTGTCCCCCCCCCCAAAAAATAATAGAAAATCAGCACCTTAGAAGCAAGGACTGCTCCATTTTTGTTTTGAAATTCTCACCCCTCAGCACAGTACTTTACACTTACTCAACATGGACTGTATTTGTTGAATTGCGGTTGAGTTGACAAATGAACTTCTCCTATTATAGTACTCTGGATAAGCTTTGAAAAGAGACCAGCATGAAAATAATGCAGCCAATGGACCAGATTTTGTTACAGAAGATTGGGCAGGAAAGAAAATCTGTCAAGAACTCCACAGGCATAGAGACCAGACCTAGGGTTTCATACGTAGAAAATTCCTTAATGAGCAAAGTCCCTCCAAAAATGCAAGCCATCACTTCTCCTGTAACAGTATTAGAGAATTGCCCTGAACATTGAGAGATGATACTGGTCTGGTGTCACAGACGCAGTAATATGACAGAGAAAAGATCTGTACACACACCTTTCTGACCTCCTATTCACTGTACTTTTCCAGAACTCTATGAGACTTCCCAATCAGATCAGCCTATAGATTTAATCTTTGATGAGCTCAGAGTAAGAATGTGCATGATGGAGAACAAGGAAGTCATATTTTGTTGGCATGGTTCAAGTCTAAGAAAGGAGAGAAACCAAAGACTTGTAGTCTAGATATAATCCTCATTTCTCTATACCATGAACCCTGCCTGCAGGAAGAAGGTAGGAAGGGCATCACAAACACCGAATAACATGGAAAAAATAAAATTGAATAGAACTGACAAGAAACAAGTTGTTACCGAGATGATACTGAATGTTTTTAAATGTTGAGTGAATGAATTTTGGAGCCACTTTTGAATCAATTACCGTTTTATAATTTTTACAATTTTAGAATTTCTGCTTTTTTACAATTTACACTGACTTTTCCTGGTGGTCATTTTAATATGTTTGTTGCCTTTTGATTTTTAGACTGCTTTGACTTTCTCTTAGCATAAACTTCATTGAATTTTCCTTTAAATGATAGCAACAACAGCAAAATAAAATCCAACTTTAAGCCAGATCATTTGACAACCTTGTGTAACAACAGTTTATTCTTTATTTGATCTGTAGTTATTACCTTTTCACTGAAAGATGGAAGTTACCAAGTTTCCTTAGTTACACAGAATAACAAATTCTGTATTTAATTTTTAGTTTTCTTCTCCATGTCATATTTGGTTAAGAATTGTCCCTCCCTTCCCACAGTTATGAAAATTATATCCTTCAGTTCTCCTCTCTGTGTTCAATGGTATGCCCTTTTCTATTTAGCCTGCATGTGTTGGGGAGCTCGTTGTAGTATACTGTGCAGGAAACTTCAGACAACTGACTTCTTAATACCAAGATCGAACTCAATATCAAACAAGAAGAAAACAACCAAACTGAGAAGGTATGACTTGCCATTAAGTAAACTCTCAATAAGTTGTTATTTATAAGAAGGAAAGTAGATTCAATAATGGTTATCAAGACAGATTATCATCATTTTCTGAGAAAATTGAGGTCAAGCTATCAGTGATGATGAAGAGATCAAAAGAGTCCTAGATCAGGAAAATGAAACAAAACAAAATAAAAGCTGTATTCTTCTTGCCAAATGGAGATATGAGAGCCATGGGCAGTGCTGATTTAGAGGACAAACTAATTTATAAAAATCTCATAGCAAAGGTGATATCAGAGAATTATCACCCCATAAAGTGATGGAGAGAGAGACTCTAAATCCAGATTATTCCAGGAGCATTTAACAATATCAAGAAAAAGATGAGAAAAAGAAAAAAACTGAAAAGATCTGACAACATTTCTATTATAAATTCTTTTCCACCATCACTTAAAATGGAAACATCACATTTAACCCCAGCATCATGATGCCTCATAAGTTGTATGAGGAAAAAGGGAAATGAAATGGGAAGAAGAGCTGGATGGGACCAAAAATAAAGAGAGCAGGGCCTGTCAGAAGTGATTTTTGAGACACTGAGTGTTTATGTCTTAAGATGTTAGAACCAGAGTGTTTTATTATTGTTTTTACTTAGAAAAAGTATTATTAGTGGAAAAATTGAGATTGAGAAAAATGTTAATAACTAATAACTCATGTGACTATTTCCCTATCTTTATAAAATCTTTATGAGGTTAATCTATAAATGTATTAATGTCAAATTTGATGAAGACATAAAATGGCAGTAAGTCTTTTGCCAAAGTTACAATGAGGAGCCAGAGAGCACAGAGTGCCACAGTTGGAATCAGGAAAGACCTGAGTTCAAATGCCACCCCAGATACATACTAGCTGAATGATCTTGGACAAGTTACTTAAACTCTATTTACCTCTATTTTCTCATCTGTAAAATGTGGATAAAAATAGAACCTACCTCCAGGGAGGTTGTGAAAACCAAATGAGATAACAATTTTAAAGTGCTTCAACAGTGCCTGTTATACAGTAAGCACGATATAAATATTAGTTATCATCATCACCATCAAGCACATTCTATTCAAGAGGAGACCACAACTTTATGGTAATAAATGTAGAGCTGCTTTTTTAAAATAAAAGAATAAAATTAAGCATTTTAATTAATATAGCTTATTGCTATATTTTGTTTTTATAATGTCTAAATTTTCCCCACATATCTCCCCTCCCTATTGCAGAAAGTGATCCCTTAGAGTAAATATTTTTACAAGAAAAAGTAAAGAGAAATAAATCATTAAAATTGATCAATATGTCTAATATCCTATTATAATGAGCAAAGTTCAATATCTGTTGACCCTCCATTTTTTTTCAAAAGAATGGAAAGAGGAATTTTCTCCTATTTCTTCTCTGTGGATAAGCTTATTGGCAAAATAAGCATCTTAAAAGCTTTGTTGCAGAGCAATACTTGCCATGCATATGTAAAGATTAGCCCAAATTCTTTGCTCTAAATAACAACAGAGACAACTTTGTTTTCTAAGTTTTATATCCATCTGCTCCACGTATTTTGTACACATCTAATAGATGCACATTGTCTTGTCCCATTAGAATGTGATCTACTAGAGGACAGGCACTCTTTTTCTTTGTATCCTTAGTACTTAGCATTGAACCCAGAACAAAGTAAACACTTAATAAACCCATGCTTATTGATTGTCATAGCTCTGATTAATGACATAAAGTGAAGCTTAGAACAAAGAGATGCACTTGGCAAAGACATCTGTCATGGTCATGAAGGATGGCTGTCAGTGTCTAACTCAAAGAGACATGTCCTTGATCATGTGGGAGTTCCTTCAGTTATGTGGATGACATTTTATTGATTATGTCAAGCCCTGGAATGATAGAATGTTTCATAAAGAACATCACAGAAATGTTCCAGATCAACATCTAATAACTAGCCCTCCAGGATACATATATACATACACATATATACATATGTATTTATATACATATATAAACGCATATACATACATAAATACCCATATATACATGCATATATATGTATACATATATATTTCTGTGTGTATGTAAATACACATACATACCACATTTTTAACTTGCAATAACATTTTCACCATAACTTTCTTAAGTCTAAATGATCAACAAGTCAATACATCATGCTCTGACTCACAGTATTTGACAATTTTTAAGGTGTAAATGTTTACCCTAAAAATTTGCCAATTGGATCTTGTGAAACAGCGTGAGTTGACTCCAGCACATCCCTGGATATCTACAATAATTCAAAAGAGCTTCCCCGAGCAACTTTTTAAGGGACAGGGTAGGGAGAGACAAAAACAAAAACCAAACAAGGGGACAAAGAATTCGTCTTGTTCAGACTGTGGTTTGCAGTTATATAGACAACATTGAGTGTGGACAGATATTGTGATTAGAAGAGGGGCTGAAGCCAAAATTAAATGAGAGAAGTAAGCTAGACTCCATTGCCTTTGGGAAATTCCATGCTGCTTTTAATGTCCCCAAACTTTTTACTGAAGTAGACTGAGCCTTACAGTTCTGATAGCCTTCCAGTGATGTTGTAGAAATAGGCATAAGGACAAATGGGTCAATAATTTCAATGGGACAGGGCACTGCCTCAAAAGAATTAAGTGTGGTGAGCCCAAAGGGTAGGGAAGAAATATACTGAGGTTCTAACCCTGCTGAAACACATTGCCAATGATGAGTTATAATACAAGTGAGAGTGACTGTGGAGGGTAGAGTTGGTCAAATATTACACCATCCCCTCTGCCCCTGTCTCTTTGCAGGTTAGAGGCAGAGATGAACCCTTCTCATACCATTCCTATGTGCTTTTAGGAAACCAAGGGGATTGATGTGCATGTATGTCTATGGTCACCACTGTCTTCTCCCCAACCTTTTTCTCTCTAGAGATTTAATTATCTGTTATTATAGGTATTTCACTTTTTGACCAGGGGCAATATAATAGCTTTTAGTGTTTGACTCTCTCCCTATATGTGAAATGAAAAGTTACGAATATAATTACAACAGCTCAGAACTCTCAGCTAAGAAAATCCCTACCATTCATAGAGAGGTTTGGCTCATTGCCCTCATTTCATTTTTTGTCTGTGTCTAACTAACCACTGACCCCCTCATGTTTGAGACAAAATCAAGATACAGGAAATGTTTAGGTAAAACAAATAAAGTATATTGCATGAGTGAGGGATCTGGGGAAAGAGCAGACCTTTTATTGGGATTTCCTTATTTTCTGCCCCAAGATGCCTACAGCAACCTGATATGTGTGGAGTGTGTGTTGTCTCCTCCACTGTTTGACTTACAGTTGAAGACAGGGATTATTTTTGCTCTTCCTTGTATCCCCAGCACTTAGTATGGTGCCTGGCACATAATGGGTATTAATAAATGCTTTTCCATTAATTGATTTGATTGTGTAAGAGAAGTATCCTAGCATATCAAAGAAAGGTTATGATCGGAAAGGAGGGCAGATGCTGTAGTAAGAGTGGGGCATAAATGAGAACAAGCTTCTTGGCCTCCTTGGTGCCCACTTCCTAAATGGTTTCCTCTCTCTCTTTTTTATTCTTTATTATAAGGAATAACTCTCTGGGTGAGAGATAAAGTGGAGAATAAATTGGAAAATGAGGTGCTATACAAAGAAAGAACATTAATAAAAATTAAAAAAAGAAAAAGTAAAATTTAAAAAAAGAAAAAGAAAATGTCAATCCATTGATGAATAACTCCGAAATGTAAGAGAATGTGTGCTAGTATTATTAGGGTTATTTGATGAGTATTGTTGAGTGAATATTTGATTGTGAATGATGCAACAATGAAATCTACTTTTTTCAAGGAACCACCATGATCAGGAAACATTTGGGAGGGCAGCCTGGTGCAAATGGGTTGACAGATGAACCAGAACCGAGAAGGCCCCTGGGCTCTTCTGTCTCAGGCATTTCTCCCAGTATGGCCCTGGTAAGGCAATTAAGTACTTTGGACCTCAGTTTCCTCATCTATAAAATGGGGGTATTGGAGTCACATTGAAAGCTCACTTCCAGCTTTAAAGCCGTGTTTCTATCAATCATGGCTAGCAAGCATGGGCTGGAAGGAACACTAGATTAGTTGTGAAGAGAGTGGGGGGCTAGTCTGGTCTCTCCCTTTCAACAGCCCTTTAATTTCATGGAAGGGTGGCTCTTCTTATCCCTAGGGCTCACTTTCCCTATCTGGGAGATGAGAAGTTTGGACCAGATGGATGTTCCAAAGGTTATTGGTAACTTCCATACTTCGGTTTTCTCTGCCCAGGCACTACCATTGGCTGCTTCATTCTTCTGCGCCCCTGTGATCCAGAAGAGGGGCTTCTGAATCCCCTTCGGGGGTGCTTATAGGCTGCTGTGAAGCTCACACAGTTACTATTCTCTCCTTTCATCTTCCCCAGCCCCACAGTGACCTTGCTCCCATTGTGTTCTGGTTGGAGATGATAGGAGCTCGGATTCCCAAGGAGGAACCACCCCCCTTTGGCCTTTAAAGGCATGCCCCATGGGCTGGTTCAGAGTGAGCATCAGTGCCCGTTGTTGATTGGGAGGGCGGGTAAGAAGAGAAGCCCCTGCTGCCCTGGGAACGCTCACAATGGCATGGCTTTTTTTGGCAAGCAGGAGAGCCTAATTACCTTTCGAAATTCCAAAAATGTCAAACTGATTACGGTGGGGGCTTTTTTTATAATATCACACGCACCCAGGTTATTTTGGGATAATGAGTAATTTTCATCTTGCTTAATAAAAGCTATTCACAGGATGATTTGGGAGGGAGAGTACATCTAAGGAAATTCTACTCACCCCCCCCCCCACACACACAGCCCTTCTTGGAACTTATTCATCAGGAGGCATAGCCTCCAGGGAGGAAAAGGGGACCCATCTATAGCCTTCAGGAAGGACTCAATTTTCTGAAATGGGTTCATTTTGGGGGGAAAACATCTGATGTAAAGAAAATTCAACTGAGTTCTAGATATCATCTTTGGGATAAAGTAAGACAGAGATACATCAGGGTTTTGAACATCACTCTGGTTTATTAAACTTAAGTAAAAAAAATAAATGAAATCAATTTTTTTTTAGCCATTGCAGGCAATCTCAAGTGGACCAAGGCTAATGCCCAAAGGTTATTGCTTTCAGAGGAGGCTAAAAAAACATTCATTAGCAGGTCCTGGGCTATAGATAAGGCGATTATTGGACCTCAAGACAGGAAGTTGTGAATTTTTAGGATCCTGGACCCGGGGTGGGTGGGACCTCCATGGCATCTCCCCCATTCCCCCATTTTATGGATAAGGATATTGAAGCTCAGTGAGATTGAATGACTTGGGCAAAGTCACCTAGAGGTGGGTTTCTAATGCCCATGTCAGGGCTCACTACATAGGACCAACATGCTTCTGTGTCTTCCTTCTCATGTCCCCTACTTTCTTGATCAGAGACAAGACACTGTCAGGTGAAGGTATTGCCTTGAGCGAAGTATGACGGCCATGGCAAAACCCTCTCTAAATGGGCTCTCTCCTGTTTCAGTTTTGCTTCTTTCCCTAGCCAAATTCTCCGTAGAATAGATGTAGATAAATGTGTATTTGTCTATTTTTATATCTATCTGTGTGAGTGTGTGTGTGTGTGTGTGTGTATGTGTAGGACCCATGTGTATATGGTAATATAGGAATACATATAGGGTTTTATAGTTACATGTGTGTGCACATGTCCCCAGGTTCCCCTTTCATCTCCGTGCCATCTGGCATCCATCTCCACCATGTTAGTGAAGTTCCCCATATAGAGGTCACCTGTGAATTCCTTCTTACCAAATCAATGGATTTGATCCCTGCAAGGAAACCTCTAGATCATCTAGACGAGGAAAACAACTTCTAATACCTTGTTCTATTCCCATTTTTTCCATCCAAATATTTCATTTATCCTTCTAGGCTCAGTTTACTCACATTTCTACTAAGAATGACTTGTCTGTGCCCCAGTTTCCCTTTCTGTCAAATGATAGCCTTGGGCCCAAAGGACTTTGAGGTCCTTACCTGCTCTAGATCTAAGATCTTCCTTCAGATATATTTGCCTTCACTTCTCACTTACTTGATTAATCTGATGTTAGGATTTGTTCTGCTCAACCCCCATCCATTAAACTTCTTTCTTGACCCTGAACTAGACACTGGAGACACAGAGGCACAAGGACAAACCTGACACAGGGCCTGAAATTCAGTTGGTGCTTAATCACTGTCTGTTTATTGCCATACTGAGTTATTCACAAGTGGTTGAAGCCAGGTAGCAGGGTGTGGTAGGTAGAAGGCTGGCCTTGGAGTCAGGAAGGCCCAGGTTCAATTCCTGGCCCTAACATATACCGTGTGTCTCTGGGCACGTCCCCACCAGCTGAGCTCTCTGTGCCTCCGGCTCCCTTTAAGTATCAGTGCAGAGGAAGTATCATTGCTCCAGAAAGCTCCTGCACCAGCTACATCACATTAACCAACAGGACAAGGAGCTCCCCACTCAGTGGCTCTCGTTTGTTTTCTGGGGCTATCTATCTCATTTCCCCATATCGAGATAGCTTCCTGACAAGGAGCATCAGGCTTACAGTGCCTAGGATCGGGGCAAGGTGGAGCAGCCGATTCCTTTGCCTGACTCATAAACATAACCTAGGCTTAGAGGAACCAGAACTCGTTTCCTCCTTGCCTCTAGGGACAACACTTTTCCTGGAAGATTTAGAAGTTTTTCTTCTTATGCCTTTCTAATGTTCTAACCACAAATCATGACCTAGTTTGAAGGGACACAGAGAATTCTCTTATTCTTTTGGTCTTAGCTCTCCAGGAGCTTTTTCTCCTCATGTGAGTCGGTGTCTTACTGTCTGGTGCCTAATTGAGCACCACAGATAGAAAGACATCTAATATCTTTGGTCTACTTGTGCCCCTGATCCTCTTCTTTTATGGTGGTGCATCTCAGGATGCTCCCCTGACTGCCTTTGTTAGCAGTGCTGGCTTGGCAAGCCTATAGGCCAAGTATAGATACCTTTTCTCAGGCAAGAAATTGGTGTAGGGAAGGTGAAAAGTGGAATTTAAGACTGGGTGGAGTCCCTAATCTTAAAGGGGGAAGTTACTTTGGGGAAAGTCTGCTCTCTTATTGACCAAATAGAAATACTTTTATGAATAATTGGAGTTTCAGGGAGGCAAAATAAGTGAGATGGCAGTTTTCATTTTCTGAAGTCCATAATTCCTTTGGGTAAAGCCCTTAACTTTTCTTGGCCTAACCCTGTCCTTTAATTATATGGTGGGAAAAGGCACGAGGCTCTCAATGGGAACAGTCTGATTGAATTGGGGGTCCACCATTGCATTCTAACAGACCAGCGACATAACTGCTCTGCGCCTCGGCTTCCTTATCTATGAGATATCTGACATTAGCATACACCAAATAAAACAGATATTTCTCCAGACAGTAGAAAAAATGGAAAACTACTCATCTTGTTTTTCTTTTAAAGTAAGCAATTAAGCGCAACCTGGAGCTTTCTACATGATCCTACTTGTGTGTTCGGCTTAGCTTTTGTAATGATAAAGGTACAACCCCAAACAAAATTAGGGGAGTCTGCCCTGTGAAGTCATAGTAGCCAAAGTAGATCTACTACTGATTTAGCAAAAAAAATCATCTTGGAGACCCTGATATTGAAAAAAATAGCCATGTCTTTGACCAATGTAAATTCCTTTCCTACCTCCTCAGAGTACAAACATTTATAGAAACAAAGCACAAATATAAACAGATCAAAGGTGATGCATTCTTTCAGCTTTGAGCAACACTCTGGGGAAGCTTCCCATTTATGCTTGGAATGAAACCTGGGTGGATGAGAGTTTCACTGACACCCTGTCCTCCATCCTTCCTGGAATCTTCGGGAACTCCGAAAAGTTGTCTCTTGTTTATACAGTGGAATCTTAGGCTATTTCTGGACATCGAGTCATGGGCAGTCATCCTTTCTGAGAAATAGCCACAAAACAATAACATAGTCTAAAGGACAGCCAGGGGCTGACTCCTTGATAAAGACTTGCCCTGGTGCCCATTTTCCAGTGGACTACTGTGTGTAGATGGATCATTTCCTGTGGGATGGGTTGGGTTGACTGAGAGGGAAGGTGATTTTCTTTCCCACTGTTTTCTAGATTAGAACATCTGGATGGAAATGATGAGCTAGCACTAAATGCATTGGAGGAAGAATGATTTCTTCCTGGAAGTAGATAGGAATACCCTTCTCCTATGGAAAACCAGTCCAAAGTAACCCAGTAAATGGATTTGAAGGGGCTGCTCGGAATAGGAATGGAGTTATGTAGTGGGCATGCAAAGAAAAAAATTCCTGAGCTTTAGGGCTTTGCATTCTGTGAAGATAGCTTTAAAAGTTTCATCTGATGAGCCCCAGCAAACAAACAGCATGTTTATTCTACCTAGCACTTATTTGGAAAGTCCAGTGCAGAGATGAGTCCAAGGACAGATGTTTTAATTGATGGAAGCATCTCACCCCTGAGAAAAGCAGAGTTATCCTCGGCGTTACCCTCTTTCGTGAAAGGGATGTTTATTGTCCAACTCTTGAAGGTTCCTTCCCAAGGACAGCAGCTCCTGCTTAGTCTGATATGAAAAATGCTATTCAATAGAATATATTGATTCAAAGTAAAAGGTGGAATCCTATCCGAGGAGGCAGGAATCAAAACTCACCTTGCATCCCACCATTCCCACATCCCTTCAGCCCTTTACATTATAAACTCTTTGACAGTAGGGGCTATCTTTTATCTCTTTTTGTATCCTGGGTGCCTAGTGATGCTCAGCACACAAGAGGGGCTTAATAAATATTTCTTGATTTATTGACTAATCTCTTTCTCCCTTAGTATGTGTACACATACATATACATGTAAGAATTGGTTGGTTGGCTGGTTGTTGTCCTTTCTTCTTGAAGAGAAGCAAAGTGACACACCATGACAAAGTCAAGATTCGGTGTGTCCAACTATGGCTGATCAGACCAATATGAGCTCAGAATGCTCTACCACAGGTTGGGCACAGGTGGTCTGCATGAACGTTTGGGATGAATACTCCAAATCTGGGCATCCTACATTTACATTGTGCTGTCAGCACCTTTTCTGATGTGAGCCCACCATGCTGAGTGGTCCTGTGCCAGTGTCTCCCATGTCACACAATCAAATCCAAAGTTCTTGAGAGTGTCCTGGTATCCCTTTTCTTATATGATCACTTGCCCCATGTGAGTTCTCCATAAAATAGTCTTTTTGGCAAGCGTGCATTTTGCATTTGACCAACGTGTCCAGCCTATCATAATTGTACTCTCTGAAGCATAGTTTGAATGTTTGGCAGTTTAGTTCAAGCAAGCACCTCAGCGTTTGGAACCTTATCCTGTCAGGTGATCCTCGGAATCTTCCTAAGACAGTTCAAATGGGAGCAATTCAGTTTCCTGGCATGGCACTGGTAGACTGTCCATGTATGGATAATGCATATATGTATAGACATATAGTATAATGACAGTCATATACATATACATATAATGTATGTATATATGCTCACACTATACATACACATGCATTTCTATCTTCTGTCTCAACCTTAGTGAAAATCTGGTGAAATTTCTTATTACCAACCACTCTGGGTAAAAATACCTGTACAGCACCTATAGGAACACCCTGGGTTCTAAATCTCCATGGTAATGTCATCCAAAAACAAGGTGAGAATGACAGCTCTGCACTTTAGGTGGTTTCCCCTATAGAGTACATGATCCTTGAGAGCAGGATTTTCATTTTTGCCTCCCTGGTATACATTTCTACCTCCACAGCCCCACTCCTACAGCTCCTAGATTGATTGGCACATAGTAAGTGCTTAATAAATGCATATTGAATAATTGACTGTATTGTGTCTGGGGCCAGATGTGTTGTATATTTGGTTATGGGAGTCACCAATTAGGAAGAACATTGATAGCTGCTGAATGTCCAGAAGAGGGCAAAGTGGATGGTGTAGGCTCTTGAATTCATACCAAATAAAGATCAATTGAGGGACCGCTTTTTTTTTAACCTGGAGAAGAGTTAGGGGTGACCTAAGTCACCTCTATTTTCAAGTGTTTGAAAAATTCTCATGTCAATAAGGGATTATACTACTTCTGTTTCTTTCCATTTCTATTCCTCAGGACTGATGGGTGCAGTTGGCCACTAGGCTGCCTTGGGAAGCAGAGGATTTTCCCTTTTGAAGGTCTTTCCTTCAAGCTCAAGGCTGGATGACCTCTTGTTGGGTGAACTGGGGTGGTAGAGATTCTTTTAAGATGCTGTTTGGACTAAATGCCACTGAGATTCTATCCAACTCAGAAATGTGATGTTTCTGCAATGATTCCTGCAGTTGAAGTTTACCATGCATGTCCAGTCTTCAGCCAAAGGTAACTGTTTTTTCCTGTTGGGGAGGGATTGTTCACGGGAACTTTAATGACATATGTTACAAGTTGGGAGTGCCAACAAAATATGGCATTCTTTAAAAAGCCATTTCTTAGAATGTTTTTGCCCAGGGATGACTAAAAATGACTGCACATTAAATGTTGAAACTTTCCATGTGTCCTCTCTAAACCCAAACCAGGTCTCCTGGGGAATGAAGGGTGGGGGTGCAGGATGGAGGTTGGGACCATTGCAAAAGTTTATTTCTTACCCAAGAACAGAACCAATGTGTCACCTCATTTACTTTAATTGCTCTTTCCATGATAGTGTTGCTGCAGAAACATATTTGCCAGGTACCAAGAGGAGGTATTTTCTTGCTTAGGCTTTATGTGGATCAAGAACTATGCTTCATAAATTGTGACTTTAAAAAAGAAAACATAGTTAATTTGAGGATTGGGAAAGAAGAAAGTGTGAAACTCAGAGAGACTTTGAAATTGTAAATCATGTTCCCTTAATTCCATTAAGAGAAAATTCTAGAATGGCAAATAGTTCCAAGTCTCACAGAAATGGAATAGAGAGTCATGGAGGCAGAGGAGGGATGGAATGAAAGAATCCCCTTGAATGTGAGTATCACTGACTAATAACAATGGAATTCGGATGTAGGAGGGAAAGGATAAGATGGAGCGTCTCAAAAATGACATAGCCATCTGGAACTGGAAGAAGGCCATCTGACATCAATGATAGCATGAAGCAGGGAACACCATTTAGCTTGTGCAGGGAAGGAGGCAGTTTGATGGGTATCCCCATGAATTAACATTGAGGGTATAAGGTAGGTTTTGAGGGTCAGTGTGGCACCATGGATAGAGGGCTGACCTCAAGGTCAAAAATACCTAGTTTCAGGGCTCAGCTCTGGTTGTGTGATGATGATGAAGTCAGCCCCCATTCATTGAAATTATAAATTGAAGAACATTTGCCCATCTTCATTGGTAGAGGGAATTTCCTGGGCTAGACCAGTGGAATCTCAGGTCCAAACTCTGAAGCAGTTTTTGACAAAGAAGGTAAAATGTATTATGGAATCTCTATGTAGTCCCAAATGCCTATAGTTGGCTAGAGTTTAATAAATGTAAGGATGGTGATGAACTGATAAGTATAATATGAATTATGACAATGTCCTCCACCTCAGAACCTAGTAAAATGACTGGCATACAGTAGGTGCTTCATTAATACTTATTGATCTGCCCTAGGTCATATTTGTTAAATAAGAATAGTTAAATAAGAATAGCAGAAACGAGAAGCAGCTGCATTCCTCTAATGTTTTAAACTTTGCAAGCATTTGACATGTTCTCTCTCACCTGTGTCTCAGGACAGTCCTTGGAGATGGTGGTATTAGCTGATTTTAAATCTAAGGAAACTGGATTTAAGGAAGGCCAAGTGACTAGCTGGCCACATAGCTGCTAAGTATCTGAGGCTGGATATGAACATGGACTCCAAGTGCAACCCTCTATCTATGACGATGCCCAGTTACCTCCTTGCCCAGAAGTCATCAGATAAGAAGTAGAACTTTTAGGATTTGAGCCTCCCTCTGTCTTCTACTATACAATCAACTCAAATCACAGAGGATGCAGTTTATTATTAAACAAACTTTCCTGAAAACACTAGATGGAAATTTAGCTTTAAAAAATCAACATCTTCTATCACACACAAAAATAAATTCCAAATGAATCTGTCGTCTAGATGTAAAAATCTGTATCAAAAAAATAGAGAATAGAAAATCAGGCTTTTCATAACTCTCCATAGAAAGGGAGGGGAATATTATTCAGATTATTGGTAGCATTTGTTCTGAAGTGGAATTTCCAAGCTGAAAGGATTCTCAGAGATCCTTCAAGATCATCTTCTCAGCTCCCATCTAAGAACTCGATGCTTTCTTTCAGTTGTTTCAGTCTTGCCTGACTCTTTATGGATCACCATTTTGAGACCTTCTTGGCAAAGATACTGGAGTGGTTTGCCATTTACTTTTCCAGATCATTTTACAGATAAAGAAACTGAGGCAGTTAGGGTTAAATAATTGCCCAGGGTCACACAGATTCTAAGTGTCTGAGTCTGGGTTTGAACTCATGAAGATGAGTTTTTCTGACTCCAAGCTCAGTTCTCTATCCACTGCAATACCATCTAGCTGCCCTAATGACTTACCCAGGTATATGCAGCTGAGTTCAGAACCCAAGTTCTGCCCTCATACCTAGACAGGCTATTTATATAAGACATATTTAGATCAAGGTCATATCACTCCCTCCCCTCACTCAGCAATTACAGTGGCTCCCTATAGTTTCCAGGATCAAATGCAAAATGCTCTTCTTGCCACTCAAAGCCCTTCATAACCATTCTGGTCACCTTATATCCTGCTCTTCTATCCAGACATTGGCCTCCATTGGTCTCACAAACCAGACCCTCCATCTCTTGACTCTGGGCATTTTCTCTGCCATTCCCCACACCTGAAATCTTTTCCCCTCTGACTACTGATCTCCTTGGTTCTTTTAAGTCCCCCGAATCCCATCTTCTACAGGAAGTCTTCTCTTGCCCCTTCAGTGACTTCTGTCTGTTAATTATATCCTATTTTATCCCAGGTACAGCTTGCTTTCTATGTATTTGTCTACATGTTGTTTCTCCCATTCTACTGTAAGTTCCTAAGGGCAGGGGCTGTCTTTTGCCCCCTTTTGTATCTTCAGTGCCTGGCATGTAGTAGGTACTTCAGAAATGTGTATTGATTGATTGAAAGAACAAAATCTTAAATAAGCTTCGGAGTTGGAAGGGACCTTTAAAACCCAACCCTCTCATTTTAGGAGTGAGCAAACTAGACTCCAGGGAAATTATAGACTTGCCAAAGTCATTAAGCTGGCAAGTAGCAAAGTCAGATATGCTCTTTGTCGGTGAAACCATTTTCATGGCCTGAAATCTCCCTCCCCCCTATTCTTTTCCTCTCTTTTAACTTTCATTACTGTGTGTGTGTGTGTGTGTGTGTGTGTGTGTGTGTGTGTGAGATATCCTCCACTTTGGAAGCAACTTTTGGAGACAGATTCAAAACCTCTTGTACCCGTACCAAAGGAAAACAAGTGGGAAGGGAGTTGAGAGAGAGTTAAATTCTCTCTTCCCTCTCCCCTACCCTCCATTGACTGGATTATGAACCATCAAAGCATTTACCTGGGTACTGAGTCAGGAAAAAATAGACACATTGAGAAAGGAAGCTTCAAGAAGTTTGAGTATATAAGGGTAGAAAGCAGTGGAATGGGTTGGTTGGTTGTTGATCTTCCTTCTCAAAGAGAACCAGAGTGACATCACTCTGGTAAAGGTAAAGAATGTCCAGCCATAGCTGGTTAGATAAATAAGAGCTTGGTAGGATCTGTCACAGATTGGGCACAGATAGTCCATATGAACATTTGGAATGAAAATGGCTCTATATTTGCTCATCTCACATTTCTTTGGAGCTTCTGTAATTCTTCACTCACAGAGCACAGTGCTTTCCTTGATATGGGCACACCATGCTGGATGGTCTTATGTCAATGTCTCCCATATCTTACAATTGGTTCCAAAGTTCTTCAGAGAGACTTGAGAGTGTCCTTGTACTGTTTTTTCTGACCTCCGTGTAACCACTTGTCTTGCATGAATTCTCCATATAATGGCAAAATGGTATGGGTGATGTCTTTTCACTCTCATGTAAATAGAGAGGAGAAGGAAAGGGAGAGGGAGAAGTTGAGAGAGAAGATGAGCTGAGTTACCCAGCTAACTGGTCCTTATTCAGGCAGCTAGGTCTACTCATAGGTTGTGTTTGTTCATTTATGAAGAGGACCATGACATCAGAGAAATGATGACATGACTTGCACTTGACTTTCTTTTGAGTAAGGGAGGGCTGTGCAAGGTTACAAGTCTCACTTTCTCCTCCTGAGCCTTTTCTTTTCCTTTCTTTCTTTCTTTCTTTCTTTCTTTCTTTCTTTCTTTCTCTCTCTCTCTCTTCCTTCCTTCCTCCCTCCCTCCCTCCCTCCCTTCCTTCCTTCCTTCCTTCCTTCCTTCCTTCCTTCCTTCCTTCCTTCCTTTCTTCCTTCTTACAATCAGGACACTCTGAAGCCCATACATTGAACAAAAATGGGTCCCTGCCCATCCTCCACTCAATGACTGTTTTTGGACCCACCTGGCTTAGAGTGAATGTCAATAGTAACTGTTTCTCTGCAAAATGACCCTGAAGCTCCTGCCCCTCCCAGCAAGATTCATTCATTCACATGGTATTTATTTGCTTACTTACTTATTTTCTATTTAAGGAGGCCGCCCCTTGACTACTTTTTAAAGAGCCCTATTCACTGAATGGGCATTACCTCACTTTAAGTGAGTACCTGAAAAGGCCTTAGCCTAAAAGGCCAAGGTCTCCCATGATGAATATGTGGTCACTGGATCCAGATGGTTCAGGAGGAGCGAGTGAGGCTGATGACCTTGCACAGCCCTCCCTCAGTCAAAATAAAGTCAAGTGCAAGTCATGTCATCATTTCTCTGATATCATGGTCCTCTTCAAAAATGAAGGGTGAACACAGATGGGATCTAAGTGAGGCAGAGTTGAGTGAAGTTCTTGGTTACACTCTCTTCCAGAGTCATCAGAATTCAGTGACAAGACAAAAAATAATGCCTAGTGATGTTCTGGGATGCAGCAGATGACCTTTGATCAACAACTATGTCTAACCAAACTCTAAGCACTTCACAACACCTGCTTCAGCTGCCTTCACAGCCACTGGAACAAAATTGTTTTTATCTGCCCATTTCACTTGCAGAAGTCTTCACTCGCTTGGGGTAGACATACCTCCTCCCTTCCCAACTCATGAATGGGTGTGAGACCTCTCTATTGCTCTCAACCTGATTTAACTGTCTGCTGAAATGGTTTAGCAGGGTGTGGTCATTGCTTAGGCTACAACCTTTTCCTTTGAGTCACAGGTGAGAGTTGGGTGAAGGAGATGAACAACGAAGGTGGGAAAACAACAAGGAAAAAGACTCAGTATCCCCCACACCAGAGGTACTAGTCTCCCCTGAACCTCTACACCCCAGATAGCAGTGAAACTATGGCCTCTCCAGAAGCACAAACCCTTGACCAAGAGTGGAGAAGTATCTTAGGGGAAGTGAATGAGAAGCCCATGGAGAATAGCGCACCTGGTTTCTGGGCTCTGTGTTTACCTTTTGGGCATGGGAGTTATCAGTTTGAGTTTGTTCTCCAAGTCGTCACTTGTGCAAAAGGAATGTTTTCCTCCAGTTTGGTGGATGTTTCTGTAGCAACTGCCCTCCTCATACCTATTCAGCATATACCCCTTTCTCAAAAACTAATTAATTCTGTCTCGATGCCATTGTTGTGGACAATCCAAAGTCATTGGAGAGCACCCCAGTTCCTCCATCTTACCCACTGTACCCTGAGTAGGGAAGTTGTCAGCCAACATCAGGAGCCCTGGGCAATATGTGAGTGGGAGGTAGAGAACTATCCCTGGAGATGGTGCTGCACTATGATTCAGCATTTCTCCTGGGACTGATGGTATTCCTTAACCTGATGAAATGACCACAGGCTTCTACTTTCTTTTTCTCTCTTTGTGTTGCTTCAAGGGCTGCCAGCTTTAGAGCCATCTCAGGAATATGAATTTCAACTATGTTCTGGCATGTGAGAGGGTATTGGTCAGAATATCTTCAGAATCTTCCAATATATGTCAAGGCAATATTATTTTTTTCCTCCAAATCTGCAACTTTGGCTTATCTTCCCATGTCCAGTATCTTTTTTCTTTGTCCACTGTCTTCAGAATACTGTTTTGGTGTTCTCTCTAGCCTGGGGCTTGTCTTAACATTCAATTAAACTGTAAATTTCTTGACCAATTTTTGTATCAAGAATATAACTTACTCTACCCTTGATTTTGCCCCTTATTCCCTCCCTTTTTCTGCTCCCCTAGTAGGCAACACATATTGATTTCTGGCTTGTTCTGTAAATTGAAATACAGAGCTAAAGAGCCAGTTTTGCAGTGTTTATTTTTTGTTGGTAATAACATGCATTCTTCTCCTTGCTTTGACATTTTCACTCACCTTGTATTGCACGCATCCTTGAAATGTCTGATTTATATTTACTGTTCTTCTAATGTGAAGCAAACAGAGAAATGTTTCTATTCCAATTCAGTACAATAAGCATTGATGTACCCACTATATGCAAGGCACTTGGTTAAACATATTAGATACAAGTAAGCATGGAAAAAAACAAGTCTTTCATTTATGAATCATATGTTCTTCTTGGGGAAGAAGGGTGGAAATATAACATACAAACAGATGTGTGTGCACCTGTGTATGATTGTTTGGAAGAAAAAGAGAATGCACCAACAATTAAGGATGAAGAAAGACTTCTCAGAGCAGATGAGACTTACTTCTGGACATGCTGTAGCCACCACTGGAAGAGCAGCTTGGAGACAGGAACATAAGCATGAGCCTGCAGGGAGTTGAGGCTGAGGGAGCTCATGAG
Organism: Potorous gilbertii; assembly: GCA_028658325.1. Lineage (NCBI taxonomy): Eukaryota > Metazoa > Chordata > Mammalia > Diprotodontia > Potoroidae > Potorous > Potorous gilbertii. The sequence goes on from CM053772.1 coordinate 6,562,731, forward strand.
CCCACTTCTGCTCTGCAGTGGTGTCAGCCAATCAGGGGTCTGTAGTAAGTTCTACTTTCATAGGGTGAGGCTTTTCAAACAGGTCTGTTTTGATTTTGTTGTTTGAAATCATGATTGCCAACTCTGCTAGGGTGGGATGGCGAGGCGCTACTTGGTCTTTTGTCCCCTATAGTCTGAATGCCAACCAAACAATCAGTAAACATTTCACTAAGTACTTACCACTGAAGCCTTTCCCAATTCTCAAATTCAGTAAATCCACGAAGTCACTCAGATCACATCTAGGCTGTGGTATTTCATTCTGGGTACCAGGTTTTAGGAAGGATTTTAATAAAGTCTAATCAGACGAGGTGAGAGGGGAGGAGAACGGTGAGGGTACATTTGTTGGCCAAAGGAACTGAGGAAGTTGAGCCCGGACAAGAAAAGATGAAGGGGAGGAGGTTTGATCTGTTGTTGAAGAAGGATTTGAGTTCTGCTTGTCTGAGAAAGAACTTAGACTATCAGTAGCGGTAACCACCAGGAAGATTGGGGATCATTAGATTAAAGCTTTAGAGCTTAAATGGGTCCATAGAGGCCATTTCATCCAATGCATTCATTGTATGAAAGATGCACCTGAGGCCCAGAGGGGAAGTCACACAGATGGAGCCACAGGACTGAGGGAGACTCAGGTCCCCAGGTTGGGAAGCTAGTCCTTTTCCCAAGAGTCTGCAGGTGCCAGTGGTCAATAGTTGTCCATTCTAAAGTCATCATGCATTGTCTCTTCAAAATTTTTAGGAAAAGGGGAAATGCTGTGATTGTAGTTGGATAAGTTCTTGCCACCTTGGAGATCACCTTCATTTCAAGGAAGAAAAATGTTGCTTTGAGGACTTAGCACGATGCTTGGAACATGGTAGGTGCTTAATTGATATTGACTGATGCACCTTCAATACATGATGGATGACTCATTGGTTGGTGTTATCAGGATAAGCAAGTCGGAAACCTGGGTCTTTTCAGCACTTTCACTGTCTTCTAGTTCTAAATCCTCTGCTCCAACCTCTTCTGAGTAGCTGTCTAGGGTTCAGGATTTCTTAACCTTCTTCTATTTTGAGTATTTTGATATTCTATTTTCATTTGATTGGTTTCCTTCATATTCTTATATTTTGTTTTATGCATTTAAAACCATGATTATGAGGAGGGAGTCACAGACTTCATTAGTTTGACAAAGGTATTCAGAGGCTTCCATAAGGAAGGGGTTTAAAACTCAAGAAAAAGGTTAAGAAGCCCTGGTCTAGGGAGAATACTTTGTGATTTCTGTACGCCGAGATCTCTGACAGTGTTTCCAGTTGTTCTGGAAGCCTGAACAGTTCTGAGCTTCCTATCACTCTCCATTCTGCCCCTCCTCCCATGCAATGATGTGATGTCCATGTGTAATTCCCTGTGACCCCAATGCCCTTGCATTTCTATCACAGGATGGCGGCCCCTTTTGTCTTTATCTCTTTTTTTCCAAGTGGTGCTGATAGGTAAAAAGAGAGTTGAGTGCCTATGTGCTGGTATGGAGGGCTCCAGCCAGAGAGTTCCCCTTTCCTGCCTTCTAGCCCTCCTTCCAACACACTATGCTTAGAGCTATAAGTAGAACTTCTTACAACTGGTACAGGAATAGTGGGGACAGGAGATAAAAGCAGTCTTGGTGGCAACCCAGAGAGCACACTCTGGCCTGGGAACAGTCACACTGGGAGAAAGAGCAGCCTATTGACCAGAAAGTCTGTGCTGAATCCCTGTGGGAACTGTTCATGGTAAGATAACTCAGGAAAAGGATGCCAGAGCAAGCTGATACAACAAGGGAAAATTCCCCTAATGCCCTTTGTACCCGGCCAGGTCAGGAAGACACCCATGGTGAAACTTACCAAGTTATCATCTCTATTGGAAGCATCAGGGTAGCATCTTGGCCCCTTGGCACCCAGGAAATCCAGGGCTTCTAGAGAGGACAATGATGGAAATTTTAAAAAGGATGTTTCAAAAGTCTCTCTTCCCCACCTGTGACCCAGAAGGCATTGACTCTGTCTTCTCAAGGCAAATCGAGTAGCAAGTCTATGCCATATGCCACATATTTGGACCAAACAGGTCATGCAAAAAGTATCTTCAGGGGCTGTTGCTGTTCATCCCTCATTGTCAAAGACCAGGGACATCTGGAGAGAGATGTCTTGACTTGTGTATGAATTAGGTTTAAATGTGGCAGAGTTGCACAAAGACTTCAGTCTCGCTTTGTCTGTCAGTCATTCAAGTCCAGTGGCAGGACAAAAGTCAAGGTAGCTGGTGATGGTCTGGGATGCAGTGGATGACTGTCGTCTTTGCAAATTCAAATATATATATTTGGCAATATGAGAGGGAAGGCATGAAGACTGAGGACTGGGAAAGCCTTCTGGAGAAGGTGGGACTTGAAGAAAAACAGAGAAAGTAGGAGGTGGAGATAAAGAAGAAGGGCATCTGAAGCTTAGTGAAAACACTCAGACTTGGATAACTGAAAATTGATGCAGCCCTTAGCTCTGGGCTCAGTTAATCCACCCCAACATCTTCCTGAGTTAGAAGCCGAGACCCAGGAAGGGGGAAGTTCTTGCCCAAGGTCACCAGCTAGTAATAGTATCCATAAGAGTATTTTAGGCTTGGCAAACCTGCTACATGCCCCATCTTGATTGGTCTTCCTCACAACAATTCTATGAGGGCGCTGCATTTTGTGTAGGAGGCAATGGGGGCTCAGCAAGGATGTGTCATTGCCCTAGAGGCTGGCATCTTGTGCCTGAGGCAGGATCCAAGCTTCACATCCATCTCCTATGCAGGGACTTGAACCTGACTACACTTCTTGCCCTTTCAAGACCAATCACTGGCATTTATGAAGTTCATTCTGTGTGGCAGGCACCATGCTTGGCATGAGAGACGAAGGAAGGCAAAAATGATTTCTTTGTCTTCAAGGAGCTCACAGTATCATGGGGGAGACTATATTAAGCAATTAGATACATGTAAGACATAGAGGAGCTGGCAGCATGGCCTACACGTATCATCTTGTTGAGGAGGAAGTCTTGGGTCCTTTTGGTGGATAGAGATGAAGGGTTTCTGTTGAGATACTACTTGGGAGAGCCATCCTCCTCCCAGCCAGTCAGCTCAAGAGCTGGTCAGAGGGACATTGTCAACTGTCCTTTAGTGGCCACAGTTTTGTGTCAATGTTCCTCACCGCTGGGAAAATACCTACTCATGTAGATACGCATGCCTTGTGCTTCCCAGGGACAGGATTTGTGGGCTTTATGGAGTGTAGTCTTCCACAAGCCCACTTTTGCTTTCTCCTAAGATGGCCTCTTGGGTTATGTTTCCCTAAGGATAGCACTAGGGATTGTAGTGCTTTTCCAGGTATCTCTGGGGCTAATGGCTTCCTGTCTGCTCAGGCAAGGAGTGAGGGTATGTAAGGCCACCACACCTCAGGCTAACCAGGCTCAGGCCTGACAATGAGCAAGAGTGCCAGCTGTGCCATTCAGTGGGTACCTTGTCAGACTGAGTCACCATTGTCAGGCTCAGCTCCCCTGGCTGCCTTTCTTTGTATCGTGATACTCCCATGCTCATCCGCCCATGATGCACCAATGGTCTTGGACTTTTTTGGCAGAAAGCAGTCACATCTGTCATCCTGGCTTCCCAAAAACTCTAGATCTGAACCAGACGCCTGCTCATGAATTACATTGATTTTATTTGTATTTGCATTGACTGACTGCATTGCACAGAATTAACACTTTGTTCTGTGTGCCTAGGGTGGGGGCTGTATCCAAGGTCTTTTCATTACAATCTCTGCCCAATTCCCACGACCCAATCCACTTTTTGTAATACTGAGAAAATGACTTTAAATTTGGCATCATCAATTCATTTAATACCATAAATATATGGGTGAAGTGAATCAAGTGATTTCTTGCACGCCCTTAAATCTCCATTATATATTCATATGGTTATAGATTTAGAGCTTGGAGGAACCTTAGAGGTTATTGAGCCATTTTACAGATTACCAAACTGAGCCCCAGAAAGAGGTGGAGAGAACTGGCCAGAATCACACAGCTAGGAAGTGTCTGAGGAGGAATCCAAATTCGGGTCTGCGCCACTCCCGGCTATAACCTAGTTACCTCCATCATAGCATTCATTATATGCAACTTACATGACCCTTTACTTTATTGTACCTAATTCTAGAATATCCGATTTGTAGATTAGAATATTCAGTACATTTGCACAATGCTATGCATGTTCCATGTTCATGTATGTATGTATAGATGTGATTCTTCATGAAACTTCTCATTGTGTCATGGGAGTGACCCTGCATTACTCAAGGCCAGCGGAGCAACTGAGCCACCTGGAAAAAGCCTGGGCATGGTTGTGTCTGCTGCCTCAGACCCAGACTGGGTGAATAGAAATTCTTCAGCAACTACGTACCAACAATCTAAGTGGTTTAGTCCTCTGAGATCTCCTTCTCAAATGACTGGGGTGATAGTGGTGGGGCATGAAAGGGCCAAGGGATACCAGACTCTCTAATCCTGCCTTGTGGAATCCCTCATTTCCTTCACACCTTTCATAAGCATTTATTAACACTAATAGGACCAGGCACATCAACTGACCCTCTTTAAATTATAATTTTGCTTTGCCATAAAAAATCATCTTACTCTTTATTTTATTTGCCATATGTATTTTAAAAGTGTCCTGTATTGGCACAGTTTGGTCCTTTGCTGTATCCTTCAATTCTAGCCCTTCTAGTGTTTTACGTACCCACTCTGTATCAGCATGAGACTCTGGAGGTACATATACACCACTAAAAATGGTTTTTCCACACAAGGGACTCTCATGTGATTATTGGAGGAATATAAGTCCATGGTTAAGTGAAGTCAAAAAATGTGAGTTTTGGGGGGATGTGGTAAGATAATATATTATTCAATTAGAGGGAAGAGGAGACAATGGAGCTGAGCCTTAGGAGGCTGGGGATTTCCAGAATAAGAGGTAAGGAAGAATAAATATTATTTTGAAGCTGGGAGAGACATGTTTCATTCATCATATCCCTAGCAACCCACCCAGAGTCTGGTACATAGTAGGCATCTAATGTTTGTTCATTGACATTAATAAATAATTAATAAATGACAATAAATGCTTGTTGATTGACAGATGGGAGGGGGGAATCCTCTCCAAAGGCTTAGAGATGGGAGACAGAATATCTTGTCTGGGGAACACAAGTAGGCTAATTTGGCTAAAGGCAGAGTACATGAGGGGGAGTCATTAGAAATATGGGGGATTCTTAGGTTGGAGCCAGACTGTGAATGACACACGTGACCTGAATTGTTGGTACTATCTCTGTCCAACCACAGGACTGGAGAAATTCATCCCTGTCACTACTGACACTTCCATGGTGAAAGTAACCAGGGCACACAAAGGAATTACTGGTAAGAGGGCTCAGAGAGGTTGGCACAGTCAGTCTCATTGTGCAACACAAAGCAAGGTTGGTTGGATCTCCCCACTGTTCTCATGATGCCCATTGCCAAAGGAAACTCCACAGAGATGTGGGAAGTTGAATTGACTCCTATTACACAGGATGATGAAGTAAAGGCATTTGAGGAAGAATTCTAGAAAGATCCTGCAGTGGATTCAGTGTTTTCTTGATACTCACAAATTCTTAGAGTTGAGGGGACATCCAAGGTCATTAAGATCTAGCACATGTACATAGGAATCCCCTTCCCCAGAATCCTGGAAAAGGGGCCTTCCAACTTTACCTAAATCCTGTCTCTCTCAACCAATCCATTGTTAAATCAACAACCATTTATTAAGCTTCTATGTGCTGCACTTGGGAATTCCAGGTACAAAGAATGAAGCAATCCTTATCCACAATGAGATTGCATTCCACAGGAGGAGACAGCAAGAACATGTACAAGTACATAAAGAATTAATCTAAAGCTTATGAAGACAGTCCATATAATAAGGAGTACATATGATAATGTAGAATAATATACATGCAATATAGTAAGAAGGGAGGACAATGGGGTGGGAGAGGTGATAAGGAAGCACTTTGTGTATAGAATAATGCCTGAGCTGCAGCTAAAATGAGGAAAAGGAAACTGTGGTCAAGCAAATGAGTTGGTCCATACTGGGCATGGGGATGCCTGTTCCATTTTTGAGTAGCTCTGACTGGCAAGCTTTTTCCTGACTCTGATCCTCAGTTTGTCTCTTTGCACCTCTTTCCTTCCCCAGGTCTTCTCAGGCAGCCCTCTGAACATGTGCCACTTGAATCCTTCCAGGCAGCAGTTTGGCATGTATGACCCTCTGAAGGTTTTCTTCCTCAGGATGGATATAAAGAGTCCCTTCAATTGGATGTCTTATGGTATGGCCCTGAAGTCCTTTTTCTGTGAAATGGGCCTAAAAAAACTTGCACTTTCTGCCCAATTCCCTGCCTTGCTGTAAGGGAAGCATGGATCCATTTGGAGGACACAGAGGACAGAAGTCAGAAAAGACCTGAGTTTGAATCTGGTCTCAGACACTTCTTAGCTGTGTGTCCCTGGGCAGGTGCCTTAGCCTGCTTGTCTCAGTTTCCTGAACTGTAAACTAGGGAAATAGTCGCCTCTCCTCCCTTCCCCCCAGGGTGGTTGTGAGGATCCAGTGAGATGATAATTTAGCCCAGATGAGACATTTAGCCCAGACTCCCAGCTCAGCTTACTGGGGCCAGGTAGAACACAATCGAATCTCTCTTCTGGGTGTCAGCTAGTGAACAATTCAAAGGCAGCTCTCGTGGGCCTTGTGTGTAGTCTCTTCTCCAGGGTCCAAATGACCAGTTCTAACAACCTTCCTTCAAGCTCCAAGCTAGGTTCTAGACACTTTATTTTTAACCTCTGGTAGTCACACTCTCTCTGTATGTATGATTTACATGTTCCCATAGACAGATTCTGACTTAGGAATCAAGTGACAGGAAACGCAAGAAAATCAGTAGAATGCAGTGAAATGTGCCCTAAAATTTGGAGCCAGAGGCCCCGGGTTCAAATCTCGCTTTTTCTTGGCCTCAGTTTCTCATCTAAGAAAAGAGGTATAGAACACTCCCTCTGTGGAAATTCCTTTTACCAATGCAAATCCATAGCTGCTCTGCAATTGTTACCGTCAGACAGTTGCTTGTCGTCCCTGAGAGGCCAGCTTGTATCAGAGGGGGAGGCTGGAGGCCAGCTTTTCTTGAGTCCTGGCTCTCTTTGCTTCCTTGAAAGATAGATCGAACTAGGAGAGTCTTGGCCACACTAGCTGGGCCTGCAAATTTCCCAGGACAATTTGGAGCTGATCTTTTGCAAGCTTAGCACAGCCTGGAAACCTGCCAAAGCCCCTTTTAATCAATCACGATGATAACCCTTCTATACTGATTCATAAGTATCTAAAAATTGACCAGCTGTCTGCATGCTTGTTCACTCATCATGACAAGGATGCCAGTTGTACTGAGTGCCTGAGAGTTTCCCATTGCTGGGCTGAGCCATACCCAGGAACCCCGTCTGCACACTGGGTCCCAAGTTCCGTATTCTGCCCTGGGAGAGTCACTGACCAGATCCTGGTCCATGTCTATACAGCGACAGATTAAATGTTAGTAACTCTGTCAACAATAGCAGAGATGTTTGAGAACCTCAGCTAAAAAAAGCAAGCAAATGTAGGCCAAAATTGAGTGCTCAGTTTAAGAAAGTTAATAATGGATGTTGGGACAAACAAAAACCAGGAGTCCTCTTTCTCACTTGAATTGGATGCTTCTGTGGACTGTGGAGAGAAGAACCTGAGGGTTGCCTAGGGAGCTGTAACAGAGCCAGACCTCCCCGTGGTGCTAAGGGACCCTTACTGGCCAGGGAATCCTCAACCAGTCCTCATCCTCTACCCTCAGGCCACTCAGGGGGGCTCACACAGACTGGTTTCAAACTGCTGCTCCCACAATGTCCTTGGGGTAAATGTTCCATCATCATCGTCGTCACCCCGTGCTCCTCTCAGGTCTGCGATCCTCCTCCCTTCTTTGGTACAATAATCTATGACCCAACACTGTGCTAGGCACTTGGGATACAGGCAGCCAGTGCAAAAGTATTGAGACAAGACATGGAGTATTCTCTGAGTAGGCTGGTATGATGACTACAGAACCTGAGAGCAGTAATACAGCATAAGGAAAGTGGAGATGTATGAAGGACCAAGATGGGGAAGGGCTTTAAATACCAGACAGGACTTTATATTCCACTCTGGGAGTATTAGGGAGCCACTGATAGTTACAGAGAAGCTGGGGTGTCTTGTACTTTAGGGAAATCACTTTGGCAGCTCTGTTGGATAAGGAGTGAGCTAAGGCCCAGAGAAAAGTAGAATCTCCCTCACTGTTGGTATTCTCTCCTTCAGTCAAGTTCGATACTTGACATTAGAACTCTTTGACTAATAGAAGCATGCAATGGTGGCCAAAGCCCCTTGCTCTCCTCATTCTTATATCAACAGTTTCTCTTTCTAAAGTACTTGTCCTGCAAGATAAGGCATATGTGGAGGGATGGTGCCATATCTCTGGGATTGAGTCCCAGAGGTAACTCTGAAGAGAGGTGAGTCTCTTTACTGTTCAGTGTCAGAACAAGAGTCTTGACTCCACAGCCAAGGTTCTTTCTGTTGCTTCACGTTTCATCCCCCACCTAATTAATTATTGATGGTTGGTGGGGGTCCTGTTAGCAATGACTTGTTCTGCCATTTGCCTTGTGCTTTAGGGATAGGCACTAGCCCTGTGCTTTCACTTGTTTAGGAACACGCGGAGGAGGAAGCTTCCTTTGCCAATGCAGGTTGGCTCCCTGTATATAGCTAAGGCAAATAGTCATAATTTCCTGGAGTATTGGGGGGCTTGAGGAACTTGCCCAAGGTCATAGAACCCCACTGGATCAGAGACAGGGCTTAGATCTGAACTGAGGCCTTCCTGGCTTGGAGGCCAGCTCTCTATTCCCAAGGCTACACTGCCTCTCAATGCACTGAATGGTCTGCAAAGCCCTAGTGATCCTGGGGACAGCCTGAAAGGAAACACATGAGGTGGTTTGTACGCAAACACACAGTATTTGGAGATCATTTCAGTGGGAAACCCCAGAAACGGCAGCATGTAAAATTCTAACACAAGCTCTTTGAGGTCAGGAACCACCCCACTTTTGTCTCAGTAACCCCAGGGACTGGCATACAGTAGGCACTCAGTGAATGCTCTCTATTAGATTGATTGGTTTGTGAGTCTTCTGGAATGACAAGAAAACCAAACCTGAAATCATGAAGACCCATTAGCAGTTATGTCCTGTTCCTACCTAACAACTGGTATTGGAGTCCCTATTTTCCTGGTCAGCTTTTCACATGTGTTCTGATATGTCATCCTTTTATATGATCTGAGAGGCAATTTTTTTCATACTTTTAAAATCATTGACCAGTTTTTCTTCTATTTCTCTAATTTGGCTTTTAAAACCCTTTTTCATCTCTTCCAAGAGCGCTTTTTGTGCTTATGAATAGTTCATAGTCTCTTCTGAAGTTTCAGATGGGAGTACAGTCTCAATGCTGACCTCTTCAGTATTCTTGTTTTGGTCCTTGTCCCTATAGAAAAGTTCTATAGTCTTTTCTTTCCTGTTTTGTTTCTTACTCATGATGATGATGATCAACCTTTTCCTGGCTTTTAAAGTAGATCTAGGGCACAAGAGGCTCTGTCCCACAGTTTTCATGCATTAAACTTGAGATTTTGTGTGTTGTGACCTCTGGTTCTTTCAGCTAGAAGCTAAAGGGCTGGTGCCTTCCTGGTGCTGAGCTGGCCGGTGTAAGAAAGCAGAGGTCACACAAAGTCTTTTTGCGTTTCCCCAGATTTACCCTGGAGCTAGCTTGTTAAGTGACAGGGAAGCGGGGAGGGGTGGTCTGGTCACAGGAGGTCTCCTCTGCTGAGCTAGAGCATAGGAAAGCTCAGCAGTTGGTGATCCCAGCTGCTCTAGTGTCTTCATAATTCTGTTGAGGTGCTGAGGCATGCCTGGGGTTAGTGTTAGTGGTTGCAGGGCTCTATCCCCTGGGGTTCCAGATCTTCTCCCGGTTTGCTGAGGTGGGGCTGTCTGGGACAGCTCCTGTCCTGCACTGATCCCCTTCAGTCACAGCAAAAGGAACCCTCCTTAGTGATTTTCCTAGAGAGGCAACTATTTTTCTCACATCTATTTTTACCCCTTCCCCTACAATTTAATGTGATGGCTATATACATACATGCATGCATGCATGCACACATACATACTTACAAATAATGCTTACATGTGCATATCAATATGTTATAAATATATCTGTGGCATATATACATATACACACATATATCATCACTCAGAAACTTTCTTCAAAGGAGAAGCCCACCTCCTCTATAAAGACTTCTGGCTGTACCAATTCATTGTTCTTCAATTGATGGACACCTGCTTTGCTTCTAGGTGTTTTTCCCTGCTATGAATATTTTGGTATCTATGAGGCCTTTCTTTGTCTTCCCCTCCCTCCCTCCTTCCCTTTTTTCTTACCTTCCTTCCTTCCTATGTCTGACTTCCTTAGGGTATGTGCTTAGTGTTGGGATTACTGGGTTAAAGAGCATTTGTGGAGCAGTGATTCTTTATCACACAATTCCCACCCTTTCCCAGAATTGTTGAGCTACTCCACAGAAGTGCCAACAGGGCATTACTGTGCCTAACTCCCTGTGATTCCTTTAACACTGAAGGTTTCTCTCTTGGTCCTTTTTAAGTAAAAATTTCATGGTCGTTTTAATTTGTCTTTAATAATTGAACTGGATCTTTTAAAATTAGTGCTAATAGTGTGAAATTCTGCTTTTGTAAAGCTTGTATATTTTAAACCAATAATTCATCAGGAAATGGTTCCTCATTTGTACTGACATGTCAGTTTTCTGAAAACCTTGGTTGTCAGAGTTGTATGAGATTTCCATGTGAAAATTGCTTTTTCTTTCTTCCTTTTCTTATTCTTTTCTTTTTCTGTTCCTTTCCTTATTCTAGCAGAAACTATTTTTCTCTTGCAAAATTATTTAACTTGATGTACACAGATTTTCCATTTTACCCTATTTATGATGGATCTCCTGCATGCCTTGTTTGGTTGAGTCCCTGATCCTTCTTTCCCAGTGCACAAAGTAGCCCCCTCGCTCTTCCTTTTCACAGTTAATTACTGTTCCCTTCTCAGCAATGACAACATACATTTTTTTAAAGGGCTGACTGTGTTGAGAACATGTGCCAGGCACTGGGGGCATAGGAGAAGACCCTGGAGAACAGGACCTATAGCCTATACTATTTCTAATTCTCCATAACAGGGCTTTTTTCTTAGTAGACCGAGGCAACATCTGGGACTTGATTAACTATGTCTTCTCTCATTTCCATAGCCACAGCTAAGAGCCTAGGTATAAAATACAGGATTCATTAACCGTTTATATTGAATACATTTCCTCAATTTGAATTAGTCTCTTCCTCTGGCACCGGGTGCCTCATTCATATAGAACCATTGTTCTACAACACATTTGGCCTGAACAACACTTTGGCAAAGCAAGTACTCCCAGCTCTCCCACCTCGCCTGCTCCCACTTGTTACTGTGAGGGGAAAAGAAAGAAAAAGCCTCACCAGATGGGAGGAATGGTCCTGCTTTCAATGAGAGACAATGTCTGTTGATTTTTCATTGAAAAGCATGTGGCTGTTATTAACTCCTGTTCAAAACAAAAACAAAGAGCTTAGGACCATAGGTTTAGAGCTTCAAGAATTAAGGTTGTCCAAACCCTTCATTTTACAGATAAAGAAACTGAGGCTCAGAGCTATTTGCTTCTCCATTCTTCCTTGGGTGACCTGAAAACTTGATTCTTCAGAAACTATAATATTTCAGTCACTCAACCATAAGTAAGAATATTGATGCTAAAAAAGATGACCCTTTATTCAAGGAAGAGGCTGGACTTATGAAATACATTTTGTTGTTTCCCAAATATAACCCAGCTCATTTTATTCTTTCTCCTTAGTTCTAGGTACAGGCTGATTTTTCTCTTCACTGAAAATCTAAAATAGAGACACCATGGGTTCAGGTCTCTGAGCTATCTACCCTTGTTCACTGAACAGTCTTAAAAATGGGCCTTTATTATCCACTTTTCTTTCTGTGTGGATGGTTGCATATATATCATTTTTTCTTTGCATATGACAATGAGATTCATTAGGAGTCTCTGCAAAGTTCAAGAAATTGATTTAATTAGCACATTGTCATCTGCAAACAAAAGAACCAAGAGGTCTTAACCTTTAAGAGAGTTGGAATCATTTCTACATATACTTCTAACTGTGCCAAACACCCTAGGGTCATATAATGACATATGTCTCACATAAGATAATATAAGATGGTATGATATGATATGCAATAACTGATATTACAGAAAGAAGCATTGAATGTAAAGAAATCTATCTAAATCTCTCTATATTTATCTCGATATAGATTCATAGGCAGATGATAGATAAATAGACATATGTACATTAACACACCCTCCCAACATGGAGAGTTAAGGGGAAAGTGAGCTCAAGCTTACAGAGCATGTGATAAAAACTTATCTCACAGCTTCTGCTTGAGGGACGTCCTTTTCTCCAATGCAAGTGAGTGGTCTTTAAGGTGGGGAAAGTGTTAAAGAATACACTGCAACATAGAGAATCCATGTCTAGTGGATATCACTAGAGCCCTGATGGAAAGCCCATCACCCTCTAGACCTTTAAAAACTCCCATTGTTCTCCTGTGACCAAACACCGGAGCCCTGGGTGGGGGATAACTAAGACTAAACCAGACTCTTTCTCCCCTCCCCTACAAAAGGCAATTCCTCCTCAGAGGTGTGGTCTAACTTCTTCAAGCAAGCCAGTTCTAATTGTCTAAGGACCTATCCGAACATTATTCTTGTGAAAAGTCAATCTATTCTAAAGCCTGTGATTGACAGGACAGCTCAATGGCAGCTTGAATCAAGCACTGGGCTTGGGGTCAGGAAGATTTATCTTCATGAAATCAAATCTGACCTCAGACACTTCCTGTCTATTAATACCATTGGCCTCAGTTCCTCATCTGTAAAATGAGTTGGGGAAGGACATGGCAAATCACTGGAGCATCTTTGCCAAGAAAACCCTAAATAGGGTCATGAAAAACTGGACACAACTGAAAAATAACTGAACGATAACCTAATTGATTGACTGATTCTTTTTCTCCACTGAGTTAGTTATCAAAGCAGATAGGATGGATTGGACCCCACCATTGAAGTCCTTTGTACATTCCCATACACACACACACACACACACACACACACACACACACACACACACACACATACAGGCAGTTGTTCCCTATTGCCCACAGTTTGACTGAAATGTCTATTTATTCTAGATTTCTTTTGTATATACTTGCTTTTGTATCTTTCTGTCTCTCTCTTGCTATCATCTCTCTCTATCATCCATCTATCTAATCTATCATCTATCTATCTAATCAATCATCTATCTATCTGTCATCTATCTAATCTATCATCTATCACCTTTTTATCATCTATCTATCTATCTCTGTATCTACTATGATCTCCATGCTCTCCTTGATGCTGGTGGCCCTCCTTCAGGTGGTGTCCAAATTCATCATGCTAGAAGGAGTTGACCTTAGAAGATCCTAAAATATTTACTGAATTCCATTTGATTGAAGGAGCATTCTTCTTCATTCTGCTACTTGGCAATTAGTCCAAACTCTTTAATGAGAGGAAAATTCACTTCCGTTGTCCATCAAGGTAACTTTACATCTAAATTTTACATCAAATATGAGGCCTTATAGATACACAGACAACAAATCAAATACAATCAATTTAGGAAAGATATTGAATAGATTTTGAATTTTTTTGTTCATGCTGACACTTTTTAACATTCACAGGTTTTGGGAATGATCTGTGCTTTTGTTATCTCTCACTGAAAAATAGGTAAAAGTATTTTTTGCTAACTTTTCCTCTTTTTGCTTCATGTCACTTATTCACCCACACTGCCTTTTGGACCATGATACCCTGTCTTATTTCTATTTCTCAGTTTTATGCATCTTGCTTTTATTTCCATTTTAAGCTATGAACTCTTGGAATGACCCTCCCAAAGTCACCACTTCTAATATAGTGGTCAAAATAGAAGACATTGAGGATGTTAGAAAGCATTCTGACTCTGAAGAGCTATCAGGAATAATCTTGAACTGGGAGAGCTGGTGAAACAAGCAAACAAATCTGTGTCCTCTGGCTGGGATGGTGGAAGGAGGAGCGCTGCTCCTGCAGACAGACTACCTCTTCGTGACTTGGGCAGCTCCATTCACCTCCTTGAGTCTATTTCCCCATTCGTAAAATGACAGGGTTGGATGGGCCTTACCACTCTAAAGCCATGATCCTGTCATTTTAACAGAGAGGCCGAGACTACTGGTGGGTAGGGCAAAGGGCGTAACGTCTTTTGGGCTTGAAGTTTTGTTTGTGTGCTTTTGTTTTTATTACAAAGGAGTTCAGGACTAGAGGGAATTATGGGATGAAACAAGTGGAAACTATATACATATGGGTAAATATATATATATATATATATACATATATACATACATATACATGTGTAGGCATATGTATGTGTATTCACATACTGTGTAATACATATATGTTTATAAAATAATATAATATATGATGTGTTATGCTATATTATAATACTAATAATATAATATAAACTATATAAATAGTATACTATACTATGATATAATAAAATATCATTTCATCTTGTATCTATAGATTTTCCTTTCAAAGATTTTCTTTTGGGATACAGCCTATATTTGAGTATCATTGCACCTTCAAACTATTACATTGTTTTCTTTTTCCTCATTTAAAAATAAAATATTCTGTATTGTAATAGTGATACTTTTCTATTTGCCTGGGGATTCTTGCAAATCAATGTAACTATGAAAATTTCATTCCATTTTTTAAAATTCTTCAAACTTGACAACAATTGAAATCACATATAGTATTTCCAAGGCTTTCTTTTGATGAATTCATAGATGTTTTGAGCTAGAAGGGGTATTTTTTTGAATAAACCAATACAGCCTCCTCATTGATCAACAAGGAGGTTCTGTCTAGTCAGAGTCTTGCTTTGTCCAGGCTAAACATTCTGAAACCCTTCAGCTGGGACTTCACATCCTCACAGGCCTTTCATCATCTCTGCATACTTTCCATCTTATCAAGATGGAAAATCTACAGCTTAATAATCCTTCCTAAGAGGAAAATGACATGCTATTCTCAGATTTTGCAGAAACCCAAATTGGTTCATATCTTCTTTAATATACATTATATTATAGTATTCTAGACTATTCTATGTTATGTTACACTGTGTTATATTATGTTACATTACATTATAGTTTTCTATTTTATTGTATTTATCATGTCGTGTCACGCCATGTCATATCGTATCATGTCATATTATAAACATGTATATCACATGACATGCAGTTATAACATTTTACATAGCAACACATAGTACATGACTATATATGTATATACATGTACACATACATAATTTCCATTTTTATCTCATAATTCTCCCTGGTATTGAACTCTTTGTAATAAAGAAAAGAAAACTTCAAGTCAGAAAGACATCACACCCTTTGCCTTGCCCATCTGTAGTCTCTGCCTCTCTATTAAAATAATAAGATTATAGCTTTAGGCTATAATCTTATATAATATAAGGGCCATCCAACCTTCTCATTTTACAGATGGGGAAACTGAGACTCCAGGAGGTGAATGGAGCTCTCCAAGTCACCTAGAGGTATTCTATCTGTTGGAGCAGTACTCCTCCTTCCACTATCCCACCTAGAACAGAGGTTTATGTCTTTCTTTTATCAGCTCTCCCAACTCAAGTTTGTTCCTTATAGCTCTTCCTAGTCAGAATGCATTTTTAACATTGTTGGATTCAACTGGATTTAAGTGGGGGGGGAGGGTGTGGGTGGGTAGGTGGGAGAGATCCTTTGTCAAAAGCAAATTGCTCAGAGTCACATGACTAGTTGACTTGTTGGGGGAAGATCTGGGACCAGATCTCCTGGCTCCAAATTTCACATTCTTTCTCTTCTGCCACATAGCCTCTGGACTCAATGATGAGGAATTTGTCAACTTTGCATTATCACCAAGCTGCTCTTTCATCTTCCGTCATCTCCATAACACCTCTTGACTAATGTATTTTGAACTTGTTTTTTCTTCTTCTCTGGTTGACATTTCTCTATACTCAACTGAAAACATATACTTTATGTTGAGGACAACTGCCATTTAAAATGTGTACATATAGAAATACTTTTTGATTGACTCAATGATGGAGTGTCTGGTAATGATCCTCCCTCACTAGGTGCAGACTCATTTATCATGGCAGAGGGAGAGATGTGGTCAAGGTGAATACAGAGTGAACTTGGTGAGTCCTCCACTGGCCATGGGGATTCTGCCTCTTGTCAATGGAGTCCTGCAAAGGAGAACCGTGAATTGCAAAGAAAAAGAAAGGGGAAAAAGACTTCTCCCAATTGCTCGTACAGCATCTGAGACATCAAATGGTTCTTCCAAAACAGCATTCTGATGAGTTAAGTGTAAATGAATCAGAAACATACGGATTGCATTTCCCTTGAAATACACAGGGGCTTAAAAATTAAGGGGAAAAGTGCCTGGCAAAACGTGTTTTGAATTTCTCTAAGTCCAAAAGGTTTGAAAAGCACTTCAAGATGTTTTGCCAAGCAGCTCAAAACACAACAGGGTTCTTCCACGCCACTCCTGAGTTGGTATATACATACATATGTATGTATGTATGTATGCATGTATGCATGCTTTTTTGAAGTTCTTCTTTGTTCCTGTTTATATTTTGATACAGGGCCTGTCCTTTGGTCAGTCAGTCAATAAGCATTTATTAAGCACCTACTATGTGCCAAAATTGTGCTAAGTTCTTGGAATACAAAAAAGTCAAAAGACAATCACTGCCTTCAAGTCACCAAGGCATGAAGATAGGAGAAAAAGGAGATTGTGGCTCACTCAGGAATGATACCCTGGGAGAGAACCATGCAATTGGAAGTCATGATGTGAACCAAGAGCAGATTTTGGTGTTTGAAAGCAAAATAAGATGGAATAACATCATTCTGTGAACAGATAAAGGAATTTCAAAGTTCATGATCATAGAGGAAGTTGTTTATTGGGGAATGACAAGATCAAAGGTATGGTCATCTTTTCCTACTTTATCTAGAAAGATAAAGAAGAGACGCAATTTAAAAAATAATTAACAGATAAAATGGCCTTGGAGAAAGATCTACAAGTGTTAATATTATTTGTTTTATGCTTATATTTTCAATGCATCAATTATTCTGCCCTGGTAGGATAGACAACACGCAATAAACATTGACCATATGAAATATCAGACAAGGAATTGAGAATGTTAAAGACAGGAAAGGAAGACATAGTTCAATCAGAAAGACAGCATACATAGCAAAAGATAATCAATGTTGAAAAATAACATAAGCAATTGAGTGTCTGATATAAGAAAAAAGAACAGTAGAATAAGAAAGAAGGGAGAGAGAAGGCTGTATTGAACAAAATGGAAATAAGGAAGGAAGGATGGAATGAGCCACATATGGAATACGATAGAGTCAGAGTAGGTCAGATCAGAAGAGAGAAAAATGGACAACAATAGAATAGTTATCTTCCTCAATGAAAAAACCTTTAGTTATTGAGAGGAAAGAATAATTAACAAGCTCAGAAAGTCTCCCAAGATTTTCATACTAACCATGAGGATGATCTTTTGGAAAGTGGCACAAGTGACTTGAAAAATAAAGCTCAATAACTTTTCTAGAATTAGCTGTGTGACCAGAAGGAACTCATTTAATCTCTCTTTATCTCTATAAATGGTCCTAAAATTTCTGGGGTGGCTACCTCCTAGCATTACTTTCAGGCTCAGATGAGACAAGGAATGAAAAGAACCTTGTAACCTTCAAAGGACTAAACAAACATCTATCCATTAATAGTACTTCAAGGTAGGTTGCTCAAGTATCAAACATTTATTAAGTGCCTACTATGTTCCAGACTCTGTGTGCTAAGCCCTGGGATATAAAATCCCCAAATTCCTTTTCTCTATATGATGGAGCGTACTTTGTAAGGTAAAGGGCAAGGTAGTCTCAGGCCAACAGAAAAGCTATTCCATTTTAGACAGGGTGTGGATGATGGCTAGAAGGAAGAATACTGGAGGGCATGGAGGGGATTTTACTTCTTCACTTCTACCTCTTGTATTTGGACAAATGCTTATACCACGTCTATATGTCCCAAATACACCTGGAAGAACTCCGTCACCACTGACCTGTATTGTTGCTGATGCCTTTTCCATCCAACACTAAATAAGCAGAGAAACAGGTCTGTGTCACTGCATCAGGCCCATTGCCTGAATGAACCAGATGTTTTTTGAGCGTGTAGACACAACCTTCATTTGAACCACTTCTAGCTGCCAAGGTGCTTTAAATAACATGTGCCAGGCTTAATGTTCCTTCTTCGAAAGCTTTGATAACATTTCAACAATAAAAAGAGCAAAGCCAGTGACTTCCTGAGCTAAAACTTCCAGGGGAATCCCAAGAGTTGCCCAGAGGGTGAAATGTACCATTGGGAACATGGAGCTGGTGGGAACAGAAACCATTTTATCTGCTTCTATCCATTCTGATAACTTTTTTGCCAAATAAACAGATCCAGTAAAATCCAATTAACTGCACTCACTATTTGGATTTGTATATTTGGATTAAAAAATGAAAATGCAAATAACCTATCAGCCCGCTGAGATACTGTTGATATAAAAAATACCTTTTGGACAAACATGACTTGGCTGCCAGACTGTGGCCTGGAGTGAGTTTTAAGAGATCAGTTCGATGCTTTCTAAGTCTGAGGGAAGTGGGACTGAGCATATTTCATTTGCCCTGGATGGTAAATGAGACCTTGGTTGGGAGATAAATTCATAACATTGTTGGAAATTATAATGAATTGCTAACATCTCCAAGCTCATTGTGTTAACACCTTTTACATTCTCCCTATTAAGTCAAAGTAAAGACTAAGTAGAGACAGACTATTTTCAAACACCAAACTCAGTGCTGAAGGTACAAAGAAACAGTGAAGCAGTCATCCTCTCAAGGGGCTTACACACTATGGGGAAATGGGAGGACATGTAGACAGGTCAATGAAAATACAGTAGTGAGAAGAAGGGAGCATGGAGCACTGAGCAGTCAGCAAAGACTACTGAGAATAGGTGTCACAGAGCTGAACCCTAAGGAGGCAAGGATGCTGAGCAGCCAAGCTAATGGAAGAAGTCAGCTTGAGAATGGGGGACAAGCTTTGGAAATACATCAAGGGGAGAGAGAAAATCACCATCTGAATGCCAGTTTGACTGGAAGGGAGAATGCATGGAGGGGAGTAACCCCAAATTGGAAAAGTAGGTTGGAATCAAGTTAAGAGTGGCCTTAAAAGCTAGATCCAGGAGCTCCCATCTTATCTTGAAGGCAATAAAGAACTAGAGAAGTTTGTTGTTGTTTCTCAAGTGCTAAATGACATGGAAGATCATTTTAGTTAGATGTGTGTGAAGGCTGATTGAGGGGTAAGAGTCATGGAGTCGGGAGGTCAAGCAGGAAGTTCTCATGATGTCTCTGGCAAGAGCTGAAGAAGGTTTGAACTGGGATGGTATTTTTGTAAGTGGAGAAAAAGGGATCCTTGTGTGAAGGCGAGGCAGAAGGGATGAGACATAAAAATTAATTAAATCTAGGGAAGGTGAGGGGAAGGGAAGCGCAAGTCTATGTTGCCTCCTGTTTCCCTGCCTCTGATGCCTTGTGTTGTTTCCTTTATGATGGAATAGTAGAATTCCCCCTCCTTGAGGAGCCAGATCCTGAGGATTACAGAATTCCCATTAACTAAGAGGACTCCATTTCTCTTTTTGCTGTGTTGAGATCTGATATCTCAAACTCAGTGTCATGATTTTTACCTACCAATGTTCAGTCTTTTCTGAGCCCTGGGAAGGATGGCTCAGTAGCAAGCAACAGCAGATGGTACCCAAGAGTTCATTGTTGCTGTGGCTTCTAAAATCATTTTTGTGAGTTGGATCTGGGTCCTGGCTGTGCCACGAAGGCCGTAACAGATAAAATCTTTGACACTATCCAAAGAAGTGGCATATACATTCATATTCCTCACCCCACACCCCAATGTTTTGCCCTCCCTTGGGATGTGAGATTATTAAACAGTACATAGACTAGCACATTTGTAGATACAGGAGGTTTTGAGGCCATTCCCTCTAATCTTCATTTTACCCTTCTCCTCTACTCTGCTCATTCATTTCTTCCCAAGATCCTAATGAAAGAAGACAAGACAGGACCTAGGAGTCACTTTTACTGACAGCTAGAAATCACCTTCTATTTCCTTTTCTAGTTTTCTGGCTAGGCTGATGAGCATGTGTCTGGGGAGACAGGCTATGAGCAGAGAGAAAAACTTTACAAGATTGTGGGAAAAGGGGGGAAAAATACTTGTCTTAAGTCTCTGGGTCCTGAACTTTCAATACTTTGATTGTCTAATATAATCAGGGAAAACATGATTGATCCATCAGCAGAGGTTTTTGGATAGACCTTTGCAGAGACAAGTTTCATTTTTTTAAAGCAATAAGGAAGAGCCAAGAAATAATGTGACAGCCAGATTTAACCCTGAGGGTAGGCAATTCTCTAGAGACATTAAGAAATGAGGGAGTGAACACTGGAACATCTGGAGAAATATGAGCAGATAACCAATCAAGCAGTGAGTATGTTCTTGTTCTAATATATACTGGAATATAGAGTGGAGGGGTAATTACATCTGGACAAAGTCAGTTGACTTTTTTTGAGGTTGTAACACAGGTCACAGTGGGGTGAATAGGGAACTCCACCATTCTGCTTTCCTTCCCAAGAGGATATTCAAAGGAAACTTCCCCCAATGGCTCTTAAAAACAATTGACATTCCCATAGGGCTTGCTTCAATATTTTCAAAGTGTTCTTCTTTACTGTATCAATGGGACTTCATAACAGACCTGTGAGCCAGGGTCCTCTAGGCATTGTTATTCCTGAAAGAATTATTCATGGATTGCTAGAAAGAATACCTACCATGCAGTTAGAGAGATGGAATCTCAAATCCAGCCCCAGAACCCTTCTAGTTATTTGACCCTAGGCAAGTGACTTAACCTCTGTTTGACACAACTTCCTCATCTGCAAAATGCTATCAATAGCAATTACCTTCCAGAGCTGCTAGGTGGATCACATAAAATATATTTGTAAAGTGTTTTGAGAACCCTGCAGTATTGCTCAAATGTTCACTATTATACGGGAAGTACTGTTGGGCCACAAAGGAAAATTCAGGACCTGGAAATACTAATGATGTGACCGATCTGTTTCTGCAAAGGAACGGGACCTTTTGGTGATAAGTTATATCAACAAGAGATAATCCTCATTAATCTTTAACATTTATTGGACAAGACTCTGTATGTGGCACTGCAAGGGTTTTATAGACCTGAAGGCTTTTGAATTCTGGTCCCCCAAAGGAATCTCTTATAGATTACCCCTTGAAAGAGCTTCGCTTCTCTGGAGTGGGGTGGGTAAGGAGTGGATTGTTGGGGTTGGAGCCAGAAACAGAAAAAAGAATCTCTGGACAGAGGATTAGCAGGGTCAATTCAACCTTACCAACATTTATTAAGCACCTACTATTTTCTAGGAACGATGGTAGACACTTAGACAAAGACAAACATTAAAGTAACCCTGGCCTCAAGGAACTGGTATTTTACTGGTTATAAATTCGGTGTTAATTAGAATCTGCCCCATAAACTAATTCTATGATATATTGCTCAATTGAGAAAGGAATCATAAAATTTTAGAGCTGAAAAGGTTGGTAAAAATGAATTAGGCCAACCTATATTTTCATGAATAAGCAAACTGATGCCTAGAAAAAAATCAAGAGATCAAGTGAACCTTCTAAGGTTTCCAGCTGGTTTCCCATTTGGTATCAGATCTAAGGTTGGAACCAAGTAGGTTCTCCTATACCTATCTGAACCCAGCCTAATGTTCTTTCTTCCTAACCTTCCCCCACCCCGAGCTCAAACTAGATCCAATTCTATCATTGAGCCTATTAATTTAGAACAAGGTCATGTACAGAATAAATGCCCCTACACAATTTTTTTCCCTTATTTTCCCTTCCCCTATTATAAAAGAAAGACAGTTAAATAAAGACACAATAAAGAGACCATGACTAATAAGGTATACACAGTCTGTCCCTAGTAATCCCCCACCTCCCTGAAAATAGAAGAAAGAAGTTTTCCATCTCTGTTCTCTGGTATGATTATTGATATTTAAATGCTTCAGAAGTAGTTGTACTCTTACGGCTTTTTCATGATGAGACAGTGGACAAATAAGGTATGTAAAAATGATTTGCAAATCTTCTCCATAAACAATAATCATAGTAAGTAGTAGTAGTAGAGTGGTAGTAGTAGTACGGACCTTTTAATTCACTTCTTCCGCTACGAATCAGTTCAGATGAATCTTCCCACGTCTCTGTGAATCTCTGATGTTCCTATTTCTTATTGCACATTAACATCCCTTTACCTTCATATATGGGACAAGCATTAATTAAGTACCTACTATGTGTTCAACACTGTACTAACTAAGCACTTTAAAAATACTAACTCATGCTCCCTTCACAACAACCTTGGGAGGTAGGTACAATTAAGATCCCCATTTTATGGTGGAGAAACAGGTAGACAAAATTAAATGACTCAGCCAGGGTCGTACAGCTCATAATAAAGATAGCAATAGTAGCTAGCACTTGTATAGCACCTACTATGCACCAGGAAGTGTGCTAAGTGTTTGAAAATTAGTATTTCATTTGATTCTTACAGCTTTGGGATTTAAATGCCATTATCACTCTCATTTCATGGATGAGGAAACTGAGGTAGACAGAGGCTAAGTAACTTGGCCAGGGTTCCACATCCATTAAGTGTCTCAGGCTAAATTTGAATTCCAATCTTTCTGATTCCAAGTCCAGAGCTCTACTCACAGCACATCCTAGCTGCCTTATATATAAAACACATGCTATTTGTATCTCATAGTTTCCTCAGGCATTCCATACCTGATAGTCACTAGATTTACATCCACATCTTTGTTATTTCAAAAAGTCCTATTTCTATACATAGTGTCCCCAAAATCTTAGTGCAGCTTTCAAATGTAATATCTTAGAATGATGACACTAAGACTTTCGGAACATGATGTATCTTGGACTTTTGTTCCTGTCTTTGATATTCTTGGGATACACGATGCTGAGCACTAAGTCGAAGAGTATAAAAGGTTCAGTCACCTTTCATGCACAATTCCATATTGATCCCAAACAGTTGGACCAAATCGCCACTCCACTAGGAGCACATCCATCCATGTGGCTGTCATCTCACAGCACCACCAACATTTACTGTTCTCTTTCTTTCCTCATCTTTACTAATTTTCTGGAGGTGAAATGCAAATTGAACAGAGCCTTAGCTTACAAGGTCTGGACCATGTTTTCATGTGGTTATTTATACCTTGTAATCTTTCTTTTGAAAATTACTTATTCATATTCTTTGACCGCATGGGAATGACTCTTGGTCTTATATTTGTATTATTTCCTTATGTGTCTTGGTTTACATACATTTTCAGTTATATTTGATGCAAATATTTTATCATCCTTTATTCTATGTGCATTCTTTTATTCTAGTAAATATTTTTGAATTTAACGTAAAAAAACCAGTCTATTTAATCTTTCATAACCACTTTTGTTCCTTGTTTGGTTAACATTTCTCCCTCTAGTCACAGTTGTGAAAGGCGTCTTCTTCCATTCTCCTCTAATTTGTGCTAATGATGCAAGTTTTATATTTAGGTCAACCATTCATTAACAGTTTATTGTAGTATATGGTGCAAGATACTGGTATATTGGTTTTTGCCAAACTGTTTTCCAATTTTCTCAGCAACTCTTATCAAAGGAGCCCTTTCCCCAATAGCTTACGCTCTGGGGTTTATCAAATGTTAGGATATTAATTGGTTTTATTTTGCTAGTTTCCTCCCTTCTATTTTACTTTGCTGCTTTTTAACATGTAGTTTTTTAATGATGTGTACTTCATAACAGATATTGAATTCTAACGATGCTATCATATTTTCATTGCAATGTTTTTTTTTCTGTTTCTGTCTTTCCCTTTAAGTTCTAATGTTTCATTTCTCCAAAGGATTTTCCTATTGTTTTGTCTAATTCTATTAAGTATTTCCTTGGGAATTGTTTTTATGATACTAAAAATACAAATTAATTTTATGTTATGGCTTCATTTTAAATACATGGATATGTATTAAACCATTCACACTGAATATCTTTTTAAATTACTTCTCATGTTTTATTTCTATGAAATAGTTTCATAGCCAGATTCATATAAATACTTCATGGGTCTCAGTGGATTAACTCCTAGATGTTTTATGCATTTTTGTTCATGTTTTGTGGTTGTTACCACTGTATAGAAATGCTGATGATTTTATTGGAATTATTTTGTCTCCTGCTTTTTACTAACATGATCATTCATCTTAATTGGTGTATTCACTGAGTCTCTGGGGTTTTCTAAGTACACAATCTTGTGGTCTCCAAATCAGAATACTTTCTCCTCATCTTTGATGATGTTTATAAGTTATTCTCTCTCATGTATTATTGCTATAGAAGCCATTTCTAGGATAACATTAAATAAGAGGATGGAAGCTCTATTTGAACTAAGAAATCTTCTAATGTTTTTCTATGACAACGCTAGTTCTTTAAATTCAGTATGGGCTTTGGATAATTTTAAAGGACAGTGCCTCTGTCCTCATACTTTTAATGGGGTTCCTTAGTAAGAGTGTTGCTGCATTTTATCAAAGGCTTCATCTGTGTCTGGTAAAATAACTATGTGGGTTTTGTTTTTTTACCATTGTTTACATGCTAATTATTTTCCGAATATTCTGCTATACATGCATCCCTCGTGTATTTATGACTCCACCTTAGTCACAGTGAATTATCCTCTGAACATGCTTTTTTCTTCTGTATTCATTAGTGAAATTCATCTGTAATTTTTATTGTCTCCTTTGTCTCTCTGTTATGCTGCCCCAATGAGACAACTGATGAGTGACTGATCACATCTGGGAAGGATTGATCTTAGCTGCTCATTTCAATGACCTTAACACCAGGAATGAGAGACATAGAGACACTGTCAGCGACAGATCTTGAGCAATCGGAAGCAAAGCAGTGTTGTCATTCCATTTTTGGTTTTGTATTTGTTGGAGGCTATGACTTCATCAATGTGTGGGGACTCTCTGGTGGGCTATAGTTAGTACCAGGCACAGTGCATAACATATAGCAATTCCTTTATAAATCTATGTTGATTTATTGGACAGTGGATAAGCAATTTTCCCCCAATTTATAATGATAGCCACATGGGGGCACTGAGAATTTGAGTTTCTTGTACAGACTCCTCCAACCAACAGAAATGTTGGAGGTGGCTCTTGAACCCGGGTGCCTGCAACTCCCAGGCCAGACATGGCATTACCCCTTTCTACTTATGTCCCATAACTTGTGGTTATGTTCAACTCTTCATGATCCCATTTGTGTTTTTTCATTTTCTTGTTCTTTTTTGGCAAAGGCATTGCTTGTGGTTGGCCATTTCCTTCTCTAGCTCATTTTACAGGTGAGGAAACTGAGGCAAACAGGGTGAAGTGATTTGCCCAGTAGCACATGGCTAGTAAATATCTGATGCCAGATTTGAACTCAGGAAGATGAATCTTCCTGACTCCAGGCCCGGCACTCTATCCACTTCAGTGCCACCTAACTCCCTATGACTTACCAGCACTAGGTATTCCCTAAGTAGTTTAGGAAGGAAATATATATTTACCAAGTGTCCAGCACTTTAAAAATATTGGCATCTCACAACAACCTTGTGATGTAGGTGCTATTATTATGCCAGTTTTATAGTTGGGAAAACTAAGGCAGACAAGTTTAGAGCCACACAGAAAATAAGTGTCTGAGGCCCTGATTTGAACTCAGAACTTCCTGACTCTAGGCCCAGTGCTCTGTGCTAGGAAGGCCCAGTTCTAAAACCCTGAGCAGAACACACTGACGGATAGAAAAGAGATTCAAGAATCTTCTCTCCCTCACATTTGTTTCTCACTGTTCTGGAGCCTTCTTCTCCTTTCTTCTTGGTCTCTTGAAGAGATAGTATTGGATCGGGTAGCCTGAAGAGGTGCCTGGTGGGCCTCCATCTTGGCATGTTCTTCATGCCAATTCCCCCAGATATGGACCATTGCTAGGAAGTCCTTTCTCATCTCTCACACAGACCTGAAGATTGGGGGTTTAGGTGTAAATTTTTCCTCAACTCAGCACAGCTTTTCATTTATTCCCTTAGGACCTTCTCTGATCTCACTTAGACTTTGGGCTCCCTACTCTACTGGCTTATCTGTGTCAGCAGAATATAAATTACTGTTACAAATTTGTGTCCAACATTCAGGGCATTGCCTTATATCATGCACATTTAAAAATTGAATTTGGGTGGTACTTTCATTTATTTTCCCTCTTTTGAATGACCTTTCCTTTCATTTCCTCCCCCTTCTTCTCTTTCCCTCCCTCCCTCCCTCTTTCCTTCCTTCCTTCCTTCCTTCCTTCCTTCTTTTCCCTCTCTGCTTCCCTCAGAGATTCTAAGCTCCCTCTTCCTAGGAGTTAACAAGTGAAAGAGAGAAGCATCTTTGTCTCTTTGTCAGGGGTGCTATAGCGGAGATTATTCTTCCGACATAAGGAGATAGATGAACTGAGGATTTGATGAGGCCTCTTCCAGTTTTGAAATCCTGGAATTCCATTATATTAGGAGAGAGGAAGTAAATATGATTACGTATGGGGAGTCATTTCCAACACTTCATTGCTCTATAAATAGGAGCCATTCTAATGATATCATTCATACGGCCCTTCACATTTGCAAAGTATTTCATAAGGGCCTTCACTGGCTACTCCTGTCCCATGTTTAGGCTCTGTTTATTGCATGCATTATGCAATAACTAGTGTGGAGGAGAGAGACAGAGACACAGAAAGACAGAGAGAGACAAAGAGACACACACATAGACAGACACAAAGATACAGACATAGAGAGAGAGAGAAAGGGAGACAGAGACGGAAAGACAGATTGACAGCCATGCAGAGAGAGACAGAGACAGAGAGAGAGGAACAGAGAGAAGAAAAAAATAGAGAAACAAAGACACAGAGACAGACAGACACAGAGAGAAAGAGAGAAAGGGAGACAGAGGAACAGACGTGCAGAGAGAGACAGAGACTGAGACAAAGAAATAGAGAAAGAGACAGCAAGAGACAAAAAAAGAAAGGACACAGAAAGAGGGCAATGGAAGCAATTCAAAGGTGTGTCTTTTCCGCTGGAGAGGGCAAACACACCATATCCCCACTAGTACCAGTTCCATTGGCAAACACTTGTCCAGCCTGCCTCTGTTCTTTGCAAACATACCTATAGCTCGTATGATTCTTTCCTCACAAGAGACAGGTCCTTAACACTCTTGCCATTTCAAATGGAGAGAAACCACACCACCAACTTCAGTGTAAGCAAAACGTTTTCACATTTCCCAAATGTTCGGGGAAAGCAAAGAACTTTGCTCGCTTTCAGTC
Organism: Potorous gilbertii; assembly: GCA_028658325.1. Lineage (NCBI taxonomy): Eukaryota > Metazoa > Chordata > Mammalia > Diprotodontia > Potoroidae > Potorous > Potorous gilbertii. The sequence continues at coordinate 6,590,464 of CM053772.1, forward strand.
TCCTTTAATGAAGGATGTGTTTTAATTATAAAATGCTTTAACCATTACTGGGGTTTTGCCTCACACAAGGTCCCCCCAAGATCATCACTCAGAGGCCTGAGTTTCTGTTGAGAATCTCAGCTGTAGGTCCTCTTGCATAGAGGTAGAGAAGGAGCCTGCCTTGGACCTGAACTGCAGAATTTCCTTTAAATAGGAGCCAAGAAAAATAAGAAATGTGTTCCCTGCCCTTCTTGGGGAAGATGGCTATCTGACTGTCAACTGGAGGACAGCTTGGAGCACTCCAGACCAATGAATAGGAAATTCACTGAATTTCAAGGCAGAAGGCCTCCTTTTCTATCTTGGTCCTCAGACCTGCTCTATTTTCTTAGATTGGTCACTTCACTGCTAAGCCCTCAGTTTCCTCAGCTGTAAAAAGGGTAGGATTGCTATAGACAAATGTTAAGACTACACCCATCCCCAGAACTATGATCATATGACATCCGTCTCTGCTGTCCCCAGAGTGCAGGTTACCTGCCCCTCTGCCCATGGGAATGATGGTAATTATGCTGAGAACTTTGGTGCTGAATGAATTAAAAACAAAACAAGCAAAAACTATTCCAGGCACTGTGATAGAACAGTCCCTGCCCGCAAGTAGCTTTCCTTCTAATAAGAGAAGCATCATGTAGAAGGTAATGGTGACTGGGCAGGGATGTTTGGTCTGGGAAGTCAGAGAGATGCTAAATGAGATTGGCACAGGAGATTGACATGCCCTTCTCAGAAACAATGGCGTGAAGTGCCCGAAGCTAGAGATGGGGGTGGGGCACACTTCTCCTATGTCTGAGTTCCTCTATGGAATGCCACTTTGAGGAGAGAATGAGGGAGGTCCTGCTTCCTCTCCCCTCTGGCTCTGTGATTCTCCTGACTTCACCATCATGCTCCTCTTTCCAACTCTTTTTCGTGTTTTGGACCTTCCCATGAGAAACTTATCTCTGTGAAGGGAGGAGCTGGCTTGGTTTTTACTTCATATTTATAGTTTTGCTGGTATTTCTGTTCCTAGAGCTTAGTAGACTGCCTGGAACATAGTAAATACTCATGGTTCTATGGTAGGGCCTCTAATGGATCATCTGTATGGAAGTCTCATGGTCTGGGTCAGACCAAATATGGTGGGTTATGTGAGACTGTGCTCACTGACTCATCAAATGGGAAAGAAATTGTGTGTTTGTGTGTGTACACACATGTATATATACATATACTTACACACATACATGCATGCACATACCTCTATGTGTACACATGCGTGTTATGTAGGCACACATGTATTATAGAAACATACATACACATATGCACGCACATATATGTACATGTATGTACACATATACACACATACATTGTGTGTATGCAGGTAGATGGATGGATAGTTAGATAGATAGTTATATAGTTACAAGGCACAACTTTATTTTGCACGTATGGGTGTGTTTGGAAGGAGGATTGGAGTCTTTGGAAAGTGACAGTTACATGAAAAATAAAGAATCATTCAAACATTTATCAATAAATAAACACTTATTAAGTACCTACTATGAACACTGTACTGAGCTCTAAAGACATAAACACAGAAATGAAACAATCCTTGCCCTTGAAGCCTTTACATTGTACCTTCTATGGGGTCAGACATCATAGTTAGCAGAGCTAATGCTAATGCCAAACTTGAACTTACTACTCAATATGTATATACAGCTTTGGTGCTTGTCAATCACTTTTTGAACATTATTCATTGGATCCTCTTAACAACCCAGAAAAGCAGGTAGTGGTATGAGATTGATTTTACAGATGAGGAACCTAAAGCTAAAGGGGTTAAATGGCTTGAACAGAGCATAGTAAGGAACTGAGGCAGGATTCTAGCTCAGATCTTACTGATTCCAGATTTCTCCCACTATGCTACCTACCTGGCCATACCTATTACAGGATGTAGACAGAATGAAGGTCACTTCAATGTCATGATGAAATATTAGAATACCACATCACTAAAGAAAACCAATACTATCAAAATTAATATGATAAAGTGAGTAAGATGCTTATAAACAACATGCTTGGAGACCCTTCTGAGAAGTCACACTTTGGGAAACGAACATTTTTAAATTTTATTTTCAATCTAACATTTTGTTTTAAATCTGGAAAAAAAATGTTACCCTTTCCCAGTCCCTTGTCTTTGGATGGATCATTTCCCATATTTGGAAAAATCAGAGACCTTTCCCAACTCCCTATCCATATCTGCATATGAGCCTAAAGGCACAGAAGGATCTGGGAGTCTTCTGAAAAGAGATGATAATTAAAACCAAGTAGGTTGACAAGGTCTTCCAGAGAAGGTGTAAAGGAAGAAGAAAAGAGGACCTGGAAAGAACCATAGAATACGATCAAAGTGAGGCATGTGATGTGAATGATGAGTCATCAAAGGAAGCAGAGAAGGTAGACAGTCAGGAGGGGAAACACACAGGAGCAGCTTCAGAAAAACGCTGAGACAAGAAAGCATCCAATAGGAAGAAGATGGGCAATAGGAAAAATGTAATGGTGGGGAAAGATGGACATGGAAACAGTTATCAGGTTTGACAACTAAGAGATCACTGGCAGTTTTGGAGTGAGTGATTTCAGTCATTCATTGATTCAGTCAGAGGTAAGCTAACAAAGTGAGGAGTGAGGGAAAGGAGGGAAAATGGAGGTCATGTGGACAGCTTCTTCAAGGCTTTTATTGAGAGGAGAACAATAATCTCAGGGAAAGTGGTTAGATTTTTCGTTGTTGTTGTTTTAATTTAAGCAACTGAGTAGGCTTAGCTAAGGAGTTTTTAAAGCTAGTAGGAAAGGAACTCAGGCAGGCAGGGGCTAAAGATTAGGGAGACAGATGATCACAGATCTACTCGAGAAGACAAGAGGAGCTGGGATCCCATGTGCACATAGAACAGTGGCCCTTGGCAAGGAAAAAAGACTCCCCATCCCTTCTATGATACATCAACCACGTGATTTCCCTCTTAGTGCTCCAGGCAGCTGAGACTCTAAAGCTGGTGCCTGGAGGAGAGGGATCGATGGGGATAGGCTGGAGGAAGTTCCTGTGTCCTGACATCATAGATGCCATCCCTGACTTTCCCCATAGGGGAAGTGTTCTTCTCCTTTGAGCAGTCATGGATCTTCATGTTGACCTCCTTCACATGGGAATGTGTGTCTTCTTCTAGCGCAGCCCCCTACAGGACCTTGACATGAAGCTTTTTGCCCAGCATGGGTCTCTGGAGTCTGTTGGCTAACATACTTCCCTTCAAATTTGGAATCCTCTCCAGGTAGCAAGCACTGATGAAAGGCTTCTGCTGATGCTAAGCCCCAAGGATACCAAGGCAGAAAGGGGCAAGCACTTCTTAAGCCCCTCCATGCTAGACACTGGTGCTGGCTACTTTGTATTTATGGGGTGTCAGCTTGTGTTCTTGTCCCTCTCCCAACAGAATGCATGTCCCTTGTGGGCAGGTTGGTTTTGTTTTCTGTTTCATCAGCAGTTTTTCTACCATAACTTTGCCATGACCTTGAGAACCTTCACTACCTTAGTCATTCTCTCTGATAATTCTCGTGTTTACAGCATTCTCTTTACCTGTGGTGCCCATCACTGGACGCTGCTCCAGGTGCGCTCTGACCAGGGCAGAAACTCTAGCTATAGTGTCTGTAAGCACAAATAGCCTCTCTGAGCCTCACAACCTCCCTGGGAAGTTAATATTGTCCCCATTTTACAGTTGAGGAAACTGAGGTAAACAAAGACAAAATCAGAGTCTCTTCCCTTAAGAAACCCATGACCTAATGGTTGATATACCATGCCAACAACCATGTACCTTAGAAGATATACTGAAAGGTTTGGTGGGAAGTCATCTTACAGGGAAGGAACTAGCATTAAGGAATTCAGGGGAGACTTCTTTTTATGAAAGGTGAGATTTTAGCTACAGAGGCAAGCACAATGACATATTTCCTCTAGTTGTGTCTGTAAATCTAATGATATTCAGAGGAACAGGCTGGAAGAGTGTCTCACTCCCTTATTTTACAGATGAGGAAACTGAGTGTCAGAGAGCTTAAAGAACTTGCTAGAAATTACTCAGGTAGTTTGTGGCAGAGCTGAAATTGGAAGTCATGCTTGCTGAGGGGGGAAAAAGGCTTTTCCCACTGTGGTGTAGTGCCTCATTCCTGGGTTGGGTGCATGACATCAGTCCTTCATTTGGGTTTATATATTTCCTTCAATCATTCAGTCAACATCTGATAGCCAGATTAGTGTTTGATGAACACTTCATATAATATTGAAAAGAATGTTTCCTAAAATGATCATTTAGATTGATGGATTTTCATGACATTCACAAAGAACCCAAAGGGAATCAGATCAGCCCAAGAACCCAGCCTCCTGCCTAGAATTTCCAAGCACACATTCATTTGCTTGCATTTCTGATTGCATAATTTAGCACAATTTTAAATGAAAATAGTAAAATACTTCCTCACTAATTCATTCAAATGGAAGATGGGCAGTCATAAAAAGAAGGTTTTTTACCCTGCTAGTGAACCACAATCTTTGTTTGACTTTTCACTCAATTTTATGTTTCTCTTTGAAAAGTTACTAAAACTTGTGATAACTAAAAAGCTTCCAGATGTCCTTGACTTTGTCCAAATTCTTCTCTTTTTGAATCTCCCAGATGCCCTGGGATCACAGTGATTGGAACAGGGAAGAGAGAAAGACAGGAGGCCACTTTGAATGGGAGACCATGGGGGGGGGCATCTTCACTTCTAAAACTACCCCAACTCCACCCCCCACTCAGATGTTGTCCCTTGAATGGGTTCAGAAGCCTGAGAGCTTATAAGAACATCCAATAGAAACCAATTCTAACTCAGCAAAACCGTGGCTAGTTTTTATTCATTGATTCATTCATTAAGGTGCCATTCTAGGGGAAGGAAACAAATATTTATTAAATACCTACTATGTGCCATGCACTGTGAAAAACACTTTACAAACAGCTCTTTTAGAAACTAACCAATAAAAACCTAAGGGGCTCACATTCCACTGGGGAAGGTGGGGCAAGAACACCAGTCAATATAACAGAACTACAAGGTGACAGAATTTATCTGAGTTGAATAAGAAGAGGTTCCATGTTAGAGGCAGCCTCAAAGCTGATCCTGGAAGGAAACCAGGAATTCTGAGAGCCACAAGTGAGGAACGGGAGTAGATTCTAGACCAAGGGGATAGCCAGGTCAAAGGGGCTGAGAAACAAACTGAAATGTCATATTGGACCAGGAAGCAACAGCAGTACGCATGGTACAGATGTACATGATCTCATTAGTTCTCACATGTCTTGGAGGGCTAATGCCATTATTGTGCCCATGTTACAGATGAGGAAATGGAGTCTAAGAGATTTTGGGAAATGTTCCCTCCCCTCCCCTTCCTTTCCCTTCCTCTCCTTTCCCTTCCCCTCCCCTCCCCTCCCCTCCCTTCCCTTCCTTATCCCTTCCCTTCCCTCCCCTCCCCTCCCCTTCCCTTCTCCTCCCCTCCTTTCCCTTCCCCTTCCTTTCCCTTCCTCTCCTTTCCCTTCCCCTCCCCTCCCCTCCCCTCCCTTCCCTTCCTTATCCCTTCTCTTCCCTCCCCTCCCCTCCCCTTCCCTTCTCCTCCCCTCCTTTCCCTTCCCCTCCTTTCCCTTCCCCGCCCCTCCCCTCCCTTCTCCTCCCTTCCCCTCCCTTCTCTTCCCTATCCCTTCCCTTCCCTTCCCCTCCCTTCCCTTCTCTTCCCCTCCCTTCCCTTCCCTATCCCTTCCCTTCCCTTCCCTATCCCTTCCCTTCCCTTCCCCTCCCTTCCCTTCCCCTCCCCTCCCCTCCTTTCTCCTCCCTTCCCTTCCCTTCTCTTCCATTCCCTATCCCTTCCCTTCCCTTCCCCTCCCCTCCTTTCCCTTCCCCTCCCCTCCCTTCCCCTCCCATTTCCTCCCCTTCCCTTCCCTTCCTTTCCCTTCCCTTCCCTTCCCCTCCCTTCCCTTCCCTTTCCTTCCCCTCCCCTCCTTTCCCTTCCCCTCCCCTCCCTTCTCCTCCCTTCCCTTCCCTTCTCTTCCATTCCCTATCCCTTCCCTTCCCTCCCCTCCCCTCCTTTCCCTTCCCCTCCCCTCTCCTCCCCTCCCTTCCCTTCCCTTCCCTTCCTTTCCTTTCCCTTCCCTTCCCTTCCCTTCCCTTCCCTTCCCTTCCCTTCCCTTCC
>CM053772.1:6597183-6617577 GCA_028658325.1 Potorous gilbertii
AAGAGGTGCAAAAGCTCACTGAAGAAAATAGTTCTCTCAAAATTAGAATGGAACAGATGGAGGCCAATGACTTTCTGAGAAACCAAGAAATCACAAAACAAAACCAAAAGAATGACAAAATGGAAGAGAATGTGAATTATCATAGATGAATATCCCCACTTATAGCAAGAGACTGGCCTCAAAGTCAGTAAGACCTGACACTGGCAGATTCTGTTTGTGGGCCAGTGGGCAAGTCCCTTAACGTTTATATACCCCTGACAACTCATTAGACCAATATTAAATTCCAGACCAGAAACTGATGTACCTCAGGAGATAGAATTTCCTAAAGAAAAAAATCATGAGCCTAATACAAAGTTGCATTGTGACATGTAATACAAAACTTCAATAGGATGGCAGCTTTCATGATACATACTATCCCTCCACCCAATGAGCTTCAATAATAAAAAAAATAAAATGTTTTGGGACTGATGGTGATGGAACCTAATAGGTTAGTAGATTGCTATTTGTTGAAGGGAAAAATTGACCTCTTTTCTTTTGGAAATCTCAATTTTGTTGCAATTGAAAGTTGGCTTTGACAAATCAAGCATTTATTAAGTACCTTTTCTTTTTTTGTACATTTGTCATCTTCTCATGAATGTCTGTTCTTTTGGTTCTTTTTTGTGAAGTTGCCTTCCTGCATTTCTATATTCCCATAGTACTGTACATCCTTTTAACTCACCCTTCCTTGGAGTGTTGCAATATTCCACCACATTCACAGGATTTGATTTAATCACCCACTCCACAACCACTGGGTAGATAGTTATTTCCATTTCTTTGTTGTTACAGAGAGCATTTTCAGATTTTCATTCAAATGAGGCTTGTGTGCTTGTCAATAACCTCCTTAAGGTGTAAACTTAATAGTGCAATAGTGGACCAAAGATGTGAATAATTTTATAACTTCCCTTGTATAATTCCAAAATGTTTTCCAAAATGGTTGTATCAACTCACAGCTCCACATGCAGGGGATTCTCCTATTTTCTAATATTTACAGAAAATCTGATTATTTTTCTGGATTTATTTATATCCTATTTTATTGAAGGTATAAATTAGCATGATTTTTATTAAATTTCAGAGATTCTTTAAGTAAATCATCATATTGTCTGTGCCCAGGAAAACTCTCTCCCTCTCTCTCTCTCTCTCTCTCTCTCTCTCTCTCTCTCTCTCTCTCTCTCTCTCTCTCTCTCTCCCTCTCCCTCTCTCCCTCTCTCCCCACAAACAATATCTATATGGCCCAGCTCTTCAGTGACTTGGATGGCTGCAAATGCTTACTTGTCTGTATTTGGAACCTCTTGCCTTTGTCCTCACTCACATTCACCACAGGATATTATACCGAGCATCCTAAGGCTCTTTCTTGTGTTGTCTTGGCACACAGTGGAGTGCCAGGTTGTCCAGTGATCATGCCCATTCTCACTACATTACCAGTCCATCTTTTGTTTTTTCACTCATGCTTAGCATACATTTCTCTGATGACTTCCTTTGCACTTCTCCTTAATTCCTTGCTTATAATGTGATACTGCCTGTTCATGTGCCTTTCCATTGAGTGATGTTATACTTCACTTTGGTAATTGTCTTATCCTTTAATCCCTAGTTATACAAACACAACAGAATAATACTGGCTCAAAAAATATCAGGATTCCATTTTAGGGAGAAACTTGAGGTCATGAGAAGAATCTTCCAAAGATAATCTGCCTCAGTTTTGTCCTTTTTCATTTCTGTATAACACATATAACATATGTATGTGTATCCTAGATATGTGTACATATATGCACACACGTACATATATATGTGTGATATATACACATATGTTTTATACACATCTGTATTTATTGAGCATGTATCTCTTTTCTCTGTTATCTCCATTAATACCAATTCCTAGCAGGCCAATGAACAAGGCCATCTCTGTTACTTCTTTCAAGGAATTCTATGTAATTTAGACATATATGGCAGCTACCTCATCAAGGATACATTTTTCTAATTAAATAGTTTTTGTAGACAACAAACAATAAGGCCAGGGCCATCTTGCAAATCTCTACATATTTCACTCCACTGGGTGACTCTATGTATATAATCTCCTATGGAAGACTATTGGTGAAAGTCTTTCTGTCTCTCATCTCATATCCTCTTCAAGGATTCTGTTAAAGTTTGTGCACATTAATATCATTATTTTCAATAGGTGACCAATGAGGTATATGGTTTAGTAGCTATGGATACTTTCTAATTCACTTTCTAATATTAAGGGCCAAGAAGTGTGAATTTTTTCCATGTTTTTGTTATCTCAACCTCCTTCATATACCATCACAATTGATCCATCAAAAACCTCAAATTTTCATTGCCTTTAGTATGGCCCTTCTCTGTATATATGCGGGCCAGTTCAACTTTTTTTCCCATCTTTATTTTCCTTATGTTCATTTTTGCTTCCTATGCAGGCACATTTCGGGTTGTGATGAGAGAGTACAAATTCTAAAGCTTCTTTATCGTTGATGGAAAAAAGAGTTCATTATAAAAATCTTTGAAGACCTTTTCTTTAAAATAAATTATTTTTATAACCTAAATCAGCCATCAATAAAGAAAATTTGTGTACACAAAGAACAAAAATAAGCATTGGATATGAAAGCATTAATTTCTATTATGTAGATACAGAAAAAGAGAGAGACATTTTTAGAAATTTATATTTTGTTTATCTTTGTAATTACAAAGATTGCCTGTTTGTGTTTTTTCTTGACTTTTTTTATTTCTGAACTTTTCAAATATTTTGTTAACGCTATTTTCTCTCTTTTTTGATATTTCTGTCACTACTCATGTCCTCTGAAATAGAAATCTTTACTTTTAACAAATAAGCATAGTCAAGCAAAGTGATTTATGAAACCATTGAATTTGAGAATTGAAAGGGAACTTATTGTCTGTCTAATCTAACACCCACACATAAGGAATCCCTACAGTGACTTGGCAAGTGGTCACCCATCTTCTGCTTAAAGACCTTCAAGGAAAGGTAACCCACTAACTCCTGTGGTAGACCATTCCACTATGGAAAAACTCTGTTATGAAGGCTAAAGTTGTCTCTTTTTCAACTTGTACATGTTGCTCCTGCTTGGTTCTGCTTTCTTGTGTCAAAAACAAACAAACAACAAAGCCCAAATCTATTTCTGCCAATTCATCATGTTAACTTTGTCTGAAAATGTATGTCTCATTCTTAACCTCTCCTTTCTGCCAAGAGATGAGTGGAATGATGCATCAGTGATCATTTGAAATAATTATTGATGACTTTATTGATCAGAATTTTGGAATTTTCCAAAGATCATTCCTTTATATCATCACACTCATCATGTCACCTGATCTCCTAGTTCTTGTCATTTCATTTGAATCATTTCATGCAAATTATTCCTAGGTTTTCCTGAATTTGTCATATCTGCTGATTGTCACGACATATTTTTATTCTTCTACAAAAGCTTTGTATAATTTTTACCTTTGCTTTACCAAATTTGTTGTCTGACTGTGCATAGACAGATGATTAAAGAATGACTCCCATATCAATAGTATGTGATTTCCTGCCGGTTACAATATAGCCAACGTGATTGCTTTTATTATCTGGCACTCACCAAGTTCTAACAGGACCAAAGAATATTTTGGATTTTTTCTTTTCTTTCTCCCCACCTCTCAATGGGATAAGATTTAAGAAAATCACCACAGGCTGTTCATCCAAAACAAGTGGCATTGATTACCAAAACTTCTTTATGGTAGACTCAGCTGTGCCTTCACTCTGTTGGCAGAGTCTTGAGAACACAGGGGGATCTTTATGAAATTCTGATGTATTATGGTAAAATTTTGAGAAGATTTTAGTGCTACATCTATTTAGATTATGGGGCTACAAATGGAGACAATAGACATTTTCATACCTGATTTTACTAAGAGATGTCTTTAGAAATTGTAGGCATAGAATAACCATTTTGATATAATACAAGTTATGAATATATATTGTTATATAAGAATACTTATATGTGCATATATGTAATACTAATATAAGCAAAATTTACCATCATTTTCAGTAGAAAACACTATAACCTTTCCACAAGAATAATTAATGTGATTTTGCTACATTGTTACATAACATTATTCTATAGATATTGGCAATATAAATATGAAAGAAGAAATACACTAAATGTAAATACTAACAAAGAGAAGGAAAAACATTAAACCTCTTATCTAACAATAAGATAGTCAACCTAGAAAACCATAAAGAATCATCAAAAAATAGGTTCAGTAAAATAGCAGAATAAAAGATAAATCCACAAAAGTTTCAGGATTTCAATATTATGACAATAAAATCCAGGAGGAAATAATATACATAGAAATCTTATTAAATAAAACTCAAAATATATTCAGTATTTTCCAATTCGACCCAATTATGTGGGTTCTCTTATATTGCTGTTATTTATTATGCTAATTAATGTTCTAGTGTTGAGTCATTCTTTGATTCATGGTATAAATTCAAGTTGTTAATAAGTAACATTCATTATCCTGCTTTAATCTTTTATTAGTATTTTATTGAATACTTTTGCAACCATGAACACTGGTGATATTAGTTTAAGTTTTCTTTCCTTTCTTTTCCTCAATCTGGTTTGTGAAGCAAAGCTATATTTCTCATAGAGGAATAGTTTGGTCGAACTATGAGGATTTATTTAACATAGTTTATCTATTCTTTAGATGTTTGATGGCATCAATCCATCTGGGCCTAGATTTTCCACCCTCCTCCATTAAAGTTGGTCATGGCTTAAAGAATATCTCTTTCTTTCAGTGACTATTCCCTATTTTGTCAATTTTTTATATTTTGTATTATCCCAGTACTTAGCATAGTGTCTGATACATAGCAAGTACTTAACGATGATTGAGTGATTGATACTAATCTATTTCACTCACATTCTCAGTTTCTTGACATATTACTTGATATAGTAGTTTATCATCTTTACACAATAAAATTATTCATTGTTATAGTGTCCTTTTAATTTTACCATTTGGAATTACTTTCAATTTTTTGGTTCAGATAATTTGCTAAGTATTTTCGAAAGACCATTAAAAATCAAATCCATTTATTTCATATGTAAATTCCAAGGTAGTCTTTTTAGTGTGTCTTTGGGTTTTATTCATTTGTGAGTTTCATGTATTATAATTTGTGTGTGTTTTAGTCATCTCTTCTTTTCCTTTGTTACTAATAGAAATGCTTAGAGAATAAAATATCACTTAAGGATCTATATCTTGGGGGCAGCACCAAGATGGTGGAGTAGAAAGATGAACATACTCTAGCTCTTCCCCCATAAACCATAAAATGCCTGTAAAGAAAGACTCTCAACAAATTTTAGAACAGCAGAAGCAACAGAGTGATGGAGTGGAGGAGATTTCCAGCCCAGGGAAACCTGGAAGGCCAATAGGATGTGGAGCAGAGCCCAGCTCAGCCTTGGCCACCTGGCACCAGGAGAAGGACTAAATCAGGCCTTGGAGGCAGACTTTTCTGTGGCAGCAACTGTGGTTCACAGATCCCTCAACTCACAGGCCCCAAAGGCAGCTTCAAATGTCACTGAAAGGGCTTTTTCACCTCTATGACAAGGGAGCAGGATCCTTCCCTAGCCCTGGCCTCAGGTGGTTGCTGACGCCACAGCAGCAGCAGTGGACGTCAGAGGTTATGGTGGCCAGGGAGGCAGGAGTCAGCATACATTGTTGAAAAAGGCCCTGGGGGAATTGAGCAGCTGATATGAACCTCAGACCTGAGTGGCAGCCCCTCCCCACCTAAAGCCTCTGGAGAAATTGAGCAGCTGATCTGAATCTCAGCCCTGATCACAGCCAGGGAATAAACTCCTCTCCCTTAATTGTGCCACCTTGGAGGAACTAAGAACTTACAGGTGCCCAGAGTATACTCTTCTTTTGACAAAGGACCCAAAAGTCAATTAAATTGTTGGGAAAATGCCCAAAAAAGGGGGAAAAAATGAGACTATAGAAGTTTACTTTCTTGGTGAACAGATATTCTCTCCCATCCTTTCAGATGAGGACGAACAATGTTTACCATCAGGGGAAGACATAAAAGTCAAGGCTTCTGCATCCAAAACCTCCAAAATAAATATTAAATTGTCTCAGGGCATGAGCTCAGGAAGAGCTCAAAAAGGATTTTGAAAATCAAGTAAGAGAGGTGGAGGAAAAATTGGGAAGAGAAATGAGAGAGATGCAAGAAGATAATAAAAAGCAAGTCAACAGCTTACTAAAGGAGACCCCCAAAAATGCTAAAGAAAATAACACCTTTTTAAAAATAAGCTAACTCAATTGGAAAAAGAGGTCCAAAAAGTCAATGAGAAGCAGAATGCATTAAAAAGCAGAATTAGCCAAATGGGAAAGGAGGTTCAAAAGCTCACTGAAGAAAATAGTTCTTTAAAAATTAGAATGGAACAGATGGAAGCTAATTACTTTATTAGAAAGCAAGAAATTACAAAAAAACCCCAAAAGAATGAAAAAAATGGAAGAGAATGTGAAATATCTCATTGGAAAAACAACTGACCTGGAAAATAGATCCAGGAGAGACAATTTAAAAATTATGGGATTACCTGAAAGCCATGATAAAAAAAGAGCTTAGACATCATCTTTCATGAAATTATCAAGGAAAATTGCCTTGATATTCTAGAATCAGAGGGTAAAATAAATATTGAAAGAATCCACTGATCACTTCCTGAAAGAGATTCAAAAAGAGAAACTCTTAGGAATAATGTCGCCAAATTCCAGAGTTCCCAGGTCAAGGAGAAAATATTGCAAGTAGCCAGAAAGAAACAATTCAAGTATTGTGGAAATACAATCAGGATAACACAAGATCTAACAGTTTCTACATTAAGGGATCAAAAGGTTTGGAATATGATATTCCAGCAGTCAAAGGAACTAGGATTAAAACCAAGAATCTCCTACCCAGAAAAACTGAGTATAATACTTTAGGGAAAAATGGTCATTCAGTGAAATACAGGACTTTCAAGCAGTCTTGATGAAAAGACTAGAATTGAAAAGAAAATATGACTTTCATACACAAGAATCAAGAGAAGCATGAAAAGGTAAACAGGAAAGAGAAATCACAAGGGACTTACTAAAGTTGAACTGTTTACATTCCTGCATGGAAAGATATTATTTGTAACTCTTGAAATTTTTGTCAATATCTGGGTAGTTGGAGGGATTATACACACACACACACATATCGAGAGAGAGAGTCAGAGAGCACAGGGTGAGTTGAATAGTAAGCGATTATACCTAAAAAAGTAAAATTAAGGGGTGACAGAGGAGTATATTGGGAGGAGAAAGGGAGAAATGGAATGGGGCAAATTATCTCTCATAGAAAAGGCAAGAAAAAGCTTTTCCAATGGAGGGGGAAAGTGGGGAGGTGAGAAGGAAAAAGTGAAGCTTACTCTCATCACCTTTGACTCAAGGAAGAAATAACATGCACACTCAGTTTGGTATGAAAATCTATCTTACACTACAGGAAAGTAGAGGAGAAGAGGATAAGCAAAGTGAGGGGTATGATGGAATGGAGAGCAAATAAGAGGAGGGAGCAATTAGAAGTAAACACTCTTGGGGAGAGACAAGGTCAAAAGAAAGAATAAAAGAAATGGGGGACAGGATAGGGTGGAAGGAAATACAGTTAGTCTTATACAACATGAGTACCATGGAAGTCATTTGCAAAAGCACACATATATAGCCTATATTGCTTGCCTTCTCTGTGCAGATGGGTGGGGAGAGAGGAAGGAAGAGAAGTTAAAGTTTTAGGAAAAAATGTTGAGAATTGTTTTTACATACAACTGAGAAATAAGAAAACTTGGTATAGAAATTTATCTTGCCCTTCAGGACAAGAGAGAAGATGGGGATAAGGGAAGAGAAGGATTTTAGTAGGGAAGGCACATTGGTGGAAGGGGAAATAGGCTGCACAGCATTTTGGGAGGGTGAGGAAAGAGAAGGGGAGAAAATTTGGAACTCAAAATTTTGTGGAAATGAATGTTGAAAACTTAAAATAAATAGATTAATTTTAAAAAGATCTATTTTTTGTTTCATTTTGTCTAACTTTTTCTTTTAAGAACTTGATCACTATGCCTTTTAGTGATTACAGAGTTAACCTTCATTTAAAAATGATCTATAATGCTTTTATCATTATGTTGCCTTTTTACCTAACTCTCTTGGTGGTGTCTGTAATCTCTAATTTGAAGTCATGATGGTTTCTCCTGCTTTTGGAGTACTCACCTGGAGATTAATAGATTCTATTCCAACCCTATGCTAGTAAAGTGTATGAGTCTCATATTTCTTGTAAGTAGCAAATTATTTGGTTTTGTTTTCTGATCAGTTTTGTAATTGTCCTCTTTTTGTTGTTTAATTTAGTCCATTAACATTTAAATTTTCATTTTCTTCCAATATCACCTTTAATTAGCATGAGGTACTATGCTTCCTTTAGTGTTTAATAGTCCAAACTTACCTCCTATCCTAATGATCTCCCTTTTGCTCACATTGTATTTAATTTTGTACAAATTATACATTATTCTCCTTTTTAATGACATCAGAGAATGATCCTTTGATCCTACTTTTACAGGTGTAATCCTGTGTTAGTTTTATTTATACCAGGTAGCACAATAGTTCTATCCATTCTGCTTCCTTCTCATATTGGAGGGAATGAAGTGATAAAAAAATTAGCAGCAAAGTGTTTTGATGTTAATGTTGTTGTTATTATACATAGCTTTCCTTCCAAACTCATTTTATTAACAACTTTAACATTATTCACTTTATTTTAGAGGAAATGTATTTTATAGTAATAATGCCACCTTTCCTTGCTTCCCTCGTTTGTCCACGTCTTTTAAAAATTTAAGTTATTTAAGAAATTCTTAAAGAATTCATATTGATCTATTTGGACCACTCCCCTTCTTCCTCCTCATTTATTGGTTTATATTTTTCTTCTTGTTTCCATTGCTTCTAAATAACTTTTTTCTGATATCTCTTAAAGTGTTAATTGGATTTTTTTTCTATTTTCTTGGTGGTCAGTAATTCTCAGATTTTTCTTATTAAGTTCTATTTCTTGGTTTATAGAGATCTGAAGACTTCTTCCAGGCTTACCAAGTTGTTAAAAAAGTTTAATGTGTCCTTAAATTGTTAATTAAAAACAAAATCTCCTGAGCCAATCTACCCTTGGAAAGGCCATTGATATATATACTGTATATTGTATGTGTGTGTGTGTGATTTTACATTGTGTCTTCTATGTTGTCCATTCTAATTCTGATGTCCAACTTCTGGTTTTCTTCTCCTCAATAACTTTAGAAAAACTCATTTGTGCCAGATCTTTGTTTTTTTTGCAGCATTGACATTCTCAAACACTATGGAGTTTTTTTTCCATGTGTCCTCTTCTAGAGGCTTAACTGCATCTACAATCTTGTTCTTCCTTGTAGAGATTCCTCCATGTTTTCTTTGTCCCAGAGTATTTGTTCCTTATGTTGTGATCTCTTTTTTATTTATTCATTTTTTAGTCTTGCTGTTGGTTTTTCTGTTGTTCCCCTATAGCAATTTCTTTTCCTTTCCCTTTTTTTCCTGTTCTTTCATGTCCTTTGGTGTTTTTGTCTCTGCTTTACTTTGAGGTGGTAAAGGGGAGCTGGTTTTAGTCATGACCACTCACTCAGCCAGCTTGCCAAAATTCTCTGATCATCACCATTTCCTATAGAAGTTACCTGATGTAAAACAGCCACTTAAGCAAGGAGGCCAAAGGAACTGAGAAATTACCTAAAACAGCCAGCATTGAATCTCTTTGCCACCAGAGAGGCATGACAGCCAAGGAGAGCATCTGTGTAGAATGCAATCTCCACTCCAAACATTTCAGAAGAGGATATTAGAAGATTAGGTGCTGGATTGCCTCCTCAGAGGAAGAAGCAGAGAAGGAGAAAGTGAGCCTGCAGAAAGTCTGGTTTCAGTTAAACATGACAACCTGGTGAACAGGCTGGGACTGGGAAGCAGAAAATATATTTGGAATGGGCAGATCTTCCACTTTTCCTCTAGTGATCTCTTCTGATCCTTGGTACCAGGAGATCCACCATCTCTATACTCAACTCCTCAATCAGTCCCTTCTACACTATGGGAGAGTAGGTGTGGCATGAAAAATGAAGAAGTCAGGAATAAAACTGGTGAGCCCCAACTGCAATTGAAAGAAATCCATATTGAAAGTGGCATGATGATAAGGGACATTAAAGATTACTTTCCAAGATATCCCAATGTAGCCAGGATTCTAACAGTATGGAAAACATTATGCTCAGGTAGCTTGGTGATGCAGTGATAAAGTCTTGAACCTAGGATCAAGACAGTCATTCTTTAGTCATGTCTGACCATTTGTGACCTCATCTGGGACTTTCTTGGCAAAAATACTGGAATGGTTTGTCATTTTCTTCTCTTTTTACAGATAAGTAAACTGAGGTAAATAGAGTTATGTGACTTGCCCAGGGTCATACAACTAGGAAATGTTTGAAGCTAGATTTGAACTCATGAAAATGAATCTTCTTGACTGCAGACCCAGCACTCTATCCACCGCATCACCTACCTGTCCTAGAATCAAAATATGCTGGGATAAAATCCTGCTTTGGATAATTAATGGTGCTCATTAAGTTACTTGACCTCCCTTTGTCTCAGTTTGTTCATCTGTAGCATGGGAGTGGGGGTTTAATAACTTGATGATGTCGGGTTTTTTTGAGTGGGATATTATTTTCATCAATTGCTAAATGATGTGTCCACTTTCCAAGTTCTATAAAATCTCCATAAAACAGGTTCACATATATTCTATTTGAGGTAAACCTGATAAAAAGTGTAAGAACCATTTTCTCTTAAAAATGATTTATTCTGAATTTGAAAATAATCAGTCACCATGAGCATTTCCATATAAAAAGAGCAGAAAAAAGAAGACTGTATATAACAGTGTGACTCCTTTTAATTCAGCTTATTTTAAATATTCATTATATTGGATGTAATAGCATGAACATTGCCTGACTTAACTGCATCCCCTTCCTAATTTCTTTGTCTTCTCTTTTGTGTATTTTTAAATATTTAATTGATCAAAACTTCTTTGAGGAAAAAAGTTCTAGTCAAGTTTAATGATTATTTGGCTAACATTGCCTCTGGAGTAAGAGAACCTGGGTTCTGAGCCCAATTCTGACGCTGATGGCTTGAGGGACTTGGGCTGGGTAACTTAAGCTTCCTGAGTCCCAGCTTCCTCATCTGACAGCAGGGTGGAAGGTGAACTAGATCGCTTCTTTAGTCCCTTCTACTTCCAGAGTTGTGGTCCTATGGTATAGAAAATGCATGGTCTCTCTCCTTGTCTCTGTTTCTTTCTGTATCTCTGTTATCCGTCTTTCTGTCTCTCTCTGTCTCTATCTCTCTCCTCTATGTATATACATACATACAGGACGTATACATAAGGTACTAGACATTGAGGTGCTTTGTAGAACTGAACTGCCAAGCATTCAAACTCTGCCTCAGAGAGCCAAACTCCAACAGGCTGTCCACGTCACTCAAATGCCAAACACATAATGGCCTCAAAGACTATTTTACAGAGAACTCACACAAGGCAAGTACTCACATGGTAGTCAGAAAAAATGATACAAGGACACACTCCAGGTTTCCCTCTCAAACTTTGGAAGCCATCTGAGACATGGGAGATGCTGGCACAGGACCACCCAGCAAGGCAAGACCACATCAAGGAAGGTACTGTACTCTCCAAGCAAAGCAGAATCACCATAGCAGGAAGGAAGGGTGAGATGTACAGAACCATCGGAGCTCATATTGGTCTGATCAGCCATAGTCAAACACACTGTACCTTGACCCCAGCATGGCGGGTCCATTGGACCTCTTCCAGGATGAAGGACAGATAACATATACTATATTGTATTTAGTATGTACAAAATATCTATATAAAGATCTCATTATATATAATTTTATTGTATACAATTTCTACATAGATAAAATATCTATTTGTATATAGAGATAATATATGTATATACATATGTTTTATTTATATACACATATATTATGAGATCATCTATCTATATCTATCTCTCTATATGTAAAAAGAGACAGAGAAAGAAAGGAATAGAGAGACAGAAAGAGAGATAAAGACAGACACAGATTTAGAGAGAGAGGCAGAGTATGCATATCATTTGTTTATCCCCTAAATCCTAGAGGGGTTAAGTGTTATAGGCATTATCTCCACTTTTTATGTGGGAAAGCAGAGACTTAGAGATAATATATGATGTGACTATGTCCAAGGAACATCAGATGTGAGATGTGATTTCAGGTGTCTCCAGGCTCTAGGGCAAGCCCAGTTTCCCTTACACCACTTTGCCTTTCTGAGGACCCTAAATATACTGTTTTCATCTGTACAGCTATAGCAATGGGCCATACACAGAGCCAGAAAACTCCTCTCTTATGGTGCTGGTGCTGGGTGGTGATAGAGGGAGGCTTCCAAAAGTCCTCTTGGCAGCTGTATGTGTTTCTGACTGTCCTGGCAATTTGGGTCTCCACGTCACAGGGCATTCAATGACCTCATTGCTCAGCGTCTTCCTAGAGGTTTGGCCCAAGCATAGGCAAGATGGGGCAGTGAGACATGTCATGTATGTTTGAAAATACGAGGGAAAACTATGCAGCCTCTTTGCTAAGGGCCAGCCTATTATAAATTTGAGAAAAGAGGAGTCATTGGAGTGCCTGCTGGTGGTGCAAGAATGCCTAGATAGAAGGTCAAGGAAAGAAACAGCAGATTTCACTGGTTAAAGAGAACTTACAAATGAAGAAACCATCTTTATCAATACAGGTCAGCACCTCCTTTGCAACTGATAGCTCTGAGAGTTGTCTAGAATAGAACATCAGGAGGTCATATGACTTGCCCATGATCACCCAGTCAGTCAGTATATGTCGGAGGCAGGGCCTTTGAAGCCAAGCTCTGAGGCTTGCTCTCTAACCACTGTGCCATGCTGTGGTCAAAAATGAACAGAACCAGGAAGCAGCAAGTGGAACTCAGGCTGACCGGGCTCAGACACCGCAGAGGGGCATTTAAAGAGGCACTGAGAGTTAGCAATGGGAGAATGTTGCAATAAAGCTCAGCTGTGGAATCCAGCCTCGTTCCTCCTTGGCTGCTCTGACAACCCAGAGATCTCTGTACTTGGCTCTTGACAAGGGCTAATGCCTGCCCCCTGCAATGATGGCCCATGCCTTCTAAAGCCAGATCCTTTCATTCCTGTCAGACTTCTGGAGGCAGGGTGTGCCTGGACCATGTGCACAGCCACGTGTGATATCTGTTTCCCCTCTTGTTGACCAACCCAGATTCCACTGCTTGAGGGAAGCCACATTCCAAACCTTACTGGAAAGTAGGCTATTAACAAAACATTCCTTTGTCCTTTTTTGTGCACATCCCATCCCCATTAAAGACAAACCCACATGAGACAATTAACAAATGAGATTGTTTGGTGCAGTAAAGAGAGCCTGTCCCCACCCACCTCTCCCTCTTGCCCACACTTAGGCCAAGCCTCCAGGAAGAGGCTGAGCAGTGAGATCACTGAGTGACTGCAACCTAGAGAGACATTGGCAGGTTGGTCAGGCCAGGCACCCAAAGGCTATGACTACACAAAAGATGTGGAACATTCAGACAAAGGACTGGGATGCTCACCAAGGAACAGAGTTTTTCCAAAGATTTGGGCCACAGGTGCTAGGGAAGTCTGTCATGTGAATTAAGAGATACTTGGGGAAAGACCTTGCCTCTTATTGCATGGATTATTTCTATGCTCCATTTGGACAGACACTTGAAAGCTTTTTCATCAGAAAAAGACACTCCAGAGCCTATTTCTTTCATTTAAAATATGTATTTATATATTCATATCAGAGACCATGGGTGGTCGTGGGCCAAGAACTTGGGATCAGGAAAACTGTCCCGACTTTGTTCGGAAACGCAGAGGCTGTGGTCACAATCAGCTAAATAATAGGTGAGTTCAGGACTTGGTGGAGGCAGCATGAGCCTGCTTGCATGCATGGTGCTGACAACTTGCTTATAGGTGGGTGTATCCATATCCATGTTTGTATGTAGAATGCAACATGCATATTATGTAGCATGCATACATACATGTGTATGTGTTGTGTGCACACATTTGTGGTATGTGCATACATGCATGTGAATCATGTGTGTGCATACCTCCACATATATGAATTATACAAATGTATATGTATAGAAATAAAATATATGTATAATACATATGAAGAGATGTCAACGGATGTATATGTGTGTGATATGGCAGAATAGCAGAATAGCATTGCTATGGGGAGCATTTGAGTCAAGAGACCTGGAGTCCAGATCTGCTATATCCTTTTTGTGTGATCCCAGGCAGGCCGTATAGTCTCTGTGAGTTCTAGAAACATGTTAAGATTATAAGTTGCTGAGAAAACTCTAATCTGTATCATTAGAGAGAGATTCCCCAATGGGATCTACTCATTCAGATGAAATCTCAGGTCTAGACCCAATATCTATAGATGTATAAGCAGGTCTTTTGCTTGTGTAGAGGCAGTAGAAATATTGCATATGTGGAGAATGAAGGCATCTATGAATCTTGGAAGTGGTAGGGACCTTAGGGAATCATCTCATCTCACTTGGACTTGACTACAAAGCCTCTCCCCCAGCAGGCCAAGCAGCCAGACTTTT
This sequence comes from Potorous gilbertii, assembly GCA_028658325.1. Taxonomy (NCBI): domain Eukaryota; kingdom Metazoa; phylum Chordata; class Mammalia; order Diprotodontia; family Potoroidae; genus Potorous; species Potorous gilbertii. The sequence continues at coordinate 6,611,933 of CM053772.1, forward strand.
ACTTGCGGACTTCCCATGATGGGAAGCCTGCTACTTCTGGATGCAGCCTATCCTGTTTAAGGAGACTTTTGCTTGTATTAATTACACCTTCTTTGAAAATTCTGTCCATCTCTCTTAGTTCTTCCATCTGGGACCCATCAGTACAAATATGAAACCCTTCCCAGTGAGCAACCTTTCATTGAACTTCAAGACGATTATTTTGTACTGAGAGGCTGTGAATGCCCATGCAAAGTGTCAGACAACTTGGCAATGTCCTTCCCAGGTTGTGGTACCCAAAAGAGACCCCAAATGTGTAGACGTGGTCAGGAATTGCAATGGCTCATGACGACACAAAGTGTAGGGGGCTATGAATACATAGAGCCTCCATGTACCTTAGACATTGCCACTTGTCATCAGTGAAAACAGAGCTGCCACCTCATGCCCAGCCAGCTTTACCCCTAAAACCCTGCTTTGGCCAGAGGTCATTCCTTACAAAAATAATGTATCCATCATCCTTGCTGCTTTGTTCCTCATTCTTAGCTCTGAGAAAATGTGGTTTCCAGGTGTGAAATTAGGTCTTACAAAGACTGACTCCAGAAAGTGATTGTTTTATAGTGTTGTTTTAGACTCTGGACCTAAAAAGTCTGGAGATATTCTGTGGGCCATGTGTGTGATTGTTAGCTGGTGATTATGAGCTAGTATGTAATCACCAGAAATTCCTAGGTTTATCTTTTTTTTTTGTGAAAGGACATTATCTTTCATGGTACTGCTGAAACGGAAGCTCAGAACTATCAGAATAGAAGCCTGTGGTCAGAGTGGACACCTGAGGCAAGTGGGTAAAATCCAGTTTTTAAAGGAGAGAGCGCACTGTTGTCAGGCTCTCAGTCAAAGAGCACTTAGCCCTTTCCATGTGTCAGGTACTGCAGTCCATGGTTAGAGTCACAAAGAAAGGCAAAAAATATATATAGTCCCTGTCCTCAAGGAGTCAGAGATGATAATTGAGTAAAGAGAATAGAAATATTCATATGAAAACAATACTGAATCTAAAACAAAAGGGTCTGGGAATCACTGACTCCATGTGTGCTGTTGGACAGGTCTTTTCTCTTTATATTTCAGTTTCCTTTCCTGTAGAATCTGGAAAGGGGAGAAGATGATATCGAAGGGCCTTTTCAGGTCTGCGTTGGAGAAGCCAGGGACTTGCTTGCAATGATGACAGATCACTGTGGGTACATAATCCCTTTGGATTACCACAAGTGTATCATTGGCCCCACTTTACAGATGAGAAAACACACTGCTAAGATTTACCTAATGAAGGATGAAAAACACTCCAAAAACTGGACCTAAGCTGACTTTAAGACTGCTAAAAGCGACTTTTCAAGAAGTTAAAACTGCTGGTATCAAGGAACACATGTAACATGTCCATTTAGAGACTTACGAATGTGTTCCACTTACTGAAAATTGGGAGTTTCTCCTTTTCACCAGCTCCAGACTCGACCTAAAAGAACAGGGCACCAAGGCAGCAATATAGGGTATTGAAAACATTATAAACTTAGAATCTCTGGAACTAACTCAGAAGCCTGGTTCTGCCACTTACCACTTGGGCAATCTTGGGCAAGGCACTGTACCTTTCTTGGTCTTAGTTTCTTCATTTGTAAAATGAGGTTGATGGACTCTCTGAGGTCCCTTCCTGATCAGGACCTATGCTCCCATGGTCATATTCACAGGATTGATTCCTTCTCTCTTTGCTAGGCACCACTCACTGGAATGATTAGAGCCTTTGCTCAAGGTTTAGGGAAATAACTTTTATTTTTATTTTCTAAAGGAGGATGTAGTGAGATAAAGAAGTTTGCCCCAAATCTATACTTTTCATTCTAACCATATGAAGTAAATGCTTCATATGAAAACAATGGTGAATATAAAACAGGAGGGTCTGAGAATCACTCACTCTATGTGTGTCATTGGACAGGTATTATCTCTTTACATTTCAATTTCCTTTTCTGTAGTATTTGGAAAGGGGATCGAAGGCCCTTTTCAGGTCTGTATTTGAGCACTAGAGAAAAGTATTGTTTGAACCAGGCATTGATCCTACATTTTTGAGAAATGGGAATTTTGCCACTTGTTGCCTCAAACTGAAATCAAGATTAGGTTTAGTTGGTGAGGTGGCCATTGCCTAGACATCAGATTCTTGAGGTCCCCAATCAATGTCTTTCATTCTTGTAGAACTGCAAGGATGTTAAATGAGGGTTGACATGCCTAGCGATGGAAAAGTCTTCTGGCATACCCAAAATGTCACTGGAGCCTCCACCAAATAACAATAGTATCCAAGTCACTGATTGTTTTTCATAGGGCCTAGGTAAGAGGCAGTAATATATCATTTATTTTTATAATCTGTCATCACTATCTAGCCCAATGCAACAGTGAGTGGAATGGAAAAGATTAGAAGACTATATGTGTCTCTATAAGTATTGCATTCTTCTAAATGCCTCCGTTCTCTTTTCCATCTTGCATCTTTCCATCTGCAGTGGTTCACTGAAACCTCATTTTCTCCTGAAGGTGCCCCCTCTCAAAGAGTGGCTCTTCCTTCTCTCACTCCCCCTGACAAGAGTCAGGAAGAGGAATGGACGCTTTGTGACCATTTCTCCTTTGCCATCACTCAGCTGCTACCTCTCTTCAAAACTTCCTCCAGTAAAGTGGAAACACAGGCACATGGATTCATTGTTAGTGGAGCTGTAAAATGAGAGCAGTTTAGAAATATTTTTTAAAAGTTTCCAAAATGTACAGGTTCATTTGACAAAAGCTGCTGAAAATCCTAGAAAATAACATGGCAGAAACTAAACAAAGAACATCATCTTATACCATATACCAAGATAAGGTCAAAACAGGCACATGATTTAGATATAAAGGCGGACATCATAAGAAGACCAGGAGAGCGAGGAATAGTTTACTTGTCAGATTTACCAAGAAGGGAAGAATTTTTGACCAAACAAGAGGCAGAGAACATTATGAAATGCAAAACAGATACTTTTCATTGCATTAAATTAAAAAGGTTTTTGCACAAATCCAATGCAATCAAGATTAGAAAGGAAGCTGGGAAACAATTTTTATATCAAGTGTCTCTGATAAAGGCCTCATTTCTAAAATAGATAGAGAATTGAGTTGAATTTGTAAGAATACAATATTTGCTAATAAATGGTCAAAGGATTTATCAGGCGGTTTTCAGATGAAAAAATTAAAGCTATCCATAGTCACATGAAAAAATGCTCTAAATCACTATTGATTAAAGAAATGAAAATTAAAACAACTCTGAGGTATCACTTCACACCTATCAGATTGGCTAATATGACAAAAAAATTGGAGTAGATATGAGAAAATTGGAATATTAATTCAAATTGTAAACTGATCTAGCTATTCTGGAGAACAATTGGGGGGGCGGAGCCAAGATGGTGGAGTAGAAAGACTCACCTATGCTAGGTCCGAACCCACAGCCCATGGATTTCCTCTAAAAAGAACTCCCGACAAATTCTGGAACAGTGGAAGCCATGCAGCAACACAGTGAAGGAGATTTCCATTCCAGAGAGCCCTGAAAAACTGAACCGAAAGGTCCATCGCACACCGGATGGGTGCAGAGCCCTCCCCTGCCCTGGCCACGGGGCACTGAGAGGAGCAAGCAGATCTGAACAGGCTTCAGGGATGGAATCTCCAGCAGCTGTGAAGGTCCCTCCACCCACAGACTCACAGGTCAGTGAGAGAGATGGACTGAGAGGGGAGCGGGGTGTCTCCGGGACTCAGTCCCCCTCGGGAGGCAGTGGCAGAGGCAGCAGCAGAGGCAGCAGCAGAGGCAGCAGGCGGCCAAAGGCTCCCAGAACAGGCAGAAGCTCAGCAGCAGCTTCATTGCAGAAGGTCTCTGCATAAACCCCCTCAGGGAATTGAGCCTGGGAGGTGGCCCTTCCCCAACCTGAGAACCTGATTTAATCTTACCCTGAATAGCAGCCAGGTCAGCCGCCAAAAGCCCTGAAGCTGGGAGCAGCATTCGAATCTCAGACCCCAAGCACTAGCTGGGCAGATCTGGAGGCAAGGCAGAGGTGGAGAGGACTCTCAGAAGTCAAGTAACTGGCTGGGAAAATGCCCAGAAAAGGGAAAAAAACTAAGACCATAGAAGGGTATTTTCTTGAAAAATGATTCAAACCTTCCTCTCTGACGAAGAAGAAAACTGCTTACCATCAGGTAAAGACATAGGAGACAAGGCCTCTGTATCCCATACATCTGAAATAGGTATCCCATGGGCTCAGGCCATGGAAGAGCTCAAAAAGGATTTTGAAAATCAAGTTAGGTGGAGGAGAGCAATTTGGAACTATACCTAAAGGGCTATAAAATTATGCACACCCTTTGATCCAGCAATACCACTCTTAGGTCTGTATCCCAAAGAGATCATGAAAAATGGAAAAAGATCCACATGTACAAAAATATTTATAGCAGCTTTTTTGTGGTGGCAAAGAATTGGAAATTGAGGGAATGCCCATCCGTTGGGGAATGACTGAACAAGCTGTGGTATATGGATGTCACAAAGTACTACCATTATATAAGAAATGATGAGCAGACAGATTTCAGAAAAAGCTGGAAAGACGTCCATGAATTGATGCTGAATGGAATGAGCAGAACCTGGAGAACATTGTATGCAGGAACAATAATATTTTTAAAATTTTATTTATTTCTTTATTTAACTTTTAACATTCATTTTCACAAAATTTTGGGTTCCAAATTTTCTCCCCATTTCTCCCCTTCCCCCACCCCCAAATGCCAAGTATTCTAATTGCCCCTATCACCAATCTGCCCTCTCTTCTATCATCCCTCCCTTCCCTTGAACCATCTTCTCTTTTGTTCTGTAGGGCAAGATAACTTTTTATTCCCCATTACCTGTATTTCTAATTTCCTGGTAATAAGAACAATACTCGACAGTTATTCCTACAACTTTGACTCCCAACTTCTCCCCATCCCTCCCTCCCCACCCATTCCCTTTGGGAAGGTAGGCAATTCAATATAGGCCATATCTGTGTAGTTTTGCAAATGACTTCCATAATGGTTGTGTTGTGTAAGACTAACTACATTTCCCTCCATCCTATCCTGCCCCACTTTGCTCCTGTTCTCTCTTTGGATCCTGTCCCTCCCCAGGAGTGTTGACTTCATATTGCTCCCTCCTCCCACTGCTCTCCCTTCCATCATCCCCCCCACCCTGCTTATCCCCTTCTCCCCCACTTTCCTATATTGTAAGATAGGTTTTCATCCCAAAATGAGTGTGCATTTTATTCCTTCCTTTAGTCGAATGGGATGAGAGTAAGCTTCATATTTTTCTCTCACCTCCCCTCTTTTCCCCTCCATTGAAAAGTCTTTTGCTTGCCTCTTTTATGAGAGATAATTTGCCCCATTCCATTTCTCTCTTCCCAATATATTTCTCTCTCACCACTTAATTTCATTTTTTTTGACTTTTTCTTTTTCTTTTTTTTATTTTATTTATTTATAAATGTTCTACAATCACTTCCTTAAAATTAAGATTTTATCCCCCCACACATCCCCCCTACCCCCCTCCCTCCCCATGACAGCATACAATTATGCATAGGTTCGACATATACTTTCCTATTGAGCATATTTTCACTATAGTGATGTTATGT